>JAYESA010000018.1:65885018-66472518 GCA_036927795.1 Iris macrosiphon | reverse complement strand
GACTCTTAGTCTTTCTCATGCCTAACTTTGATATTGTACTTGGGAAGGACTGGCTAAGCTAGTACCACGCTTTCTTTGACTGCTATGAAGGAAGCATTCTTTTTAAGGTACCAAGTTAGCCGAAGCTCGAGTTTACACGAGGATCCATAGAAGTTCTAGATGGTGTCCAGCTAGCAATGGATAACATTATTTATCATCCTATCATTTCATAGTCCCAAGATGTCTTTCAAGAGGAATTGCTAGGACTACCTCCAGACAGAGACATAAAATTCTCGATCGAGTTGACACCGAGAGCAACACCCAAAGCGTCCCATGTTTATAGATTGGCAAAGAAGGAAATAGATGAGCTGAAGGCACAGTTGAAAGAATTAAAGGAGAAAGGCTTCATTCGGCCAAATGCATCACCCTAGGGAGAACCAGTGTTGTTTGTATCAAAGAAGGATGAGTCAGTGCGCATGTGTATCAACTAGTTCGTGGTTGTCTTCATAGATAAAATACTTGTCTATTCGAAGAGCCACAGGGAGCATGAGAAGCACTTGCGGATTGTCCTAGAGACCATAAGGAGAAAAAAGTTATTTACGAAGCTCAGTAAATGTGTGTTCTTCTTAGAAAATGTCTCTTTTCTCGGGCATGTCGTCATGGGAGATGGTATTTCTGTTGATCCAGAGAAAATCTCGGCAGTTGAGACATGGTCCATTCCTAAATCAGTATCGAAGGTGTGGAGTTTCCTTGGACTTGTGGGATATTACCGACGGTTCATGGAGAACTTCTCAAGGATAGAAGCGCCAATGACTCGATCGACATTTAAGGACCAAGAGTTTATATAGACAAATGAGTGTCAAGCCATTTTTGAGGAGTTGAAGAAGCGACTAACCACATCGCCAGTATTGACTATTCCATCAGGATCATGAGGTTATATGATTTACAGTGATGCATCGGGGAAAGGCTTGGGATGTGTATTGATGCAGCAAGATAAGGTAATTGCATATGCATCTAGACAGTTGCGAGTACATGAGAAAATTTATCCAACTCATGACTTAGAGCTTGCAGCCATTATTTTTGCTCTAAAGATATGGAGATATTATGTATATGGGGAACGAGAGAAGATCTATACCGACCACAAAAGCCTCAAGTATGTTTTTACGCAGAAGGAGCTGAATATGAGGCAACGTCGGTGGCTTGAGTTGATGAAGGACTTCAAGATAGAGCTGCATTATCACCCAGGCAAGGCTAATGTAGTAGCAGACACGTTAAGCCTAAAGCCTACATTATACTTCTTGATGACACAACGGGAGTTACTAGAGGACTTGCAAGAGCTTGGCATAAAAGTTCTTTTACCCGGAGCAAACGGGACACTAGCCAACTTGCAAGTACAGTCATCACTAGTACAGAGGATTATGGCAGCTTTGCCTACGGATACCAGATTCAGGAGGTTGAGAGAGAGGACAGAGGCTGGAGAGAGACGGGGATTGCACATTCATGATGATAGGATATTATGATGTGGTAATGATCTATATGTTCCCAATGAAGAGATTCGACAGTAGCTGATGGCAAAAGCTCATAGTTTAATATATTCTATTCATCCTGGAGGCACCAAGATGTACCGTGACTTGCGACAACACTTTTGGTGACATGGGATAAAAAGGAAGATAGCTCGCTTTGTGGCTAAATGTCTAGTATCTTTGTAGGTCAAGGCTGAACAACAGAGGACAGTAGGGCTACTGTAACCACTTTCGATTCCTGATTGGAAGTTGGAGCACATCACTATGGACTTCGTCACGGGCTTCCCGAAGAGTCCAAGTGGGCGAGATACTATTTGAGTAATCGTGGATTGACTCACCAAGTCCGCACATTTCTTGCCTTTTCGAGTTGGCCAGTCTACAGAAGCTTTGGCTGACTTATATATGACACAGATCGTGAGGTTGCACGTTATTCCGGTCAGCATTATGTCAGATATGGATTTGTATTTTATATCTCACTTTGGAGAAACATGTCGGAGAGTCTTGGGACTAGTCTGAAGTTTAGTACGTCTTATCTTCCGCAGACAGATGGGCAGTCAAAGCGTACTATTCAGACACTAGAGGATATGTTGAGGGCTTGCATATTAGAATTTGGAGGATCATGGGGGGACCACCTACATCTTGTTGTATTTTCTTACAACAATAGCGATTAAGCGAGCATCCAGATGGCTCCGTTTGAAGCAATATAAGAAAGAAAGTATAGGTCTCCTGTGTATTAGAGTGACATGGGAGAATGCCAGATATTGCGACCATAATTGGTAGTCAGCATTGTAGAGATAGTGAAGAAGATACAAGTGGACTTGCGAGCAGTGCAAGACAGGCAGAAGTAGTGTGCAGATCTTCACCGTTGTCCCTTGGAGTTTAAAGAAGGTGATCATGTCTTCCTGAGGATATCACCTACTAGAGGCACTATTCGCTTTAGAGGACGTGGCAAGTTGAGTCTAAGGTATAGTAGACCATTTGACGTGCTAGAGCGAGTGAGAGAAGTGGCGTATCGACTGACACTACCACCTTCACTCGAGGGAGGGCATGATGTATTCCACGTATCGCAACTTAGGCGATACATGGCAGATAGTAATCATGTTCTCGATCACTCCGAGATTACCATTGGGTCGAGCTTGTCATACCAAGAGCAACACGTAGAGATTCTTGATCGTTGAGAGAAGGTGTTGAGAAATCAGTCTATTCCCTTGGTCCGTGTGGCATGGAGGCATCACTCGCCAGGAGAATCCACTTGTGAGCGTGAGGATGACATGCGCAAATATTTTTCGCATCCGTTCCAAGAGCAAGGTATGATTTACTTGGTTCTTTTTATACCCCATAATTTTTGTTTCCTACTATGGGTTAGTTTTAATTTCGAGGACGAAACTTCTTTAAGTAGGGTAGAATATAACTACCCTAATATTTTTAATTAATAAAATAATATATGTATATATAAATACGCGATTTTGTAAGAATAGTGATACGTGAGGGTGACCCCTACTACGTTAGTATATTTGAAATTGGAATTTCTCGTAATAAATAGAATAATTTTGGTATTATAAATAATAATAATAATGATTCTAGTGTTAATAATAATAAAATAAAAAAAAAAGTAAAATATAATAATAAATAAGTTAGTTGTTAAAAAGAAAATATAAAATAAAAGTAATATAAATAAAGAAAGTATTAATAAAGTAAAGGAAAAAAAGAAAAAAAAGAAAGCACTTGCTAGTGCAACTAACAAAAGTAGCAGCAGCATAGACCTTTCACCCCCGTCCCTTAAACGCGGAACACAACAACATACCAACCCGACCCATAACTTCCTTCTATCGGTATATATATATATATATATATATATATATATATATATATATATATATATATATATATATATATATATATATATACATATATATATATATATATATACTTCTCGATCTCGGAGCCGCGACCTATTTTCCCCACCGTCGTCGTCCCTCGATCGCCTCCCAACTCTGTCATCGTCGACCGCCTGGATGCCCCTTCGCTGCAGTTGATCGCCGCAAACTCGTCTTTCCGATTAACTTGACCAAGGTACCCACATTCGACAGCAGATTTTTCTCTATGCATGGTTAATTTTTGATTGATAAACTCCTATGTACAGACCACATGATCGAGTTTATGATGGTATAAATTCTTAAAATGAAACCTAATTAAATTAAGATTATAATTTCCCACCAAAAAACCCAAAAAAATGCTTTTATATGAATATACATATTTGATGAAATTTATAATGAAGAACCCTGTTTTGGAAGGCAGATTTCTCCTAATCCGTTCAACAAAAAATCAAAATTATTTTTATAACACAGATTTCATATAACCATGATCGCAACGAAGTAATTACTTTAGAAAATCACTTATTAATTGCTGACAAAAAACTGTGTCAAAAAACTCAAAAAAAACTTTCTTTAAAAATATTCAAAATTTGTGATACTGAGTGCATTCCGACAAACCGAACCACCACGTTATATACCAGTTGTTCCTAAAGGAGAATATGGTATACCCTGACGTATGAGGCTTTTATAGAAGTTGATTCGGACGTGTGTGCATGTCGAAATCAACCCGTATCCGTAAAAACTTTCCCGTATTCGCGTTTTGCAAAATTCAAAATTAGTTTGTACACACTCATCAGAATGTGACGAAACTTGTGCCATTGAACTTTTGGTATCATGCTGGTCCTGTGACTCAAGTTTTACGCAATTTTTGGACAGTTGATCGAGGCACATATTTGTGGGCCTAATGGTTGACTTGAAGTGTAAAATTTTGATTTGCTCACCGAAATCCAAAATTGGATATATCATTGAGTTCATACCAATGTTTAGGATTTGTTTGACTATATTTATCCAATTTAGAGACTTTTACCCCTGACACATATTTTGGTTCAAAGTGGGCCATACGTGGACCCGTTTTGACCCAAAATTATCGTTTTGCCCCTGGGTCCAAATTGGACGAAAGGGTAGTATTTTCTAGCTAGTTCACTGATTTCGGGAACGTTGGTGATGTTTATTTCAACAACCGAAGATGTTCAGTCAGAGATTGTGGGTTCTAATACTCTATACTTGACACCTGGATGTTTACTTTATGCAGCTTTTCTACCAAGCAAGTATACCTTGCCATTATACTATGATTTATATTCCATATGTTGCATGCATTTTATTTTTGTTATTTAGTTCATATATTTTAACTGCTATATAAATTGCGCGTCCAAGAATAACTTGGGTGCAACGACGGTGGCGTCGTCGTTAGTTTTTATTACATATTATGCATGTTGACCTAGTTTTATGAGACCACCCCATTATCATGAGGCATTCTTATATTTCATTAGCCGTAATACAGTTGTTACATGAGTGTGAGTCTCATGTAGGACACATACTTGCGTGACGGGTTGGCCATCTGTGCGTATAGGACGTACGACGGATAGGGATAACTGCTAATAGAATTGGATGATTAGAAGCCTTCGTAGTCATTAGAGATGTCATCGTGTCATAGGTATAGCATGAATAGAGCAAGGGGTGGGGAGAACAACAGGTAAGGCGTTTGGGCTCCTTTGTAATTTTTTTATGTAACCCGTACGCTCCGGCAGAGATGCGTGATCAGATGACCCTTATATTATATATCTACAGGCGGCCTCTAATATTCAAAAGTCGTAATGCTTTTTAGGCTCCTGATTCTTAGATAGAATTATGCCAATCCCATTTTTAGCCAGATAGCCCACGTGTTGTAAAGTTGTTCTCAAAATGCATTCACATAGACGGTTAGACGACCCTTGGATGTTTATTTTCAATACTTTATTGGCATGCTATTTCTGTATCTTGTTATGTCCCTCTGAGGACCTGGTCTACTTCCAGGTATAAAAGGACAGGATTATCCATAGGAGTACGGACCTGGACCCGACGCTTCGTACCAGATTGATGAGGTCTTACCTTCGGAGTACCACTAATTCTTCTCAGCTTATGGATATTTTAGCTGCTATTCTTTTATTGACATTTATCTTATATTGGAATTTTGATTTCTTCTCTCATTTAGTTTTTGGTATAGTCGACTGGCAGTGGATTTGTTTCCACCCGACTATCATTCTTTGATACTTCATATTTGAGATTCAGTTATTTATTTTTTATTTTTTATATGTGTTGTGGATGAGATATAGATTGCGTGTGACTTGTGCCAATAGTATATTACCACTTGTAGATTTGATATTCATATACAGGGTACGTATGTTTTATGATCTTCCAACACATTGGAGTTATCGTATACTTAAGGCTGGCATATTACATATTCTTAGTCCTACGTATTCTCGGACTGGGGTATGACAACCTTCTCCTTTTGGTCCAAAATGGATATGGGTTGCTCCTCGTAAGACAAGTCGGTACCAACAACTAGCTCAGAATGGTCAAGGATATGACTTGGATCCAGGACATAGCTATGTAATTCAGACACATAAAATATATTTTTTACCTCACGTAGCGAAGATGGAAGGGCAAGACGATAAACAACATCTTCCACCCTCTCAAGAATATTGAATGGATCAACGTATCGTGAACTAAGCTTCCCGTGAACCCCGAATCTAATGACTCCACAGGTTGGTAAAATCCGCAAGAACACGTGGTCGCCGGCAAAACACTCTAAAGGCCTACGATGCTGATCTGCCAAATGTCGATGCCTATCTTGCGTAACCCGAAGTCGCTCTCTTATTTGCTTGACAACTTTTATTGTCTATGTAATCATCTCTGGGCCTAAAATCTTTCGCTCACCTATATCATCCCATGCCAATGGTGATATACACTTTCTCCCATACAATGCTTAGAAGGGTGCCATATGAATACTTTCTTAATAACATTTGTTGTATAAGAACTCAATAAGATGAATGTGATCTTCCCAAGACCCTCCAAATCTAAAGTACAAGCTTGTAGCATATCTTCTAGGGTCTGGATGGTTCTCTCTGATTGTCCGTCTGTTTGTTGATGGTAAGCGGTACTGAATCTCAACTTGGTGACCAAACTCTGGTGCAAACTCTTCCAAAAATATAAAGTGAACCGAGTGTCTCGATCGGATATAATACACACTGGATGCCATGCTGTCTTACTATGTATCCCATGTATATCTCTGCTAACTGTTTTATGGATTGCCCTACTCGAAAAGGAAGAAAATGAGCTATTTTCGTGAGACGATCCACTATTACCGAAACTGCAGCACGACCAGTCGGGGATCTAGGTAAACCGGCCACGAAGTCCATCGTGATATATTTCCACTTCCACTACGTAATAAGAAACGAATGAAAGAATCTTGTCGGTCGTTGTTAGTCGGCTTTCACTTGCTGATATACCAAACACCGAGAAATGAATCGTGTTATCTCCCTCTTAATCTAGTTCTACCAGAAATATTGCTTGATATCTTGATACATCTTGGTCATTACTTCTTGTCAGATATCTCCACTCGGTACACATAGACGGTTTCCAAACCTAAGAGTTCCATCTTCATGAATCGTCAACTCTTTCCTAAGACCAAATTGATATTCCGTCCGAAGCTTCTGAACTTTCGGATCATCTGCCTGGGATACCTTAATTCTCTCAACCATGGTAGACTGAACCTTAAAACTAGTCAGTACTCCTTCATCTTGCAGAAGTACTATCTCTACACCCATCTTTCTAAGATCTTCTAAGATAAGCTGCTGCGATATCAATATAAATGTAGTACTTCTCATGCTAAGGGCATATGCTACCATATTTTTCTTGCCTGGATGGTACTGAAGTTCTACATCATAGTCCTTCAACAATTTTAGCCACCTCCTATGCCTCATGTTCAAGTCCTTCTGGGTGAATACATACTTTAAGCTCATGTGATCTGTAAATATTTCCACCTGATCACCATACAAGTAGTGCCTCCACAGCTTAAGTGCAAATACTACCGCCACCAACTCTAAATCATGAGTCGAATAATTCTTCTCTTGATCTCGAAGATGCCGCGATGCATATGCTATTACCATTCTATGTTGCATCAATACACACCCAAGTTCTTATCCTGATACGTCGCAATACACTGTAACCCTCCAGAACCTAATAGAAGCGTGGGAATCGGAGCTGAAATCAATCTCTTCTTTAATTCTTCAAATAATTTCTGGCAATCTGCTGACCAGTCGAACTTAGTTTCCTTGCGCGTTAATCGAGTAAGCGATGTTGGAATCCTTATAAAGTCTGCCATGAACCTTCTGTAGTATCCTGCCAGTTCCCAGGAAACTATACACTTCAGCTACCATCTTAGGAACTGGCTAACTCTCTACGGCCTCAACCTTCTTCGGATCTACTACTACTCCTACTCCAGAGATAATGTGACCCAAGAATGATACGTGATCCAACCAAAACTCACACTTGCTGGGCTTTGCGTATAACTGCTGCTCTCTCAAATTATGTAAGACCTTCCAAAGATGCTCTTCGTGCTCCTACTGGAATAGACTAGAATGTCGTCTATGAAAACTATCACGAAATGATCTAAATATTTTATAAAAATATGGTTCATCAAATCCATAAATATTGCTGGAGCATTCGTCAGTCGAATGGCATAACTAAGAATTTGTAACGTCCATATCATGACCTAAATGATTTCTTGGGTATGTCTTGCTCCCGAACTCTTACTTGATTATGCCCTGATCGAAGATTGATCTTAGAGAAAACCTTGGCTTTACTCAGTTGATTAAACAAATTATCGATCCTTGGTAATGGATACTTATTTTTTACTATTACAACGTTCAACTGTCTATAGTCGATATATAACCGTGACGACCCATCCTTTTTCGTCACTAGAACCACTAGCGCTCCCCAAGGTGATATACTTGCTCGAATAAACTTCTTTGACTTTAGTTGTTCTATATGTTGGTACCGTATGTCTATCTTTAATGGTGCCATCGGGTAAACTTTACAAAATTTTGGACTTGCTTTAGGGATCAACTCTATATAAAACTTAATATCTCTTACTAGGGGTAACCTTGGTAGTTCTTCTGAGAAGAAGTCTAAGTCTCCTTAACAATCTCGGAAAGTTATTCTTCTGCTAACACTATCGCTGCGATCCTCTCTACATATTGGTTTCCCACAGATCTTTGAAAGGTAAAAACTTTCGTGCCCGGGATACTAAATAATAACTACCCTTATGGCAATATATCTTAGCATGACTGTCTCTCAGCCAGTCCATGCCTAAGATAACGTCAAAGTTTCCCATAGGGAACTCGATCAACCATACTGGTAGTGAACGTCTGCACACTATGACCGAACGCGGTATATATATCCTGCTAACTCCAACTATCCCATTACTAGTGAGTATATTCAACCTCTCTGGCAATGCCTCGAATTCTAAACCAATGCGTGTCGCAAATCGTAGAGATACAAATAAATGAGATACAGCTGAATCAAATAATTCTACAGCAGAAAAAGATGCGACAGAAATATTATCTACCACCACGTCGCTCGATGCTAAAGCCTCCTCCAAAGACAAGGTGAATGCCTGCCCTTGGCCCTGCCGTGCCCCTCGCTGTTGTCTCCCTTGGTGTGTTGTTGTGTCCTCAGTTGGCCCTGCTGTTGGTTCTACTGCTACTGTTATATCTTAGCTTGCGTCAGTAACGTACGCTGAGCTAAGGGCTGTACTGCTATCGCTGGCCCTTTTTGTTGAACTGCTCTTGGTGTTGGCAGCGCTGAGAAATTCTTAACTAGCCCTCCCAGCCCCTACATCATTAGAAAATTAACAATTCGATGATCTGGACTGCCATACCTCGTACACAACCCATTGGCTTCCCTACATACATCTCTAGTATGGCCTCCCTTGCCATAATAAGTATATCCCGTTGGTGCTCCCTGACATTGTTGTTGTTGCCGGTGCTTTGGCTACTGTCGAGCCGGTAATGTCACCGTCGAAACTGCTACCCTCCTTGGCACTGAATCATAGATGCGAACACCAGGTGGTGGTGCTGACTTCCGAGTTACTCCTCCATCTCCTCCTCTACTCTGAACATGAGAACTCTTCGGGCCTCCTGTCCTTGCCGATAAACTCTGTATGGTAAGCTCGTGCCTCCGAGCTGCTATCAGTACTTCTTCATAAGTCTGGTAGTCGTGCCCCTTTACCAGTTATAGAATCTCCAGATGAAGTCCTTACTAGAACCTCTTTGCTCTATCCGACTCCGTAGCTACTATAGTCAGATAGAATCTACTCAGCCTATAAAACTCGGCTGCATATCCATCCACTATTTTACCGGCCTGCTTGAGACTGATAAATCTCTGTTGGAGCTCTTAATGTGCTACGACTCAAGAGTACTTGGCCCATTATCGAGCCCTAAAACTTTTCCAGGAGATAGGACGTGTCACTACCATATTCTAAAAATTGGGATAACTTTGTCATTTTATTTATTATAAGTATTGTGTGTATTTATTTTAAATAATTGCATGATATGTATATATGTATATATATATATATATATATTATATATATATATATATATATATATTATATATATATAGTGTTCTTTAATGCATGGGTTAGTGGACTAGACCTAGAAGCCCACTAGATAAGCTCCTGACCAAATTATAGGGTTATGGATTTTAATTAGTAATTTTTGGGATTAAATAATCGAGATTATAGTTATTATTGTGATTTTATTTAATTATTGTGCCTTACCGTTGCTTCGATCTTGGAAGCGCTACACTAGCTTTTGCCTTCCAATAAATTTTGCACCCTTGTCCTAGACGTGGCCGTCGTTCATTCTGACCCTTGTGTGACTCATAAATATGCTCTCTTGTGCTTTATTTTAGTCGCACAATATTCGTCGTGGACGTTTATTTTTAATTCTAAATAAATTTAACTTTGCATCTTTGTGCGTTCCAATCAAAATTGGAGACACAATCTTGACCCATTTTGTACAACCCAAATTATGACAATATTCTATTCTGAGTCTTCTATGTCCACGACACTTGTGTCCTACTTAATTTTAGCCCCATGTACTTCTAATTAATTTTAGAACACCAATTATATTAGTTTTAATTAAATTAATCCAAAAATCCTATCTTGTACAATTTTTTAATTGTTGGGCACTTTTATACAAATGTGCATTGAAGTGTCCACACCCCCATTGAACCAACACATGAAGAAACCCATTTTCCGTCATATAAATTTTTCCCCATAATTTTTTAGTATGTAACACTCAACATCAACCCCTCTTTAAACCTTGGCCCTCCATTTTGAAATAATACAATCCTTGCCCTCCAATTTCTACATAAGAAGCCAAGCCCTTTTTCCAAGGAGGATATTGACCAAGCCCAACTTTCTAGGTCAACCTCCAACCTTCTTTTATATATATATAACCTTCTTTATATTTTCTTTCACCCTAATACCTAAAACTATTCCAGCCGACAGCCTCCCAACTCCTGTTCATCTCCTTCAACCCTGCTGAGCCGACCACGCGTGAGCTCGACCCGCTGCTCACTGCAGAGTCCTCCACCGCTCGATCGTAGCCGACAGCACAGCCACCACCATGCCTCATCCTCCTCGACGACTCTCACCATCCCTCGACTGAACCCCACGCCTGACTGAACCGCCAGCACCACCACCTCTTTTTCCCTTTTTTACAGACCGAACGACTGGATCCTGACGCTGCCATCCCACAGACGATGCTGAACTTTGACTCGACAATAGCACCTCGACAGCACATGCCTGAACCCGAGCCAGTCGAACACCCCTTCGTTCATGCGCGCACATGTTCGAATTGTTACTTTTATGTTTGTGTACGTATATACGTATGAATGACATTAGGATCTAGCGTATTGCTCCATGATGTGTTCATTATATGTTGATTTCATGAGACCCTGCAAATAACCCAAACTCGTATACATATACGTACGCGTATGTGTATAACATTCGAATTAGTATGCATATAATTATTGGTTGATATATATATATATATATAAAATATGGTATATATATATATATATATATATATATATATATATATATATATATATATATATATATATATATTGTAAGTAATTAAGTGCTAAATGCTAGTTAGGATTATGAATATATATGTATATAAATACTGTATGACCCTAGTTTAACTGTGGATATCCCGTATTTACTTGACCATGTGACCCTCAGTGATTGTGAGTGTCTGCCTTGTGTACACTGATATACTAGTGAGGCATATGTTTGTATTTGACTGTCTGATTATGCACAATAATCAAGGACCTCACACCCGTGCAGTTAGACGCACACTTGACCCTGCTAGTTTACCAGTGTCACCCGTAGCATACCCTCTGAGTTCAGTATAATTATGATTGTGTGTTAGTGTAATTACTGATTCTGTATTATTATAATTGATGTCTATAAGACTGTTGGATTATTCAGACAAGACTTTGGAAATAGGACATTGATTCATACCAGCAGAGGACCCCAGGCGAGTATATTCTCTGACAATTTTTATTATGTCGATTATCTCTATGATTCTAGTTGTATAGCGTATATGATTCTGACACTGTGGATACACGAGTTGGCATTATCGAGACCTGTCATGAGGAGTCGTGATTGGAATCCATCATGCTAGCCGGAGAAAAGAAGAAATATTAGTAGCTTATGTGATCATACCCAACTCTACATGAATCATAGCTCACCCACACCTCACGTCGGTTCAGTTTGACCATTACATGCCACATAACCTGTTATGTATGATTAGCCTGACTATTGCTTGCATCATAGGTATCCGGATGGTTAGCCTGACCTTACATAAATTATAGCTAGTCATATATAGCAAGCCTGATCAGTCCCAAGCCGATCACATGATATGCTGATGTTTCACACACTTAGCTAGATAGTCTATATGTATCTCTAGTCTTAATCTAACATTTTTCTATGTTCTAGTTACTGTTCTATCATTCACTATATTCCAGTTTATTGTTCTATCATGCACACGTATTTTTGTTCATTGCTAGTTGCACCATTAATGACATATGCTCTAGTATTTCTATTTCCAGTATTGTTTATTGTCAGTATTTATATCCATCTTGTATTTCTTTATACTATATTATTGTTTTGTCAATATACATGGAACTGCTATTAGTGGTTATACTTCACTCCATCCTGACTAGAAATATTTTTCCAGACTACGACTTAGAGGACTTGTTTTCGGCATACTTAGAGATTTGGATATTATTGATTGCAGGTTAGACTATTTATTGTTGTTAGACTGGTGTTGTATTTTATTTTTTTTCTCTTCGATATCTTATCGTGCTTCAGTTATGTGATTGATATTTTTAGATTATATTATGATATCTGTGTCTCCTTATGGAGTCGGATATTCGTGTGGGATTGATTAGATAGTATTGTGACCTAGACAGCGTTCTACCGCCGATGTTGCGGCGTAGGCTGGACGTACCCACGCACTCGTGCCCCTATATCGGGTGTGGGTCGTGACACATTTTTAGTGGCGGCCCATACAGGCCGAGCTTCGCAAGTAGTAAGATGTCGTGGTTGTGCGACGTCTTAGTTGTACTGCTATGAGCCTGTGATAGGATCGAGGATATAGTATACTTTGAGAGATTCCTGGGACGTTCCTTGAGAATCTTATTATAATTTCCAATTTAAATCTTTTCCCTTGTTCCGTCCGTTCTCACTTGTTGCTATTGAATTTGATTCTTGTTGATCAGTTGTAAAATTAATTCTTGGTGTCGTTGTTGAGTTTGATTTCATATTGAGATAAGTTTTTACGGACAAAATTTACGGTATCATCTGATGACATATGTTGTTGAGGACAGTGAGAAAGGTAAAACATCTACTTTGTTTATGGAGCCTAGAGTTTATCGCAGCCACATTAGCTGTCGTGGCGAAAACGTAGGAACCTGACCTGGGATGTACATATCTTAGTTATAAAATTTAGTATTTTTCACAGCCATATCGGTTGGCGTGACGAGGATTCTAGATGACACGATTATAGAGTTGCATACCTTAGTTATAGAACCTATCATTTTATCGCAGCTATGCTTACTGGCGTGGCAAGGATTCTGAGTGTCATAATATCGGATAGACGTGTATGATTATCAGGTTGTATCTTAAAATTGGTTCTTAAAGTATCATCTTAATACTTATCCACTTCTGTTATTATAGGACCTTGTTTCATCATCTTTTTTGCTAGCCGTAGAGATACCTTCAGTACTTAGTCCAGTTCCTTATATAGCATCTTTCCATTAAGATTTCTTGTTAGTGTGATAATTGATAACTTGCAATTAGGTCTATGTCTTGTTGACTGTTGGGAGTGTAGCTTGTGAGTCTGTAAGTGTTTCTTTGTTGGATATGTGAGCAGTAGGCATCAATCTAGAGATAACCTGTAGCGTAGTACCTTGTAGCAATAATTCTATAATAGGTGTTATTATAGTTAGTATTAGCACTATAGGTAGAAGGGGGAGTAAATAGTATGAGTGATTCTTCCAGAAGTTAGTATCAGAGTCAGCATGCCAGTCCTGGATAGGCATGAATTCATGTAGTTGGGTGATCCATGTAAACAATTAAGTATCAAAGAAATTGTGTTGAAAATTAATGGAGCAGGATATTCAATTTGGTGGTTGATTCTTGGGTGTGCCAAGAGTAAAGAAATGTATATGCATAAAGGGTATTAATGAGATGCCATGGGTAAAAAAATATCAAGATTGGTCATGGAAGGTATGAAGTGTATCACAGATTAGTGTATCAGCCTGTAAAATATTTAAGAGAAGATAAGTATACATCAATCGAGTTATGGAACCATATGCCTGCCTTTGAGAGTGAAGTAAAACATGGGTGTTATAGAAAGTGTAAGTGATCATGAGTTTTAGTGCGTGTGATGAGGTAATCTAATGATGAAGCTAGTATCCTAGAACATTAAGGGCATATGTTGTATAGTGAGGAAGCTAGTGTTACTATAGCAAGAGTGCTAGTGTTTCTATATCAAGGATTATTTGAGCAATGTGCTAGTAACAGTAAGTACCTCATGTATTAGATTGGTGTATCAGTTAATATGGATAAAAAATTATTGGGAGTAATAGTGCAAGTAATCCGTACAGTACAATATTCAGTACAAAGTTGAGGTTGCATACAATTGGTGTATTTGTGTGTATCTTGTGTGTTAGAGACTATGAGTATGTATATTTATACTTAGATAGATGTGGATTTAAATTTATAATTTGAAGATTGGAAATAAATTTTAATTTTTAAGATTTTTTGAGGAGTTGAGATTTTATGTTATTAAATTTTTTAGGATTCAAATTCAATTCAATAAACATAGTCAAAGCTATAAAGATTTTTGAAAGTGATTAAAATTTTATTTCAATACTTGAATATTTGACTTTTGAGGAAAGTATATATCTTTTTTTTTAAATTGTTCGAGAAGTTAAATTTTGAGGATTTTATTTTGAGAATAAAATTTTATGGTAGTTAAGAGATGTATAACACTATATGAGTGGATGATATGCATGTGTAAGGATCTGTTGGCTTGAGCATGCTTGAGATGACACTGCAAACTGACTTGGGTGTCCATCTAGAGTTGTATTAGAGGGATAAGTACTTAGTGTGTTGTGTTGCACTTGGCGTGCACTTGAGTGATAAGAACAACTAGTATAAACAATTACAGCGGGTAAGAGAGCTAGCAGTGGGTGTGCTTATAGTAGAAACAGTAGTACCTAAAGGGATAGAAGTATCAACTTTGAATGCATCATTAAACCATGATTGTGTTAGCAGATTTTGTTTTGTTCTTTCCTTCTGTTCCTTTTTTGTCTATTTTATTGATTGATTGATTCCTTAGTACCATAGCTTGTATCAGTAATTTCTTGCTAGAATGTTGTTAGTAGTACACCCCGACAGAGACTGCAATACCATGACAAAAGAGAACATAACCATGTATGTTTTATCTAGATTGCATGTTTCATCTAGATTGCATATTGTATGACTGTAGGTAGGATTTTCTTAGACCTTGATTGTTGGGGGTTTGACCGTAGTGAAGATTAATAAAGAGGTTATGACTGGACAAAGAGAGACAAGGTGCCTTAAATTTCGAGGATAAATATTAATTTAAATAAAGAGTTGAGAATTTAATATGGCAGAATTGACGATTTTGTTAAATCATTAATTTTTATGAAGATTAAGATATGATTGAATTTGTCATTAAATTTTGAGAAATTTAAGAAGATTATCATTATATTTGTTTGACTGTAAGATATAAATTTTAAGACTTATATTTTGAATGTTGTATTTGAAGATTTCAAAAGTATTACAATATTTGAGTATTGTGTGGAAAAAGAAATCGAGGAATATGATCAATAATGGATTAGAAGTTTGAATTCAAATTTTTGGGATGAGATTTTAAATTTTATAAATATGCATTGATTGGATTTAAATTAGAGGATTGGACATTAAATTATTTTTTAGTATTTAGTTATTAACTTAAAATTTTGGAGGAGATTATGATAATAATGGAATTTGATTTTAAATTTGAAGATTTTTAGAAAATATGATATTTATAGAATTTTAAAGATTTGTGAAATAACAATATGGATTTACTTCATGATTATATGGTTTGATGAATTTTAATTTTAATGGTAATAAATAAATAAATACATAAATAAATAAATAAATAAATAAATAAATAAATAAATAAATACAACTATTGAGGATCTTAAATTTCGAGGACAAATTTTTTTTAAGGAGGGTAGACTTGTCACCACCACATTCTAAAAATATGGATAATTTTTATTTTATTTATTATAAGTATTGCGTGTATTTATTTTAAATAATTGCATGATATGCGTATATATATTATATATATATAGTGTTCTTTAATGCACGGGTTAGTGGACTAGACCTAGAAGCCCACTAGATGTGCCCCTGACCAAATTATAGGGTTTTGGATTTTAATAGGTAATTTTTGGGATTAAATATTGGATATTATAGTTATTATTGTGATTTTATTTAATTGTTGTGCCTTACCGTTGCTTCGATCTTGGGAGCGCTACACTAGCTTTTGCCTTCCAACAAATTTTGCACCCTTGTCCTAGACGTGCCCATTGTTCATTCTGACCCTTGTGTGACTCATAAATATGCTCTCTTGTGCTTCATTTTAGTCGTACAATATTCGTCGTGGACGTTTATTTTTAATTCCAAATAAATTTAACTTTGTATCTTTGTTCGTTCCAATCGAAATTGGAGACACAATCTTGACCTGTTTTGAGCAACCCAAATTATGACAATATTCTATTCTGAGTCTTCTATGTCCATGATACTTGTGTCAAATCTAATTTTAGCCCCATGTACTTCTAATTAATTTTAGCACACCAATTATATTAGTTTTAATAAAATTAATCCAAAAATCCTATCTTGTGCAATTTTCCAATTATTGGGCAGTTTTATGCAAAAGTGCATTAAGGTGTCCACACCCCATTGGACTAACACATAAAGAAACCCATTTTCCTTTATGTGAATTTTTCTCCATAATTTTGGAGTGTGTAACACTCAACATCAACCCCTCATTAAACCTTGTCCCTCCATTTTGAAATAATGCAATCTTAGCCCTCCAATTTCTACATAAGAAGCCAAGCCCTTTTTCCAAGGAGAATGTTGACCAAGCCCAACTTTCTAGGTCAACCTCCAACCCTCCTTTATATATATATATCTATAACCCTTCTTTATATTTTCTTTCACCCTAATACCTAAAACTATTCTAGCCGAACCCCCCAACTCATGTTCATCTCTTTCAACCCTGTCAAGCCGACCATGCCTGAGCACGACCCGCTGCTCACCGCCGAGTCCTCCACCGCTCGACCGGAGCCGACAACACAACCACCACCATGCCTCATCCTCCTCGACGACTCTCACCATCCCTCGACTGAACCCTACACTGGATTGAACCACAAGCACCACCGCCTCCTTTTCCTCTATTTGCAGACCGAACGGCTGGATCCCGACGCTGCCAACCCGCCGACGACACTGAGCTTCGACTCGACAGTAGCACCTTGACAACACACGCCTGAACCCGAGCCAGTCGAATACCCCCTCGTTCACGCGCGCACAGGTTCGAATTATTACTTTCATGTTTGTGTACGTATATACGTGTGAATGATGTTAGGATCTAGCGTATTGCTCTATGACGTGTTCATTAGATGTTGATTTCAAGAGACCCTGCAAATAACCCAAACTCGTATGCATATACGCGTATGTGTATAACATTCCAATTAGTATGCATATAACTATTGGTTGATATATACATATATAAAATATGGTATATATATATATATATATATATATATATATATATATATATATATATATATATATATATATATATATTAAGTAATTTACTGCTAAATGCTAGTTAGGATTAAGACATATATATGTATATATATACTGTATGACCTTAGTTTAACTGTGGATATCCCGTATTTACTTGACCATATGACCCTGAGTGGTTATGAGTGTCTGCCTTGTGTACACTGACGTATTGGCGAGATATATATTAGTATTTAACTGTCTGATTATGCATAGTAATCAAGGACCTGATACCCGTGTAGTTAGACTCACACTTGACCCTGCTAGTTGACCAGTGTCACCCCTAGCATACCCTCTGAGTTCAGTGTATTTATGATTGTGTGTTAGTGTAATGACTGATTCTGTATTATTATAATTGATGTCTATAGGAATGTTGGATTATTCAGACAAGACTTTGGAAACAGGACATTGATTCATACCAGCAGAGGACCCCAGGCATGTACATTCTCTGACAGTTTTCGTTATGTTGATTATCTCTATGATTCTAGTTCTATAGCGTACATGATTCTAACACTGTGGATACACGAGTTGGCATCATCGAGACCTGTTACGAGGAGTCATGATTGGAATCCATCGTGCTAGCTGGGGAAACGAGGAAATATTAGTAGCTTATGTGATCATACCCAACTCTACATGAATCATAGCTCACCTACATCTCACGTCGGTGTAGCCTGACCATTACATGCCTCATAGCCTGTTATGTATGATTTGCCTGACTATTGCTTGTATCATAGCTATCCGAATGGTTAGCCTGACCTTACATGAATCATAGCTAGTCATGCATAGCAAGCCTGATCAGTCCCAAGCTGATCACATGATATGATAATATTTCACACACTTAGCTAGATAGTCTATACATGTATCTCTAGTCTTGATCTAGCATTTCTCCATGTTCTAGTTATTGTTCTAGCATTCACTATATTCTAGTTTATTGTTCTAGCATGCACACGTATTTCTGTTCATTGCTAGTTGCACCATTGATGACATATGCTCCAGTATTTCTATTTTCAGTATTATTTATTGCCAGTATTTATATCCATCTTTTATTTCTTTACACTGTATTATAGTTTTGTCAATATACATAGAACTGCTGTTAGTGCTTGTTCTTTGCTCCATCCTGACTGAAAATATTTTTCCAGACTGCGACTTAGAGGACTTCTTTTCGGCATACTTGGAGATTTAGATGTTATTGATTGCAGGTTAGACTATTTATTGTTGTTAGACTTGTGTTGTATTTTATTTATTTCTCTTCGATATCTTATCGTGCTTCAGTTATGTGATTGAGTATTTTTAGATTATATTTTAATATATGTGTCTACTTATGGAGTTGAATATTCGTGTGAGATTGATTAGATAGTATTGTGACGTAGAAAATATTCTACCGCCGATGCTGCAACATAGGCTGGACGTACCTACGCACTCGTTCCCCTATATCGGGTGCGGGTCATGATAAGGCGCCTTAAGCCAACCTCTACCGACGCCCACCAGTCACGGGCAAGGTCTTGAAGCTGTAATCAGACCAGGTCAACTTGTTCATAAGCCAGAACCTTCGTCGTCGCCAGAATGACTTCGATATCTTGGAGCCATGCATATGTCGTGATGGCGTCCTTCGTGCCATCAAAGTATCTCGGGTTAAGTCAGCAAAATCTAACCGACGCCACCGAATTAGTCTTTCCTCCACTTTCCAGGGCCGTCTGCAAACCCTGACTCAACAAGACATTTTGCTCTTGTTGTTGAAACTGCTGATGCTGTTGCACTGCCATATGATGTTTCTACGTAGCCATCATTCCCCGGAGGATCTCAATAATGTTGGTGTGTCAAGTACTACTGGTACTGGTGGTACTACTGGGGGTACGAGAATATCACGGGTTGTTTGCTCAACATGTCCAACTTCTGTTTCCAACATGCCAGCTGGTTCAACTACTGGCTCTACACAAATTTGACTCTGAACAGGTGCTACCTCCCGTTGTTGCCTTAGGGAACCCTTTCTTTCCATGCCTGCTGCTCCAGTAACTGAAGAAGCCCTAAAGAAAAGGATAGAAATATCAAGAACAGGACAAGAAGGATCAAGGAAATAATTAATTCGATAGTCAAGCAAGGTTTCGAGAAGAACGAATTCAGGATTTCAAAGGCACATGTTTGATTGAGAATCCTATGATCATAACACCCCATAAGTCTAAAAACACAGACCTGCATAGGCCACCACTAAAACCTTGTCACGCACCAGTACTGGAATACAGAGACGGACATGGCCAGCTCCCCCATACAAGGTATAGAACGTCGTACGACGGTCACGGCTGTAACTAGACAAGGGGGTGCGTACAACAAGCCAGTCACTTAGGGTCACACAGTATATCTATTGTCTCAATCAGTCAAGCAAGAACAATAAACATAGAACATATATGACAATAAAGTAAGGCATCCCAAATGCCCTGCCACAATATTCTGGAAATCAGCTGTACAAAATAAGAAAGTTGACAATGTATCAAAAGTACATCTCCATGATCAGCTGCAGTCTGATTAATTACAATCATGTAAAGAAAACTAAATATCCAGTTCTTACGGCTAACAAGTGTCGGTGGCTAAATGCCCAAAATAAGTAAAGTGTGCAATAACGAGCAGAAAAGAAGGAACCTACTAGTTCCCTTCAACGACCATCCTCCTGGTATGCGCCATTGTTCAGGGAGAAGTACGCTTAATCCAAGGGTGCTGGCTCTAAACCTGGCCATACAAAACCAGTGGGGTTAGACCCCAAATAGCAAGTACCACAAAGAAAGCACGAATGAAGAAATAAAACCAGGCTATGAAATATATATATTTAGTTTTGTCTCATAGTTTCGGTTCATAGCCTATAATGACTCAATAATCTAACCCTACAACCAAACTAGGATAAGGGTTAGACCATCGCACCATGAATGACTATGTGACTAGACTATTTGATTGCAGATACAATACACAAACAAGCTCAGTTATATAATCAACCAATCATTTATACGTCTTACTATATGAAGTCTGGGTTATCCCAAAGATATTATGCATATAGGAATCCTCATATTGAACCAAGTACTATCAAGGTTAGTCGAGCCATAAATTACCGCATATCATATAGTATTGTACACCGGTCCTTCGTAAGGCCACCGTTCTAAGATCGCATAGAACACATAGTATAGTATAATAGTCAGATATTGCCATCCACTAATGAGGATTTAAACAATATCCATGGGGACAAGCATGAACACCCCAATTCAGATGATTGGAGGTGGCTAGTTAGGCACGATCTCGAGATTCTATTTCCTCCCAATCCTCTACAAGTTTAGTTGCTTAGTTAACCCTATTGTGAACTAAATTCATATGGCATGGTCACATGGTATTCCCCCCTTATAATATATACCATAGTACGACTACGTTAGATACAAATCTACTTTGTCACTTTATAGTTCAACTTGGATTCACCCCAATATGATGCAACAATCAACAGATCCTAGCCACGCTTGGTCATTGACTAACCCTTATGTCCATGCTGGAGATTAAGTCATATTACAAGTCACGTAGCGCATAGGTACACCTCAGTTTAAACAAGTAATATAATCACATACGAACACTTAGCACGTAGGAATAAATAGCACGTAGTAAGTATATCAGCACGAATATAAGTGGTCGGGTCATGAAGCATAGATGGGTCTAATACTCTTGTGGCATTCAAAGTTATACATACATCCCATAAATTTGAAATGAATATTCAACAAAACCAGTCCAATAAAGCGTGTGCAAGGGCCGCATGCGCACAAATGGATCAAGGCCGCATGGGGATCAGCTGCCGCATAGAATCAGTTTTCGCATAGGTCTAGGCGGCATAGGATCAGTTGCCACATCGGAAGTCAGGTCGAATAGCCGCATAGATCGCTTGGTGCATGAGTTCAGACCGCATGGCCGTATGCATTCAGGCCGCATGGCCGCATGAGTTTGGACCGCAAAGACATTTGCGTTTGGACCGCATGATCGTATGAGTTCAGACGCATTGCCGCATGAGTTCGGGCCGCATGCGACTTCGCCTTCTCTAGGCAGCAGTTCGGCCATGGCGAGAACTCCAAAAACCAAAAAAATTGTTTCCATCATAAAAACTTTATTTTAACTCCGAATTGAGTGAACCAAATGCAAAAATTCTCGAAATGAAGTGCTCCATCCATCCAAAAAATATATATAAATAAAGTGCTCTATACGCTCTCCTATTCTCTCGTGACCACCAATACATCAAAAAAAAAATAGAACATACACATATAAATATATATATACATCTATATCATATAAAAATTATAATTACTATATTATAATAGTTATAACCAAGGAAAATTGAATTAAAAATCAAAGCATCAAACACGTGGAGTGTACCGCACCCGTATCACACTAAATCTATGATACACTAATGATACGGCTCCATCACACAACCAAATGTATCCCAACGAATACGAGCAAGTCTAGAATCATAATTATGAACAATACGAAGAATTAGCTACTCAACTACGTGTCTATATCAAAATGTGACATGCTTAAACCCCCGTATCGGAAGAAAACTCCCAAATTAACCCGTATCACCAAATTATCGGAATACGGCCTACACGTATCCAATTATGGATATGACACTAGTCACACACAATCAAACACATATCAATTTGGTCTAATTACCTATTGACAAACACAAGTTGTGTCAATATCGAAATTCTCCCAAAATTGACACAAAATACCACATAACATTCTTTATAGGCCTCCTATGAACCTAATTCCAATTCCTATAGGTAGCCTTAATATATAGGAGAGTTCCTAATGATTAAATTATATATTAATATTTTAATTAGAGAGAGAAAACTAAATTGTATCTATTGGGAGATGAATTTCTAATGAAATCATCAAATTGAGTGTCAAGAGCCTTCAACTTATAGATCCTTGCTCCTCCTTGTAGATCCTTGATTCCTTCTTGTAGATTCTTGCTTTTTCCTTGTTCTAATGGTCTCTAATGATGATTAGGGAAGGAATTGGAAAGAAATTTGTATAGAATTTGATGTATGAATAAAAAAATTTGGAAGAGAAAAATTTTAAATCTATATTTGAAATAAAAAATAAAGAGAGAGCCTCCCTCCATTCCTATGGGGGCCGGCCACTAACCCCTCCTCCAAGTTACTATAAAATGTCTATAATACCCCTTGTGGCTTGTCATGAAGGAACTAATTAAGGAGAAAATATTCTAGTTAATTCATTTAACTAATTAATTCATCCTCCTAATGAATGGGCTTATTATTGGGCTCAATTCTAACTAGAATTAAATATTGGTCCATAGATCTAATCTAAACTATATAGGTCCACTAACACAAGTCCAAAATTAAATACTAATATTAAATAAATAATACAATAAATAAATTTATAATATGCACAATGTTTAATTAATTATAAAAATACCAAAATATCCTTTTCGAGAAAATGTGGTTGTGACAAGTCTACCCCCCTTAAAATAATTTTTTTCTCAAAATTCAAAGATAAAATTAGCCCAAAAAATAAACATAACATAATCCGGAAAGAACATACCTTAAGGCACAAACAAATATGGGTAACGCTCTCGCATTTCATCCTTCCTCTCCCAAGTAAACTCACCCGGAGAGTGATGCCTCCATATGACGCGTACCAAGGAAATGGTCTAGTTTCTCAGCACCTTCTTTCTCTAATCCAGAATCTCAACTGGATGCTCTGGATAGCTAAGAGTAGGTCCCACCTTTATCTTCGAGTGATCCAACACGTAACTAGGATCCGCCATGTACCATCTCAATTGTGATACGTGAAATATGTTGTGCACTCCCTCCAATGCAGGCAGAAAGTCTAGTCTGTAAGCAACTGTACTGACACTCTCGAGAATACTGAAAGGTCCGATGAATTACGGACTACGCTTTTTTCCTCTACCGAAATGAATCGTGCCTCGTGTCGGAGAAATCCTCAGAAACACCAATCCACCAACCTATAATAAAATACAACCTTAAGAACTTAATCTATAATAAACAACCAATATCAAGCAAGAAAACAAAGAATCGAAAACTATACCTCAAACTCCAAAGGTCTCCAGTGGCTATCGGCCCAATGTCGTTGTCTGTCCTATGCCACTCGAAGTCTGTCTCTGATCAGCTTAACCTTCTCCGTTGTATCCACAACCATCTCGGTCCCTAGCAAAACTCTCGCTCCAACATCGTTCTATGACAAGGGAGTACGGCATCTTCCGACTGTATAGAGCCTCAAATGGTGACATCTCTGTACTAGCCGGGTAGCTCTTGTTGTAAGCAAACTCTACCAAATAGGGATGGTCCTCCCAAGATCCCCTGAAATCTAGTACACATGTACACAGCATATCCTCGAGAGTCTGAATGGTCCTCTCTGAATGCACATCTATCTTTGGATGATATGTAGTACTAAACTTGAGCTGGATGCCCAAACTCGCCTACAAACTCCTCCAAAAGTGATAAGTGAAACTACTATACTGATCCGAGACTATGCTGATGCGAACCCCATGTAATCTAACGATTTGCCTCACATACATCTCTTCCGCTTCTCCGTGGACAAACCCACCTTGAAAGCCAAAAGTGGGACGACTTGGTCAACCTGTCAACAATGACCCAAATTGCGTCTTTTCCTCCTAGAGATCGTAGAAGTCTGGACACAAAATCTATAGTAATGTGCTCCCAATTCCACTCTGGAATGAGTAATTGCTGAAGTAATCCACCTGGCCTCTGCCTCTCGGCTTTCACCTGCTGGCACACTAAGCATTTGGATACAAAATATACCACTTCCTCTTCATGCCATACCACCACACAGTCTTTCGTATATCTCGATACATCTTGTTGACACCTGGATGAATAGAATACTGGGAGCGATGCTCTTCTTGCAATACCTTCTTATGCAGCTCCCCACTAGGCACACATAATCTAATACCATACCGCAAAGAACCATCCTCAAGAATGGTGAAATCATCCTCCAATCCTTCTCTCACCTGAGCTTTGATGCTCCTCAGAGATACATCATCATACTGGGCTGCCTTTATTCTGTCCATCAACTATGAGTGTATCTGTAACCCCTATATTTGTATGGCAAAACCAGAAACTATCACCTTAATGCCCATTCTCTCCAAGTCCTCCAATAAATACTGATCGAGCGTCAACAACATAGCTACCGGATACCTGCTCAAGGCATCAGAAACTACATTGGATTTTCCAAGATGATACTGCAAAGATATATCAAAATCTTTCATCAGTTCCAGCCACCGACGCTGCCTCATGTTCAACTCCTTCTGAGTAAAAACATACTTCAAGCTCTTTTGGTCTGTGAAGATCTCCACACTCTCTCCGTATAAATAGTATTTTCATAACTTCAAGGCAAATATGACTGCTTCCAACTCCAAATCATGGGTAGGATAGTTTTTCTCATGAGGACGCAATTTCCTGGATGCAAAGGCAATCACTTTTCCATTCTGCAGAAGAACACAACCCAGCCCTTTCTCCGATGCATCACTATAAATAGTGAAACCTCCAGACCCTGATGGCAACGTCAAAATAGGAGCAAACGTCAACCTCATATTCAATTTCTTAAAAGAATACTGTCACTCCTCTGTCCAAACAAACTCTGCATCCTTCCTGGTGATTCTAGTCATCGACTTGGCAATCCTAAAAAAATCTTGCACAAACTTTCTGTAGTAGACTGCTAGACCCAAGAAACTTCTGATCTCTGCCACTGAACTCGGGGTCTTCCAAGACTCCACAACTGTAATCTTCTTCGGATCTACTGAAATTCGATCACCAGTCACAACATGTCCTAAGAACTCCACCTTGTTTAGAAAGAACTCACACTTGGACAGCTTCCTACACAGCTTCTCCTTCCTTAGCACATCCAACACAATCCGAAAATGCTCCTCGTGCTCCTCCGGTGTCTTCGAGTATGTGAGTATGTCTTTGATGAACACAACCACGAACTTATCAAGGTACTGGTGGAACACCTTGTTCATCAAATTCATAACTACCTCCGGGGCATTAGTCAACCCAAACGACATCACCATGAACTCATACTGGCTATACCGTGTCCTAAAAGCAGTCTTCGGAATGTCCTTCGGCTTCACTTTTACCTAGTGGTAGCCTGATCTTAATTCCATCTTGGAAAATACCTTGGTGCCACTCAACTGATCGAACTGGTCTTTAATCTGTGGCAACAGATATTTATTCTTGATAGTGATATTATTCAATGCCCTATAATCGATGCACATGTGCACCGATCCATCCTTCTTCGGTACAAACAATATCGGGGCTCCCCACAGTGAAGAACTAGATCTGATAAACCCCTTATCTTACAATTCATCCACTTGCTTCTTCAGCTCGACCATCTCGCTATTGTTCACTCTATAGACATGCTGTGAATATGGTTCTCCACCTTGCACCAAATCTATAAAGAATTCATTATCTCGATTTGGCGGCAATTTTAGCAATTCCTTAGGAAACACATCCAAGAACTCTGCTATCAAAGGATGTGGCAACTCATTGTCTTCCATCACAGTTCCATAGATAAGGCCTTCTCCATGTTCTATAGCTCCTCTAGCTCTCCCGGAGGGATAAACAAAACTCTACCTCCGCTACAATTTATACTAACATGGTGCCTACTCAACCAATCCATCCTGAGAACAATATCGTAGCTCAGAAGTGGCATTACAAGTAGACACGCACTCAGCTCTTAGCCTCCCAGAGTACCTCTCTGATCCTTGCAAATATCACTAACCAGGATAATGCCTCCCATGGTCAAGATCTTCCAAGTCCTAAGCAAAGACTCAGCTACCAAATGATGCTACAGAGCAAAAGAAACAGATACAAAATTATGGGAAGCACCACTATCAAATAAAGCTAAAGATGGAATAAAATTATGAAGAACATAACCTACGATGACATCTCCGGTGGGCTCGGCCTCCTCGACCATCATAGCAAATGCTCATCCCTGATGTTGGTGCTGGACATAACGCTGGTGCTGGGTCGGAAGCGGCGGTCCTCTCGGCTATACTGCAGGTGGCCTCACATGTGTCTACAGAGCTGGAGCTGCTCCCTGAATTTCACGATAAGGGTTGGAAAGATAATCCTTCATCTGATGCCCCTCGACACCATAATATAGACAAACTCCCAACCTCTTCATGTAAACTTTTCAGATATGGTCAGACTTCTTGTAGTAGTGGCAGGAAGCTTGTTGTGACTGTCTTTGCTACTGCGGTACCTAGTAGAATGGCATCCTAGCTGGAGTCTGGTGCTGCTGCTGCTGCTAAAAAGGCTTGGACTGGAAATGAGGATGCTTAACAGTCACTGTGCTGCTATTAGACCCCAGAAATGAATTATGGTCTCTCTTGGGTTTCAAGCCCAACTCCCGCTCAACCTTGTGTGCCTCCACATGTATATCTGAATACGTCTCATAGAAAGAAGGAATGAGGATCTTTACTTCCCAGTTCAGACCCTCGCAGAAGCAGATAGCCCAAACCTCCAGCAAGAAGTGGCTCATTCCTAAAGAGGTCCTTGAACACCTCCCAAGACTACCCCGCATCAGCAAGAAGTGGCTCATTCCTGAACCAAGTACGGGCAATATCGAACAGCTGAAGTCCTACTGCCTTAACCTTCAGATCCTCAGCAAGACGAGACACCCTCATAAGATGGTCCATTTGAGCCTCTGACTGCCTTTGGTGAGCCTCTGACTGGGCCATTTGAGCCTCCGATATCTTGCAAAATAATGTGAACACCTGAGTCGCATCTGTCGGCACTGAAGGTAGATATGGAAGTCCCTCAAACACAGCCAAAACAGTCATCTGGGCTGGAGGTGGACCACAGAACGAAGCTGATACGCCAATCACTGGAGAAGTGATTGGTACAGGCCCTCGAAAAGTCGCAGATCTCTCAGAAACTGTTCCTCTCTGCTGTGATCTAGTATTAGGCGGCATCCTGAGGCAAAGCGAAAGGCAAGAATCAATATGGCACATGATGCAATGCATTCAAAGAAGGACAGTTAAAGATCAATTATCAATATCAAGGAAGAATAGTTGAAATGAATAATAGAGTTTTTCCTAGTTATGATTGAGTATTCTTAGCCTATAGCCTATATTCTTTGTCCTAAAACAGACTCGTAATAGCACTCAAATCAAAGCACCACTATGAATCACATGAATTACGACCTCGAAGACCTGCATGGGCCACCACTAAAAATATGTCACGACCCAGACCCGATGTAGGGGCACGATTAGTGAACAATGCCCAGCCTACGCCGCAACCTCGACGGAAGAACGCTGTTTGGTAAACTATTTATCTAGTAATCAAGATATAATAATACCACCAATAAAATATGAATACTCAATCACAGATCTAAAAGATGGAACAATCGTATGAATATGATAAAAGAACAGAAGAGACAATACAACTCACAAGACAAGATAATATCCAATGAGTCATAGAAAGGAAAACTAATAACAAAGCTGAAGACAAATCCAGTACAAAATATCTAACTACTGAGCTACGAGTCCTGGGTCATCTGTCTCAATCGGGATGAGGCCCTCCTAAGCCAAAGTCTGTAGCTCTATGCCAACTACGTCCTGAGGCCCGTAGTGAGTGGGATACCACTCCTTAGTGTCATCTGGGAAAAATATATCCAGTCAGATAAGGAGCAAAGTACATCTCTAACAGCAGTTCTAATAAATGATATAAACTATGTAACAGTAAATAGAGCAAATATACAAGATGCAATATACAGGTATAAAAGAGAAATACTGGAAATAAATACAAGAATGAGCATCATAGAAATGAACAAGAAATACTACTACTATGTTAGTGAGCACCAGCTTCAACATGTGATCGGCTTGGGAACTTGCATAAGGATTATGGCCTGATTAATTATACGTGCGTTGTATGATTAATACTATTCAAGGAACAAGACAAGCAAAAGGAGCGTATGGTCAAATATCTATACTAAATACTCCTCCGCCCCGACTGGTATAGTGGATCCAACCATGGAAGGTCATAATAAGGGATTCTCTGGGTAGGTAGCAAGTCTTCACGAGAATCAATGTCCGTATATGTACAAGAAAAACAAGGAATAAGGCTTGCACAAGATACACTATAAATACCAAGGAATAAAATATTATGACGAGATCCAGATATACCAATCCGTGTAACCATCGTGTCAAAAAATTAAGGAATTTTACACTAAATACAAGAGACAGAGGATATCATGAATGAGAAACCATCAGTGAATTTACCTGCCTGGAATCCGGTGAACAGTATCAAAGATGTCCAGTATAATACTTCGGAGACCTATATATGGAATATTACATCAATACAAGGTTTTGGAATAAAAATAAGTTAAACTAGTCAAATTCAAGATCATAAAGCTATTTCTAAGTCAAAATAGTCAAACTAGGTCAACTCTAGGTCAAACTAGTCAAACTTGATCAAACTAGCTATTTCTAGGTTGTATGAGTCCATCTATAGGATATTGGGTCCATACACTATGTAACTATGCCATACTAGCTATACTAAGATACTAGGATACCAATAAAATACCGTATCATAAGATACACAATTTATTAGATATAAAAATATAATATTATATATATACAAGACAAAATATATAGTACTTCTAGCTAAACTAATGCCAAGTGGATAGCTTGGCTTTGAACCAAAAGCGGTATCACACCACCTACACACCCATCTCGATATACAAACTTAATACTTTGAGTATAATCCAATACCTTGACATTACCTTGGTATCACATGGTATTTCAATATCTAATATATAACTAACTATCCATACTTCTCACTATACACTAATATATATTTAAACTTATAACAATACTATACTAAACAAACATACTAACATACCCCTTCGGATATTCAATATCCATACCCAAGATACCTCAACTCTTATTACCTTGGTATCACTCAAGGTAATCTAGAAATAATACTAACCAATGCTAACGAGTGCTTCGATATATATATATATATATATATATATATATATATATATATATATATATATATATATATATAAAAGTTACTTTATATTGATAAGTTAGTAAATTATGTATATATTGTCACGCCCCAGTCCCAAAATACCGAGGGACTAGACACGTGGCAATGGCCAGCAGCACACACTGATGGACAAACCCAATTTAATGGATCCATCAGAGCGTACTTAAGCTTTAAAATTAAAGTCTACGATAACATGGCACAACTAATCTCATCCACACAAGATAAAATATGATCTACAGAAATAAGAAATGTAAATCATCAAGAAGTCTCAACAAAGTGCTTCGGGGAACAACCCGATAAAAATCTGATACAATGGTTCAATAGACCAAAATATAAATGACTGAATAAAGTAAATACTGAGCATGAAACATAGATGCTCAGGAAAAGTCTTCAGCTAACACCTCGTCCTCGGGTGTCGGTACCGCTCCTGTATCTGCTCCTGCTGCTGTCCCATATACCTCGGGATAGATCTCGTCTACAAATCCTGGGGACATAACAAGGTACAAGATAATACAAGCCAAAATAAATATAGTACAACAAATAATAAAATAAATGTGGTAAGTATGTAACCATCTATGTGAAATGCAAGTGAGAGCATCACTAGTACTCAGACTGATCCACTACAAGCTCTGTGTCGGGGAGCCGGTAGCAGTAATAATGAGTAATGGGCCAAGCTCGAGTTTAGAGTCTTGTGCCTCACAATAATAGGGGTTATATATATATGATCAGCCTGTAGCCTGTGTTTCTCTCCGCACCTAATGTAACCACACGTCTCATGTCCATAATGTCTCATGTACATGACACGCAAGATCATAGCTAATGCAGCATGTCATATAGTATCCATGAATATAATGTCTATGTCATAACCTGTATCCTATACAAAATCATCATGAATATCTCAGAAAGATTCTGTCTCATGAATAGTGTCAAGTGTTCTGGGTTATAGTGTACTTGATAAGGCAAGTACGAGAATGTAAATGGGTCATGAATATCCATCTCTAGATGACAATACACAACTCTGCGTACAGTGTTGGCACCCGACTATAATCGGACGCTAAGTAAGTCACACGGTCCTAGGTCAAGCATGCACAATAATATAAATAAAGCAAGGAAAATATGTAACAAGACTGCAAAGTTTGGCAAGGTACACTTGCCTGGGATTTGAATACCAACAACTGTCCCTGTATCAGTGGATCCTACAGGTACTCCTCCAAAAGCTGTAATAAACATCACCAACAGTCTCAAAAAATATCAAATAGCTAGAAATGCCTGTCCTTAAGTCTAATTTGGACACAGGGGCGAAAATGACAGTTTCTGGTCAAAGCGGGGTCCACATGTGGGACACTTTACACCGAAAAATGTGTCAAGGTCAAAGGTCTCCAAATTCCTCAAACTTAGTGTCAATAAGTCAGGAACGATGATACGAACCCAACGAAACTTCTAGAATTTGATTCCGATGAGCCGATCACAAAATCGCCCGTCAAGTGGAGCTTGTGGGGCCCACGATACGCAATTTTGTCAACGTTCTCAGAATTGAACCGAACATGGGTCACAGGACCAGCGTATTGCTACGAGTCCGATGGTGGAAGTTTCGTCTCGATCTGACGTGTGTACACAAAGTTACAACGTATTCCAGAACAGGCGAATACGGGGCTTTGTCGGGGGATATGCGTTGATTCTGGTGTGCACGCACATCCAAATAAAGTTCTGTGAAATCCTGCACGTCTGTATCAACGGTGCGCACATTTTGGTGAAGACCGTGCGGGACCAAGTCATCCCGTTTGGCGGGGCGCACTCAGTTTTGGGGTAAAACGGGGCGTTGGTTTTCCTATTTTTGGATCGCGGTTTGCGATCACCATAGGACGCGACGCACTGAGAGAGTTGCACGGGCATCGAGAGGGTTACACTGTCTACGCGACACAACTAACGGAACAGAAAACGGAATAACAAGGAGAGAAAATGGGTTACCTGAACATGGCTCCGTGAACCGAGAATTCTCGTATCCGGGATGTTGTCTCGTGTCCTGGTCTCCGTGTCTGGGTCTGAGAGCAGCTCTGTCCGTGTCCGCTGCTAGGGCTACGCTAGTCGGCTGGGAGTGGACGTTCTGGTCGGCGGCCGGGCTAGTATGGGGGTTGTGAGTCGGCGGGGTCGAGCTGGCTGGGCGGAGCGGAGCGGAGGTCGGTCGGCTTTGGGGAGGATGAGGTCGGGGGGGATGGTGATGGTGCTGGACTGTGCTTGAGGCGGAGGTTAGGACGGAGATGGGAGGCTGTGGAGGTCGTCGGGGCTGGGCTAGGGAGGTGATGGTGGAGGGACGGCGAGGAGGTTCAATAGGGGAGCGGCGGAGTTGTGGTGGATATGGAGAGGTGGTTGCGGAGGCGGTGATCGGTAGGCTGAGCGGAGGAGAGGACGACGGGGAAGTAGGGTTCAGGCGAGGGGAAGTTCGTCGATGGCTAAGCTGCGACGGTGGGGTTGATGAGAGAGAGAGGGTGCGACGGCGGCTACATGAACGTCGAGGCTATATAGGCCGGAACAGTGAATCCGGGGGAATCCGATTTATGGTTCGGTTAGGGTTTCGCGTCCGGGTCAGGTTCGATTCGGATCCAACCCAACTCGATCCGTTAAGTCTGGGTCAGTCTTGTTCTGTTTGAGTCGGTTTGGTTTGGTTTGGTTTAATTCCATTTAAACCGGGTTTAGTCAGGGTTTAAATTGGTTTAATTCTACTTTGGTTTTTAGGGCTTTAAAAATGTTTTCGAAGTCCAATAAATTCACAGAAAATTACCCTATGTCCGGTTTTCCATTTTACACCATAAAATATTATTTTCATAATATTTTAATATTAGTTAACATCAATTAAAAATCTTTTAATCATAAAATACCTTAGTTTTAATTCCAAAAAATTACAGAAAAATTGGGAAAAATTATTTTAAAAATTTTAGAAAAATCAGGGTGTTTACAATCTACCACCCTTAAGAGGATTGCGTCCTCACAATCGAAGAATAAACTACTAAGGGAAAGAACTATGGTAATGGTAAGAATGCTTAGGGTATACCTGCATCCGCGAATAAGTGAGGATAACGCTGGCGCATAATATCCTCTCGTTCCCAAGTCGATTCGCCAGGAGAATGATGTTTCCAAGCTACACAGACCAGTCTAATTGTCTGTCCTCGTAATGTCTTCTCACTGATGTCGAGGATGCTAACTGGTTGTTCTTTATATCTCAAGCTAGGCCCCACTGCGATCTCAGAATGATCGACTACATGACTTGGGTCGGTCACGTACCTTCTCAGCTGTGAGATGTGGAATATGTCATGCACTCCCTCTAAGGATGAAGGTAATGCAAGACGATAAGCCACCTCACCAATGCGCTCCAGAATATCAAATGGCCCGATGTACCTTGGGCTCAACTTGCCTCTGCTCCCAAATCTAATAGTACCTCGAGTGGACGAAATCCTCAAGAATACGTGCTCTCCTTCTTTGAACTCTAGGGGACGCCTGTGCGTATCAGCCCAATGCTTCTGTCTGTCCTGAGCTGCACGAAGATGGTTTTGAATTTGTTTTACCATCTCCACTGTCTGTATTACCAATTCTGGACCCAGTATTTGACGCTCACCAACGTCACTCCAATATATTGGCGATCTATACTTCCTACCCTATAATGTCTCGAATGGTGCCATCTGAATGCTGGCCTGATAACTGTTGTTGTAGGAGAACTCCACTAAGTGCAAATAATCTTCCCAAGATCCTCCAAAGTCTAGCATACACGATCGCAACATATCCTCCAAGATCTGAATCGTGCGCTCCGATTGACCATCTGTCTGTGGATGGTACTGTGCTGAATTTGAGTCTGGTGCCAAGACTCTCTTGCATGCTTCGCCAAAAATGAGATGTAAATCTTGAATCTCGATCCGATACATTACTAACCGGCACTCCATGTAATCTTACGATTTGTCGTATATACATGTCGGCTAGTACCTCTGTGGACTGTCCAACTATAAATAGCAAGCAATGTGCCAATTTAGTGAGTTGATCCACGATAACCCATAACGCATCTCTTCCGCTGGGGCTCCTTGGAAATCCTGTGACAAAATCTATAGTGATATGTTCCTACTTCCATTCTGGTATAGAAAGTGGCTGTAACATTCCTGCAGTCCTTTGGTGCTCGACCTTTACTTGCTGACATACTAAACATTTTGCCACAAATCGTGCAATCTCCCTTTTCATTCCATGCCACCAATAATACTGCCTCAAGTCTCGATACATCTTGGTTCCTCCTGGGTGAACAGAGTACATGGAGCTATGTGCTTCAGTCATTAACTTCTGTCTCAATTCTCCATTTGGAACATACAGGTGATTTCCACACCTTAATGTCCCGTCTTCATGTATGCGAAGTCCTGTCTGCATGCCTGCTTCTGTCTTCTCTTTAAGTCTTCGAAATCTAGCATCAGTGGGCAATGCCTCTTTAATCCTCTCCACAAGTGCCGACTTAACTTCAAGATTAGCTAGCAAGCCACTCTGTCCTGGTTAAACAACCTCTATCTGAAGCTCCTGTAGATCTCTCAATAGCTCTGGCTGTATCGCCAAGAAATAAGCCGTGGGATTCCTACTGAGAGCGTCTGCTACGACATTCGCCTTTCTCGGGTGATACTACAGATCTATATCAAAGTCTACCATCAACTCAAGCCAACGTCTCTGTCTCATGTTGAGCTCCTTCTGAGTATATACATACTTCAGACTCTTGTGATCAGTAAAGATGTCTACCTTCTCTCCATAAAGATAGTGCCTCCAAATCTTCAGTACAAATATAACTGCTGCTAGCTCCAGATCGTGCGTTGGGTAGTTCTTCTCATGGACCTTCAACTGTCTCGATACGTAAGCAATAACTTTGCCATGTTGCATCAAAACATATCCTAGTCCACTACCTGACGCATCGCTGTAGACAACAAAACCTCCTGACCCTGAAGGAAGAGTCAAGACAGGTGCTGTTGTCAATATTCTCTTCAATTCTTCAAAGGCCTACTGGCAGTCTTATGTCCATGTAAACTCCTGGTCCTTACGTGTCAACTTCGTAATAGGCTCCACAATTCTTGAGAAATTTTCTACGAACCTTCGGTAATATCCAACAAGTCCGAGAAAACTTCTCACTTCTGCAACTGATGTAGGTGTAGGCCAAGTTTCTATTGCAGCAACCTTCTCCGGATCAACTGAAAGTCCTTCTCCTGAGATAATATGTTCCAAGAAAGGCACTTTATCCATACAAAACTCACACTTACTGAGTTTGGCATATAACTTCTCCTGTCTTAATGTCTCTAACACAATTATGAGATGCTCCTCGTGCTCTTCGTGGCTCTTGGAATATACTAGAATATTATCAATAAACACAACCACAAATTTATCCAAGTACTGATGAAAAACTCTGTTCATCAAACTCATAAATATATCTGGCGCGTTGGTTAAACCAAACGGCATTATCAAGAACTTATAATGTCCATACTTGGTCCTGAGGCTGTCTTCGGTATATCCTCCTTCCTGACTTTAATCTGGTGATAGCCGGATCTAAGGTCAATCTTCGAGAATACCCTAGCACCACTCAATTGATCGAATAGATCATCAATGCGTGATAAGGGATACCTGTTCTTGATGGTCACATCATTTAGTACCCTGTAGTCAATGCACAAACATACTGTTCCATTCTTCTTCGGTACAAATAGTATGGGTGCTCCCCAAGGTGAAATACTGGGTCGAATAAAGCCCTTCTCCAAAAGATCATCAACTTGTTCCTTCAACTCCACTAACTCCTTAGGTGCTAGCCGATATACTGATGAAGTGATAGGCTCTACTCCTGGAGTGAAGTCTGTTGTGAATTCTATTTCCCGATCAGGCGGTAAACCTGGAAGATCATCAGGAAATACATCCACAAACTCTTATATGACTCTTGGGTAACCTGTCTCCCCTTCTACAGATAGTACCCTAAGAGTAGGCTGAACTCCTTGCTCTACAGCTCCCTGAAGAAACTTAAATTCTGGATGTCCAGGCGGTCTAAATATAACTCGTCCAAGTCAGCAATCAAGAGTCGCATGGTACTGACTTAACCAGTCCATACCAAGTACAATATCATAATCCGGCATAGAAAAGATCAGAAATTGAGCTCGCATCTCTCTTCCACAGACTACTACAAAATATGATCTACAGACGTCACTAACTGGGATAATTCTACCTCCCGTAAGAATTCTTTTTATCTTCGGAAGGGGTGCGGTAGCTACTCTATGGGTGGCTACAAAGCTGGCTGCTATAAATGAATGCGATGCTCCAGAATCAAATAAAGCTACAGCTAATAATGAAGCTACTAAAATAGTACCTGCGATAACCTCTCATGCAGTAGCTTCCTCCTCAACAGCCAATGCAAATGCCTGTCCTCGTCCGTGAGCTTGACCTCTCTGCTGCTAAACTTGCTGAAATAGAGCTGCCTGTGGTGCCAATGGTGGTCTCTGCTGATATCCTCTTGGAGCTGGTGGTCTGACTCCTCCAACTCCTGTCTGCGGTGCTCCTACTGCTGGAAAAGCTGGCCTTGGTGCAGGTAAAGCTAGTCTCGGTACTCCCTTTCTGCGCTCAGTGCAGTCTCTAGTTGGATGCTGGTTGGATCCGCAAGCTAGGCATAGTCCCAACTTGCGTCGGCATTCTCTCTCAATGTGACCTACCTTGCCGCAGTGGTGCCAAGTAGGGAGAGATATGGCCCTTGTGCTGTTCTCTCTGGTATACTCCTCTGGGACCATTTTGCAGAATCCCCATGTGATGTCCTGGATGGTGCTGATATGATTGGCCTCTTCAGATTTGACTCCCTTCTAGTGACATGCTCCATGCATCGTGCTGCTGCAAGGACGTCGGTATATGATGTAGGTGCAACAGATCCAATCAACCTCTGGAGCTCGAACTTCAGTCCATCAAAGAACTTCTCAGCTTTCTCTTCCTCTGTCGAAATCAAGGTTAGGGCGAAGCGACTCAGACGAATAAATTCTGCGTTATATTCCTCCACTGACATATTGCCTTGGATCAGGCGGTTGAAATTGTCTCTGAGTTTCGACCGTGCTAGTTGTCACGCCCCGATCTCCCGCAGGCAATCGGCCGTTCCCGCTAGGCGGGAATCACCCACGCCAACGCTCCCGCGGAACGATCGCTTAACCCATCCGGGCGTGATGCCGCACGAGCGTGAGCCACGCCCGTACAAGGCCATGGTTCATTGGTTGCGGCAAGAGTTCTAAGCCACAGAGTCGCACAGATTGTCCGAGTGCAGCGGAGTCATGAACGCATAGGCGATCGGTAACAGGTTCACTGAGTCGACAATATAGCAGAAGCATCGAAACAAGTAAAGTAATCTATTTATTGATATGAAACATGTATTACAGGCGGCGTATAGCCGAGATTACAAGTCGCTCAAGCCTCTCTTTTTGAAACAGTAAAAGCGTGCGAAATGGCTACAACTGTGGAATGAATGTACAGGCGATGGTCAGGCGATGTTCACAACTTATGTCTTGTATATATGCTTCAGTCCCGGACGCACCGTTGCAAGGCTTCAGAGGGAACTCCTGGCCTTAGCACGCACGTTGGAGGCATCCGCACCGAACGAGGTTCTCCCGCACCCTGCATACAAACTGGTGGATTATCAGTACATTGAATGCACTGGTGGGGAAGCTACTCGCCCGCTCGACAAATCCAAACACGTAATACAGGTTCCGTGCACAACTATTCAGTTGTCTTTCTAGTTGCCTTAGGATCAGTTTCATGCAGATATTGAATAGCCTAACGTGTCGGGCAGTACGCTGTGCGATGTTAGAGGAAACACGGCGAGACTTACCAACTTACCATCTCCTTCCCTGTCCAAGGCAAATATTGTTAATTTAAGCAGGGGCATATATAAACATTCAGGAGCATAGCATATGCAACATGCAAACATGAGAGTCATTGAACGGGACAGTATTTGGTATGCTCAGTTGTTCTTGATGCAATGACTCGCACGCGGATAGCCGCTAAGCGAGGAAGACTTATCTATATGAACATGAGTCGCTGGCATAGCCATAAAGGACTAATCCCAGACGAGAATGGAACGCAACGAGAGCACACGATGCGCTACGAACCATCTCGCCCGTACACGATGGATTGTACATGAAGTAGTCCAAGGCCAAGATGGAATGCAATAAAGTACACGATGTGCTACAAACCATCTTGTCCGCACACGATAGACTACACACGTGATGTGGTCCCGGGAAAGTGGAATGTAACGTAAGTACACGAGGTGCTACAAACCACTCGCTCGAACATGAGGGACCACACAAGAGTTCCATCCGGATCGGTTCGGCCCCAGTGCCCCGGTGACCGTCCGTGGAACTATACCTCGTTTTCGAGTTGTCCACGACATGCACTTTCTTTTTGGATCATTCAATTATCACGAGATACATGAGAACATGAGAACACGCGTGCACTTTGAACAAGAGAACACGAGAATACGAGTGCACGGGAACACGAGTACACGAGTACACGGGATACTTGGATCTTGTTCTTTGTACAATAACTTGTCTTGATGTATTCCCCTGGTTCGGGGCTGCCTGGTGACCTAACGGTCCTGGATACTTGCAGGGTCAATCATACACGGAACGACTACTGAGTAGTCTCCCGGAGTTGCATGAAAACACGACAACATTCAAGCAGACAAGCATGCGTTCCTAGGAACATAAGCAGGCACGTTGCTCGGGCCCGAAGGTAGTCCGAGAGATGAAACCGTTAAGGGACTTAGCATGCGAGGGTCTGAATATAAGCAGTATTTCCTTTTTCCATGTTCTAGCAAGCAATATGAGTTGGGATTATTCCCTTAGCTAGGTGTGTTGAATTTATTAGCATGCAGGGGGTGATTCACCTAGCGACTAGCATAAACATTCTAGATTTTATGTGTGCTGGCTAAGCAAAGACAAGTTCACCGTAGCCACCCACCTTAGCGATGATTCGCCTCGGTAGAGCGATACGTCTGAGCAAGCCTCTGAAAGTCCAAGCCGGATTCCTGTAGGAGCAAGTCTGGATATCCTTTGCTTCTTGATCGAGGCAAAGCGGGTCGGGACAGCTGCACGATTGCCGTTTGAGACGGCAGTCCGCTTGAGCGGAACGGGGTGTTACATCCTACCCAACTTAGAAAAAGTCTCATCCTCGAGACTTACTAAGGACAAGCAGTAATCTAGGGTTGAGGCAATCCTAGACAAGTCATTTGTACTTGTTCATTTGGATCTTCACTTGCACAAGCGTCGAAATCAGCATATCGCTTAGACTGGATCGTGCGCACTTTCGAAGGTACCCTATAGCGTGAACACGTCAACCAGCTTAGTAATAGCGAAGTCTTAGCACTCGAGTTTTATCTTTTCTAAGTCTTGGATGGTGCACTAGTTCAAGGCGTCCCTCGAATAGATGCATTCAACCAAACTTAGGGTTAGTGAAAATCGGACAAGCTACTAGCGATACTCTCAGGGGTTCGCACAGGTTGGCACAAAGGCCACTCGCAGCATACAACCAGACAATCAAGCATATCATTCAAAACTTATTTTGAAAGTATTTAGACTTATTGTTGGAACATCCCATCGAGGCATTGAGAGAGAGTGTGCACATAACCCACGAACGAGCTTTCGAAACAGAGATATCGAATCGAAGTCCAAAGGCGCAGAAGCCAGGCTCTGATACCAACATGTCACGCCCCGATCTCCCGCAGGTAATCGGTCGTTCCTACTAGGCGGGAATCACCCACGCCAGCGCTCCCGCGGAACGATCGCTTAACCCATCCGGGCGTGATGCCGCACGAGCGTAAGCCACGCCCGTGCAAGGCCATGGTTCATTGGCTGGCGGCAAGAGTTCTAAGCCACAGAGTCGCACAGATTGTCCTAGTGCAGCAGAGTCATTTACGCATAGGCAATCGGTAACAGGTTCACTGAGTCGACAATATAGCAGAAGCATCGAAACAAGTAAAATAATCTCTTTATTGATATGAAACATGTATTACAGGCGGCGTATAGCCGAGATTACAAGTCGCTCAAGCCTCTCTCTTTGAAATAGTAAAACCGTGCCAAATGGCTACAACTGTGGAATGAATGTACAGGCGATGGTCATGCGATGTTCACAACTTATGTCTTGTATATATGCTTCAGTCCCGGACGCACCGTTGCAAGGCTTCAGAGGGAACTCCTGGCCTTAGCACGCACGTTGGAGGCATCTGCACCGAACGAGGTTCTCCTGCACCCTGCATACAAACTGGTGGATTATCAGTACATTGAATGCACTGGTGGGGAAGCTACTCGCCCGCTCGACAAATCCAAACACGTAATACAGGTTCCGTACACAACTATTCAGTTGTCTTTCTAGTTGCCTTAGGATCAGTTTCATGCAGATATTGAATAGCCTAACGTGTCGGGCAGTGCGCCGTGCGATGTTAGAGGAAACACGGCGAGACTTACCAACTTACCATCTCCTTCCCTGTCCAAGGCAAACATTGTTAATTTAAGCAGGGGCCTGTATAAACATTCAGGAGCATAGCATATGCAACATACAAACATGAGAGTCATTGAACGGGACAGTATTTGGTGTGCTCAGTTGTTCTTGATGCAATGACTCGCACACGGATAGCCGCTAAGCGAGGATGACTTATCTATATGAACATGAGTCGCTGGCATAGCCATAAAGGACTAATCCCAGACGAGAATGGAATGCAACGAGAGCACACGATGCGCTAAGAACCATCTCGCCCGTACACGATGGATTATACATGAAGTAGTCCAAGGCCAAGATGGAATGCAACAAAGTACACGATGTGCTACAAACCATCTTGTCCGCACACGATGGACTACATACGTGTTGTGGTCCCGGGAAATTGGAATGCAACGTAAGTACATGAGGTGCTACAAACCACTCGCCCGAACATGAGGGACCACACAAGAGTTCCATCCGGATCGGATCGGCCCCAGTGCCCCGGTGACCGTCCGTGGAACTATACCTCGTTTCCGAGTTATCCGCGACATGCACTTTCTTTTTGGGTCATTCAATTATCACGAGATACACGAGAACACGAGAACACGCGTGCACTTTGAGCAAGAGAACACGAGAACACGAGTGCACGGGAACACGAGTACACGAGTACACGGGATACTTGGATCTTGTTCTTTGTACAATAACTTGTCTTGATGCATTCCCCTGGTTCGGGGCTGCCTGGTGACCTAACGGTCCTGGATACTTGCAGGGTCAATCATACACGGAACGACTACTGAGTAGTCTCCTGGAGTTGGATGAAAACATGACAACATTCAAGCAGACAAGCATGCGTTCCTAGGAACATAAGCAGGCACGTTGCTCGGGCCCGAAGGTAGTCCGAGAGATAAAACCGTTAAGGGACTTAGCATGCGAGGGTCTGAATATAAGCAGTATTTCCTTTTTCCATGTTCTAGCAAGCAATATGAGTTGGGATTATTCCCTTAGCTAGGTGCGTTGGATTTATTAGCATGCAGGGGGTGATTCACCTAGCGACTAGCATAAACATTCCAGATTTTATGTGTGTTGGCTAAGCAAAGACAAGTTTACCGTAGCCACCCACCTTAGCGATGATTCGCCTCGGTAGAGCGATACGTCTGAGCAAGCCTCTGAAAGTCCAAGCCGGATTCCTGTAGGGGCAAGTCTGGATATCCTTTGCTTCTTGATCGAGGCAAAGCCGGTCGGGACAGCTGCACGATTGCCGTTTGAGACGACAGTCCGCTTGAGCGGAATGGGGTGTTACACTAGTGCTGGGATATACATCTCCTGGAAGAGTCTGGAGAACTCTTCCCAAGTGACTCGGTCCTGTCCGAGCCTCCTCTCTTCTGATAACCCCCAATGATGTGCATTTTCAGTCAACTGCATCCTGACCGCAGTCATCCATTTCTCTCTTGGAAGTTCAGCTACTTCCAACTGGTGTTGTATGTTCGTGAGCCATTCGTGAACTTCAGTTGGCCCCTCCTTTCCAGAAAAGGTACGAGGCTTGAGCTAGCAAAAATCAGTGATAGATCCCGTCGCTGTTCGCCTAGATGGTGGGTTTGCCTGCTCCAATATGGATACTAGGCTGGTTCTCAAATACTCTGTCTCATGACGCTGAGCCTCTTGCTGAACCTGCTGTTGGGCTTGCATCATGGCATAATTTATCTGAAACATCTGCTGCCCATCCATGGCTTGCCCTGGCGGGAAAACTGGCATCTGTGGAGTGAACTGTGGCGGAGGTGGGATGTCATCACGTCGGAACCTTGGATTAGGCTGGCCGGTTTAATTTTCTTGAGATAATTGTCCTCCATTCCCTGGTGTCACTCTGTCTACAAAGGTAACCACAACATTGTGTGGTGTATCCAAGGGATTCTCATCTCCGTTCCTGGGATCCATTACTCTGTAACCAAAAGATAAACTATAAGAACGCTCAAAGGAATCAACACAGGATGCAAATCAAGTAACAAATTCGAGTTTGATATAGAGTTCAAAAATGGTTCAAATAATGGATGAGATCCTATAACTTATCCTATCCTTAGGGCAGGCTTGCTCGGTCCATAAGTTGAAACCGAACAATTTACTCATAGACCTGCATGGGCCACCACAAAAACCATGTCACGCCCCAGTCCCAAAATATCGAGGGACTAGACACGTGGCAATGGCCAGCAACACACACTGATGGACAAACCCAATTTAATGGATCCATAAGAGCGTACTTAAGCTATAAAATTAAAGTCTACAATAATATGGCACAACTAATCTCATCCACACAAGATAAAATATGATCCACAGAAATAAGAAATGTAAATCATCAACCAGTCTCAACAAAGTGCTTCGGAGAACAACCCGATAAAAATCTGATACAATGGTTCAACAGACCAAAATATAAATGACTGAATAAATTAAATACTGAGCATGAAACATAGATTCTCAGGAAAAGTCTTTAGCTAACACCTCATCCTCGGGTGTCGGTACCGCTCCTGTATTTGCTCCTGCTGCTGTCCCGTATACCTCGGGATAGATCTCGTCTGCAAATCCTGGGGACATAACAAGGTACAAGATAATACAAGCCAAAATAAATGCAGTGCAGCAAATAATGAAATGAATAGGGTAAGTATGTAATCATCTATGTGAAATGCAAGTGAGAGCATCACTAGTACTCAGGCTGAGCCACTACAAGCTTTGTGTCGGGGAGCAGGTAGCAGTAATAATGAGTAATGGGCCAAGCTCGGGTTTAGAGTCTTGCGCCTCACAATAATAGGGGTTATATATATATAATCAACCTGTAGCCTGTGTGTCTCTCCCCACCCAATGTAATCACACGTCTCATGTCCACAAAGTCTCATGTACATGTCACGTAAGATCATAGCTAATGCAGCAAGTCATATAGTTTTCATGAATATAATGTCTATGTCGTAACATGTATCCTATACAGAATTACCATGAATATCTCAGAAAGATTCTGTCTCATGAATAGTGTCAAGTGTCCTGGGTTATAGTGTACTTGATAAGGCAAGTACGAGAATATAAAGGGGTCACGAATGTCCATCTCTAGATGACAATACACAACTCTGCGTACAGTGTTGGCACCCGACTATAATCGGACACTAAGTAAGTCACACTATCCTAGATCAAGCATCCACAACAATATAAATAAAGCAAGGAAAATATGTAATAAGACTGCAAAGTTTGGCAAGGTACACTTGCTTGGGGTTTGAATACCAACAGCTATCCCTGTATTAGTGGATCCTGCAGGTACTCCACCAAAAGCTGTAATAAACATCATCAACAGTCTCAAAAAATATCAAATAGCTAGAAACGCCTGTCCTTAAGTCCAATTTGGACACAGGGGCAAAAATGACAGTTTCTGGTCAAAGCGGGGTCCACATGTGGGCCGCTTTGCACCAAAAAATGTGTCAGGGTCAAAGGTCTCCAAATTCCTTAAACTTAGTGTCAACAAGTCAGGAACGATGATACGAATCTAATGGAACTTCCAGAATTTGATTCCGATAAGCCGATCACAAAATTGCCCGTCAAGTGCAGCCTGTAGGGCCCACGATACGCGATTTTGTCAATGTTCTCAGAATCGAACCAAACTTGGGTCACAGGACCAGTGTATTTCTACGAGTCTGAGCAGCTGTGCCCGTGTCCGTTGCTAGGGCTACGCTGGTCGGCTAGGAGTGGCCGTTCTGGTCGGCGGTCGGGCTAGGGTGTGGGAGGCTGTGGAGGTCGTCGGGGCTGGGCTAGGGCGGTGATGGTGGAGGAACGGTGAGGAGGTTCGATGGGGGAGCGGCGGAGTCGTAGTGGAGATGGAGAGGTGGTTGTGGAGGCGGTGATCGGTCGGCTGAGCAGAGAAGAGGACGACGGGGGAGTAGGGTTCAGGCAAGGGGATGTTCGTCGACGGCTAAACTGCGGCGACGGGGTTGATGAGAGAGAGAGGGTGCGACGGCGGCTACACGAACGCCCGTATACTATGATTGGACATGCTATACACAACCTAATAACTTCTACGAGCCCATTACCAGTGAGTATGTTCAATATATCTGGCAATGCCTTGAACTCCAATCTAATGTGTGTCGCATATCGTGCAGATATAAAAGAATGAGATGGCTCCGAATCCAATAATTCTATAGCAAGGAAAGATGCGGCCGAAATGTTACCTACCACCACGTCACCTGATGACAAATCTTCTTCCAGAGACAAAGTGAATGCCTGCCCCTGTCCTTGCTGCACTTCATGCTGCTGTCTCCCTCGAACACGTTTTTATGGCCTCTGCTAGCCCTGCTGCTGATTCCTCTGTTGTTGGTACATATGAGCTTACGTCGGTAACGGACGTTGAGCTAATGGCCATACTATTACTGCCGGCCCTCTGTGGTAAACTTTTCCTGGTGCTGACAATGTTAGAAATTGTTGGACTGTCCCTCTTGGCCTCTGCATTATCGGACAATTGGCAATCCGGTGGTCTAGACTAGTACACCTCATACACAACCCTTTGGCTTCCATACACACATCTCTAGTGTGTCCTCCTTTTCTACAGTATGTACACCACATCGGTGCTTCCTTGCGCTACTGTTGTTGTTGCTACCTCGGCTGCTGCCGAGCTGGTGCTTTCTTTGTCGAAACTGCCGTCCTCCACGATGCTGAATCATGAATGCGAACGCCTGGTAATGGTACTAATATTCGGGGTAGTCCTCCACTTCCTCCTCCACTATGAGCATGATACCTCTTATGGCCTGATGTCCTTGCCGACAACCTCTGCATAATAAGCTCACGTATTTGAGTTACAATCAACACTTCTTCGTAAGTCTGGTAGTCATGCCATTCTACCAGTTGTAGAATCTCCAGATGAAATACTTGTTGGAACCTCATCACTCTATCCGACTCTGTAGCCACCATAGTAGGAGCAAATCTACTCACCCTACAAAACTCGACTGCATATCTATCTACGATTATGCCGGCCTATTTAAGACCGATGGATCTATGTTGGAGCTTATATTATGCTATGAATCCAAAATACATGGCCCAAAACCCAGTCCTGAAACTTTCCCAAGAGATAGGGTGCCTCAAGGAAACCTCCACTGATGCCCACCAGTCATGGGCAAGGTTTTGAAGTTGCAATCGGACCTGATCTACTTGTTCCTCATCCGGAACCTTTACTACTGCCAAGATAATTTGGATGTCTTGGAGCCACGCGTCTTCCATGATGGCTTCCTCTGTGCTGTCAAAATATCTCGGGTTAAGTTGACAAAATCTGTCCGACGCCTCCGAATTTGCCTTTTTGTCTCTCTCTAGAGCCATCTGTAACCCTTGATTCAGTAAGACATTTTGTTCCTGTTGCTGAAGTTGCTGATGCTACTGAGATGTTAACATCCTTCGGATGATCTCCAATAATATCAAAGTGTCAAGGACCGCTGGTACGGTTAGAGGTACTGGGATCTCTGGGTCTATCGTTCAACATGATCTGCTACTAGTTCGACTATCTCGACTTGCTCAATCATTGGATAAAATCAGAGCGGGTGCTGCCTACATGCCATGTGTTTTCGGACTTGACCTGCCCGATTTGCTGCTCCAGCAACTGAAGAAGCCCTAAAGAAAAGGACAAGAGACGTCAAGAATAGGACGAGAAGGATCAAATAAGAAATTGATTCGATAGTCAAGTAGGGCATCGAGAAGAATGAATTCAGGATTTCAATGACACATGTTTTATTGAGACTCCTAGGACCATGACACCCTATATGTCTGAAAATACAGACCTGCATGGGCCACCACTATAACCTTGTCACGATGTAGTACCAAAATACGGAGACGAACATGGCCAGCTATCCCATACAAGGTACTATACGTTGTACGGCGATCACGACTGTAACTAGACAAGGGGGTGCATGCTACAAGCATGTCACTGAGGGTCATAATCAGTCAAACAAGAATAGCAAACATAGAACATATATGATAAAGTTGAAAGGCGTCACAATCGCCTTATAAAAATATTCTAGAAACCAGCTGTACAAAATAAGAAGCTGGTAGAGTAGCAAAAGTTTATGATCGTGATCAGCTACATTCTAATTAATTACAATCATGTAAGCAAACTAAATGTCCAGATCAGATAACAAGTGACGGTGGCTAAATGCCTAAAAGTGAAAAATGAATAATATCGGGCAGGGAAGAAAAAATCCATTTGTATCCTTCAGCGGCCAACCGTCTAGTGTATGCCATTTTTCAGGGGGAAGTACGCTTGATCCTCATGTGCTGGCTCTAAACCTAGCCATGCAAAAATAGTAGTATTAGACCCGAAATAACAAGTACCACAAAGGAAGCACGAATGAAGAAGCAAAACCAGAGATAAATAAATATATATATATATACATATATTTATATATATATATATATATATATATATATATATATATATATATAGTTATGTCTCATAGTTTCAGTCTATAGCCTATCGTGATACAACAATCTAACCTTACAACCAAACAAGGATAAGGGTTAGACTATCGTACCATGATAGTCCATGTCCCTAAACTATTTAACAGTAGATATAACCACAAATAAGTTCAATTACAGTATCGCCCAATCACTTATACTGCTTGCTAGGTGGAGTCTGGGTTATCCCAGAGGTATTATGCATGCAATAGGAATCCTTAGATGGAACCATGAGCTAGCAGGGCTAGCCGAGCCATGAATCCTGCGTAGCACGCAGTAATTATGCACCGGTCCCTCGCAATCCCACCATGCTAAGTTTGCATAGAACACATAGTACAATATAATAGTCGGATATTGCAATCTACTAATGAGTATTTAAACAATATCCAAATGGTGGCCAGCCTGCCTCCCTAGATGAATATTTGAGGGTGGCTAGTTAAGCGCAAACTCGGGATTCCGTCCCTCCCAATGCTCTACAAGTTGCATAGGAGTCAGTGCCGCATAGGTCAATGCAAAGTCTACTCATTGGGACAAGTGCTGAGTGACGGCCAATAAATTCGTGTCAGAGAAGTGACTGAAGTGATGGACGTGACAAACCATAAAGTATGTCAGGAATAAAAAGACAAATTCGTGGAAAAATATAAAAGGCGAGCAGAGTTATGCATCCAAATAAGAAGAGATGCATAGGGTAACTACCGTATAAGTTTGCTTGCCGCATGCTCTGATTGCCACATAGATATGTCTTGGACTTAGTAAATATCTCATTCCTTCAGCGAGTGGAACACAAGGAGTTCCGTTACTTAGAACTTTTCTTAGTACTTAGCTCCAGAACACTATGTAATAATCTGTCATGCATCCAATAAGATGGACGCATGCTGTAAAGACATATGCAACAAAGAGTCCAGGCCATATAAGAATCAGGTCGCATAGAACTATCGGCTATATAGATGCTGGCCGCATGAGAACTTCGTCTTCTACAGACAACAAGTTTAGCCAGGCGGAAAGCTGAACCAAAGATTTTGTTTTTTTCATAAATAATTTTGTTTTAACTCCAAATCAAGTAAAACAAAAGTCAAAATCGTAAAAAATTGAATTCTCTACCACATGGAACAATTAGTTTTCAATGATACTAAGTTTTAGTTGATCAAAACCAAGAAAAACTCATGGAACCCATGAAAACCCTAATCTTCAAATGTAGATCTACTCATATCCATCCATCAAAATCAAAAAACTCAAAGTATTTAAAGTTCTTAGAATCATAATGCACACATATTAGACTAATAAAATGCAAAAAATACAAGAATTAAAATCTAAGGATTTCTCTATGTCATGCAAGGTGTACTTGACTAAAATGAAGAAAGAGAGGAAAATAAGAGAATGAGGAAGGAGAGAGAAAGAAGTTGGCTTATGTAATTTGGGTTAAGATTTAGACCATGGGTTCAACTTATGACCAAACCAACCCAAACAAATAAACCATGAACCAATCTAAACCAAAGAGTATGTCTAGTCTTCATGCAACCTATTTATCATGCAAGCAAGAAATAATACGTTTCAAATACGTATATCGAGAACGGAGAGTGATAGTTCATTAGGCTAAGTGTTAAATTAGATATACATAGGCAGGAATAAGGACATCCAAGTGAGTGCCAAGTAATAGTATGTATCCTAGTATCTAGTGAGATATGTTTTGTTAGGATGAGACTAGAATAAGGTAATGATAAGATATTAAAGTTTTAATGAAAGATAAGGTAACAAGGTACCTAGAGTTAGGGTTTATGATATTAGTCTTAGGGTATTCCTCTTCATCACTGTTTTAAATGGTGAAGTTCTTTTTGATCTAGAGCATGTCCTTTAGTATCAATATTGATTGCCAAGAACCATGTTCTTGCAATGCAACATCGGTCGTTCCTTTCAGCATCTTCAAGTAAATGAGGTTAGAACCTTAAAAATTGAATCTTTTGTAATAATTCATGTCCTTTCTCCTAAATGTAGGATATAGACTGTTTATAAACTTCTTGTTTGCATCCTGGAATAGGTTTAAGAAACTCTTCCTGAGCTATTGAAGATAATCATATTTCCTGATCATTCTAAACACTTCATGTTTACTATTTTTTATGTTATGAACAATTCCTTGACCCTGTTACCTTGAGAGGTAATGTATAATCTCTGAATATTCTACCTTCTTCCGGTACTAGTACCTATCTTAAATTCCGAGGACACATTTTTTAAGGGGGTAGGATTGTAACTACCACTTTTATCCTATGGATATTTTGGTAATTTTGTATGTGTAAATTTTATTTTATTATTTATGTTAATAGTTAGTCTAGAATTAATTAGTAATGCCTAGAATCAATTAGTGTTAGTAATAGCATTAGTTTAAGTGTTAGCTAATTAGAATTAAATTAGTTAGTTATCAAGGAGAGGTTATTCCCTATTAGTTGTAGAGATTCCTTCCATTAACCAATTAGATTTTTTTTCCTCCCAATTTGAATTTCTATTGGATAATGGAATGACAAAATTAGAAATTAGAACCAATTAAAAGCCCATATAGTGGCCAACCATGTCATGAAGAGATTTGAATCAAAATTTCTCTCCATTTATCCCTACTTCTTTTCCAAGCAAAACTAATTCATTTTCCACCATATATTGGATCTAAAATTTGAAATTCCATTGCATTCCTTTATCGTATTCATTAATTATATTTATATTGGAGAGCAAGGAGCTTGGAGCACTAGGAGAAGCTTGAGAGGAGTCCAAGTCTTGGTGGATTGTGTCCGACTCATCTCTTCAGTGTGCAAATTAAGAATTTTCCAAAGGAGCTAGAAAATACTAGGTATTTCTCTCAATTTTCTCAAATTCATGGTTAGGAACACCCATGGACATGTAGAAAACTTTTCATGGTTAGAATTGAATTCCAATGGTTGATGTAGGCACTAAGAGTCCTCAATTTGGTAGATCTATGATTGTGTCATGTTGATTATTGGTTTAGGGCTCAATTTGGGCAAAATCCTAATTGTGTCCATGTACAGTGTGATTTGTGTTCTCATAAGGACTATTAGGATTTATTTGATAGTGATTTGGTATCTTTGTGTCCAAAATTGGATACGAGCAGTGCGTATTATGATAGCCATGATATGGTGGTGTAAAATTGGTATTTCTTTTATATTTGTGTTCCTATATGTCAATTTCTTATATATTCACTTATATTACTCAATTTTGCTTAATTATAGTTATATTCTATGTATCAATTGTGTTCATGGTAATTTGATGGTGTATTAGAGTATTTGGAGTGTGTATCATGGGTGTATCATGAGTTTAGTGTCTATCATAGTATGATACACTTAAGGTATTTGGTATTTGGTCTTGTTAGTGTGTGGGTGCTTATTGCATGTGTGTTGGTGTTGGCCTTGTGTGGGTGATGGGGAAGGGGAGAAGAGTATAATTGTAGCAATAGTTGAAGGAAGGGTGATGGAGATTTGACTGTGGGAGCATGTGTCAAGTTGTTGCATCCCTGGTGTTGGGTTGGGTGCAACAACAACTTGGGGAGTACTGGATAGTGCAGACCTTTGTGAGGAAGGTCTAGTTTAGGTTAGGGTATTGGCAAGCAACTTGTGTTCTATTAGATGCAGTTGGCGCCCAACATACCCGAGTTCAGAAGATATTACATTGGACTAAGATACTACATTAAACCTGGGAATTAGACCAAGATACCCAAGTACAGAAGATAGTAGTATAAAATATTTATTCAGAGTGTAGAAGGAAAGAACCTGGGGAGTTTAGTTGCAGTTTATAGTAGCAGTTAGGATAGTGCATATTGCAATAAGGGGGGTTGTGCACATGAGGTCGGGTTACTGCAACCTAGGCAGGTCAATCACTAACAGTAAGGGGGTGCCAGACCTGTCACGACCCAAATCCAAAATACTAGAAAGTGGAGGAATGACTTAGCCAACCACACCTTACGAAATACCAAAGCAACCCATAATGTGTTAAGTTTTTCTAAATACATGGGGGTGCATACTACAATCAAGTTTTCTAAGGTCAAGAAATTCTATATTTCAATCATTTAAACAAGTGAAAATAACATAGAATATTTTAGAATAAGCAGTAAGGCTTCCCCAATGCCGCATTATAATAGTCTAGAGATCTAACAAATATAATTGATATGCCCGATACACAATCAAAAGTATACATGACAGTGAGTCAGCTGCAGTCTGAATATATTACAGTCCTATAGGGAACTAGTGTCCAGATTATTAGGCTAACAGGTGCCAATTTGCTAAAAGGCATAAATGATTATAGTTTACGAAAGACGAGCAGTGAATGAAGGAACCCCCTCATAACCCTCAGTAGCCATCATTCTCGTACGTACCACCAGTGCGGGTGAGATACGCTTGATCCTTCGGTGTTGGCTCTAAATCTAGCCATTAAAATTTAGTGGGGTCAGACCCCAAATAGCAAGAACCACAAGAAAGCACGAAATGAAGAAATAAAACCAGTTCTATAGCATTAGATGCTTAAACCAAAAATCAATGGCAGAAGTCCCATCCATGATATGACGCGAAACCCCTTCACCAAATAAGGACAGGAAGTGCTACATCACATAAAGATAGGATACGTTCCTTGATTATGGTCAAGCTAGAATAATTCTGCGTCGTAGTTTCAGTCCACAGGCTATCGTAACACAATAGCGCAATCCAACAACCAAATAAGGACATGAGTTAAATTATTATTCCACGACAATCTATGTCCCTAATTCTACTCAACAAAAGACACAATACACAAGCAGTGATTACACTATTAAGTAAAATAATATAATGATATCAAGTAGCTTCGATTCTTGTTCCATTGTAACACAACAACGTAACCCAATAACAAAACAAGGACATGAGTTGAACTTTCAAGTTCCAACGGTTCACTTCACTAACTAAAACAGATTTAACGGCCAAACATGTGTTATGACTTGATATATGATCTTTGTGTTATCCTAGTAATGTATTATATAAGTATCCTCAGATCATGCCATAATCGAGCAGGGCTGGCTTAACCAATAATATACAAGAAAAAATATATGATGCACCAGTCCCTTATAAGGGCCCTGAGCTAATTTAATGATAAGTAGTAGTTCAAGGCTTTCTATAGGAAAGACACTCGCTCGACTTATAAATAAGTCAGATACTACACTCCACTAGTGCGGATGGTTTACACTATCCGTGGTGGCCAGCCTTTACTCTTAACTAACTTAGATTGGTTCGACATGGATGATCTCGAGATATCGTTCCCTCCCAATGCACTACAAATTAAGTTTTCTAGTTAACACTAGGTAATTTAGAATCTTATGCCTTGGTCACATAATTATTCCTTCCTAATTGTTGTACTTTAAGTATGGGCACTCTTGATACGAATTCTCATTGTCTTTTAAAGTTAAATTTGGATTCACCCAAGTGTGATGCAATAATCAATACTATCTTGCCACGGCTAAAGTCACTGTCCAACTACTAGATTCGTGCAAGAAAATAATTACATATATCATGTAGCAAGTGTAAGTGGCACGATGGCTCACTATATATCGAGTAACACACTTGTTGCGATCAAGTGTATCAGCACAGATATAATAGTTCGGGCCGGAACAAGTTTTATTATCAAGGTTATGGACAAGTTATTAAGTAGCAAGTTATTCAGGATAGGACAAGCAAATAATGGTCACAAAAATTTTTCACTTTATTTTATTGATAGATAACATAAAAGTAGTACGAGAACCCCTATAGATCAGATCTATAATCCTTAAACCAAACAAGTAGGGATAGCAGACCCTCCCTCGAGTTGAGTTACGCCCCTTATTTTGTCCAGCGTATAATAAGGTAATCCGGGAAAAGTAGCCTAATCAGTAAGTAAGTACATGTAGGGCCATATCTACAGGCTCATGCCAGGTGCTTAATCATTTAGTACGTGGTCACATCTGGGTCAAATAATTTATTTCTATGTTAATACATAGTATCACAATCATTTAATAAATAAAAATATTAAACCAAACAAGTGTCAAAGTGGATGCATGGGGACAGTTGATGCTTGAGTCAATTGGCCGCATGACAAAATGGGCTGCATGAACCAACAAAGCGCATGAGTTCAAGGCCGAATGAGCTCAAGACTGCATGAAAAGAGCCAAGTCCAATCTTCGGGAAACGTATGATGTGACAAACAATAAATGCAAGTCAAGTCAAGTCAAAAAAGTGGTTGATGTGATATTTGATAAAAGTGACAGAAGAAAGACAAAAGTAGAAAAAGTCGTGCAGAATCCGTAAGTGGTTATGCATCAAAAAAGGAGGGAAGCATAACTCCTGGCCGCATGGTCGACTAGGCCTCATTCTCCTCTGGGCCGCATGCACACTTGGCCACATGAAATCTTTTAGGACTTAGAACTTTTTTTATTCTTTCAAGTTTCAAGTATTTGGCCAAGGGACGTATGTACATAAATCCATTCCATGCGTCCATCAAAATGGCTGCATAAAATATCTTGGGCGAGAAGTCCAGGCCGCATGCAATCTGCTGGGCACATGGAGCTCCTTCGTCCCAATCCAACAAATTTGGCCATGAAAAAGCTCCAAAACCTAAACCTTATTTCTTCCACAGAAACCTCAAACGAAGTCCAAATCTACCAAAGGAAAGTTCTAAACTACTCAAAATCAAGTGCTCATCAACATAGAGCAATAAGTTTTTGAAAATATTAAGTTTTAAGAGATCAAAACCCAAGAACACTAAAGAACACAAAAAAAAACCTCTAAAACTTAAAACTTAGATCTACACTAATCCATCCACCAAATCCAAAAATACCAAGTACTAAATGCATGGAGAAATATATAAGAAACATAATGAAACAAAAATATAAAGGATTTCTCTATTTCTTGCAATATATATTTGCCTATGGAGGGGGGGGAGAAAAATCTAAGAAAGAGAATGGAAGAGAAAAAAAATGAGAGGAGAGAGAGTGAAGTTGGGTTATATATGGAGGGTTTAAGGTTTGGACCATGGGTTTAACTCATGATAAAACCAAATAAAACAAATAAACCAAGAGCCAAGTCAACAAAAGAATGGGTCCAGTCTCCCTACAACATATAACTATGTTAGCAAAAAAATAATTACGCTCCAAATACGTATATTGGGAACGGAGAGTGACATCTTTATCCACCTTAGAAAAATTTTGTCCTCAGAATTCAAACTCTAGGCTAGCTAGAAATATCAAAGCAAATATACAAAGGCATACGAAAAAAATATACCTTATGAGTCGAATAGGTGCAGGTACCGAGATCGAATATCATCCTCGTGCTCCCACATCGACTCTCCAAAAGAGTGATGCCCCCAAGCAATACGAACAAGATAGATAGTCCAGTTCTTGAGTACTTTCTCTCTCTGATAAAAAATGGACACGGGGCCATTTTTCATAAGTCAAGTCGGTACCAACGACTAACTCATAGTGATCGAGGACATGACTCGAATTCGGGACATACCGACGCAACTATGACACATAAAAGATAACGTGTACCTCACGTAGCGAAGGCAAAAGGAAAAGAGGATAAGCAATATCCCTTACCCTCTCAAGAATATCGAACGGTCCAACGTACCTCGGACTAAGCTTCCCGCGAATCCCGAATCTAATAGCTCAACGGTTAAGCAAAATCTGCAAAAATACATGGTCGGAGACATAAAACTCTAACGGCCTACGATGCTGATCTGCCTAATAATGATAAATATCTTATGCAACTCAAAGCTGCTCTCTAATCTGCTTACCCACTTGAATGGTCTGTGTGATTATCTCAGGCCCCAACATCTTTTGTTCACCAATATCATCCCATGCTAAAGTTGACATGCACTTCCTTCCGTACAATACCTCGAATGGAGACATTTGTATGTTGTCCTGATAATTGTTATTGTACAAAAAATTTACTAAGTAAAGGTGATCTTTTCATGACCCACCAAGGTCTAAAGTACAAGCCCGTAGCATATCTTCCAATGTTTGTATTTTCCTCTCTGACTGACTGTCTGTCTGAGGATGGTACGCAGAACTGAATCTCCACATAGTACCCAAGTGTTCGTGTAAACTTTCCAAAAGTAAGATGTAAAATGGGTATCACGGTCTGACACTATACTTACTGGAACTCCATTTTACCTCACTATATGCCACATATACATCTCTGCTAACTGCTCTGTGGACTGCCTACTCGGAATGGAAGAAAATGTGCCACCTTCGTTATTCGATCTACTATTATCCAAACTGCATCACGTCCAGTAGGGGATCTAGGTAAGCTGGTCACAAGGTCTATCATAATGTATTTTTACTTCCACTATGAAATAGGCATGGGTTGCAATAATCCTGCTGGTTACTGCTGCTCTGATTTTACCTGCTGACATATGAGACATCGTAAAACGAATCGAGCTATCTCTCTTTTTATTCTTTTCCACCATAAATATTGCTTAATATCATGGTACATCTTTGTGCCTTATAGATGAATAGAATATTAAGAACTATGTGCCTCAGTCATTACTTTCTGTCTGATATCTCCACTTGGCACACAAAAATAGTTTCCAAATCTAAGTGTTACATCTTCGTGAATCCTCAATTCCTTCCAAAGGCATGACTCACATTATGTCCTAAGCTTCTGAATTTAAGAATCTTCTGCTTGAGCCGCCCTGATCCTATCTATTAAGGTTGACTGAATCTGAAGACTGGCTAGTATTTTTGCTCCTTGAGGTAACACTACCTCGATGTCCATCTCTCGAAGATCTTTTAATATGTGCTTTTGAGTGGTCAAGAAAAATCCCTGTCTCTCCTACTTAGAGTATCTTCCACCATATTTTTCTTGATTAGATGATACTGAAGTGCTATATTATAATTACCAAACAATTTTAGCCACCTCCTCTGCCTCATGTTCAGGACCTTATAGGTGAATATGTACTTTAAACTCATATGATATATGAATATCTCCACCCGATCGCCATATAGGTAGTGTCTCCATAGCTTAAGTGCAAATATTACTGCTGCTAACTCCAAATTATGTGTTGGATAATTTTTCTCTAAATCATGTGTTGGATAAAATTTTTATGATCTCGAAGCTTTCGAGACACATAAGCTATCACTTTTCTGTGCTGCATCAACACACACCCGAGTCCTTTCCCAGATGCATCACAATAAACTATGAACCCTCCCGATCCTACTGGATGTGTAAGGATCGATGCTGATATCAATTTCTCTTTCAACTTCTCGAATGTAGCTTAGCATTCTGCCGTCCAAACAAACTTTACCTCCTTGTGGGTTAGACGAGTCATTGGCGTTGAAATTCTTACAAAGTCCACCACGAACCTCCGATAATATCCTACTAACCCCAAAAAACTTTGTACTTCTGCTACTGTCTTCGGGACTGGTCAATTCTCTACTTCTTTGACCTTCTTAGGGTCCACTTATACTCGTTCTCCTGAGATGATGCGCCCCAAGAATGACACATGACCAAACCAGAATTTATACTTACCGAGCTTGGCATACAACTGATTCTCCCTTAAAACTTGCAACACTCTCTGAAGATGTTCTTCATGCTCTTCTTCATAGTTAGAGTAGACAATAATGTCATCTATGAATACCATACAAAATTAATCTAGGTATAGTATGAAGATACGATTCATCAAATCCATGAATATTGTTGTCGCATTAGTCAATCTGAATGGCATAACTAACAATTTATAATGCCCATATCGATATCGAAATGCTGTCTTCGGTATATCTTGCTCCCGGACCCTTACTTGATAATATCTTGATCGAAGATTTATCTTGGAAAATACTTTGGCTTTGCTCAATTGGTCAACTAAGTCATCAATCCTAGGCAATACATACTTGTTCTTCACTGTTTTTGCATTCAGCTGCATGTAGTTGATACACAACTATGTCACCCCGTATTTCTTCTTTACTAGAAGTGCTGGTGCTCCCCATAGTGATCCACTAACCCAAATAAACTTCTTCCCCTTTAGTTCTTCCACATGTTGATATTGCTAGTTGAGTTCCATCGGTGACATCTGATACACTTTGTTGGAAATTGGTTCTGCTCCTAGCCTCAATTCTATGCATAACTCTATTTCTCTTACAGGAGATAATTATGGAAGATCTTTCGAAAATACATCAAGGCATTCTCTAATTATTCTGGGAAGCTGATCCCCAATTCCCGCTACTGCTGCTATGCCATCTTCATGCAGGTCCCTTACTTTTATTTTGAAGATAAACTCTTTCTTGTTCGGGATATTAAACAACACTCTACCCCTATGGAAATCTATCATCGCATGACTTTCTCTCAATCAGTCCATGCCTAGAATAACGTCAAAATTACCCATAGGGAACTCGATCAACCTTGCAGGTAATAAATTCCCGCACACTACGATTGGACATGCTAGAAATACTCTATCAACTCCTACGAGAACATTACTAGTTAGTATATTCAGCCACTCTGACAATGCCTCAAACTCTAATCCAATACGTGTCACAAATCGTGCACATACAAATGAATGTGATGTCCCGAATCAAATAATGCTAGGGCAGAAAAAGATGTAACAAGAATATTACCTGCCACCACGATACCTGATGCCAAAGCCTCCTCCAGAGATAGGGTAAAAGCTTACCCTTTACCTCGCTGTACTCCTTGTTGCTGCCTCCCTTGGATACGCAGTTGTGGCCTCTGTTGCCCATACTGTTGATTCCTCTACTGGCCATACATCTGAGTTTGCATCAGCAATGGACGCTGAGCCAAAGGCCTGACTGCCAGTGCTGTTTCCCTGTACTGAGCTGCCCCTGGTGCTGGTAAGGCTAATCGCTGTACAGGCCCTTCAATCCTCTGTATCATCGGACAATTATCGATCCGATGGTCTAGACTACCACATCATAGGCACAACCCTTGTGCTTTCCTACACACATCTTTTGTATGGCCGCCCTTGCAATGATAAGTACTTTCGACTGGGGCTCCCATCGTTGTTGTTGTTGTTGCCTCCGCTGATATGGCTGAGCTGGTACTGTTGCTTCCGATGCCACTGGCCTCCTTGATGTTGTGTCATGAATGCGAATGCCCGGAGATGGTACTGATGTACGTTGTACTGGTCTTCCTCCTTCGTTCTATGCATGAGACCTCTTCTGGCCTTCTGTCCTCGAAGCTAACCTTTGCATTGTCAGTTCATGTTGCCTGGATGCGATCAATACTTCATCGAAGGTTTGGTAGTTATGGACCTCTAACAGTTGCTGTCATGCCCCAGTACTGGAACACGAAGACGGACATGGCCAACTACCTCGTACAATATACTATACGTCGTACGACGATCATGGCTATATAAGACAAGGGGGTGCATGCTACAATCAAGTATCATATGGTCAAGAACTTCTGTGTCTCAATCATTCAAACAAGAAACGGTAAGCATAAAGCATATATGATAAGTAATAAGGCATCCCAAACACTTTCTCAAAATATTTTAGAGTCCAACTGTGCAAAAATAAGAAGTTAGAATAGTAGCAAAAGTACATGACAGTGATTCAGCTGCAGTCTGATTTAATACAATCATGTAAGGAAACTAATATCCAGATAAGACGATTAATAGGTGCCAGTGGCTAAACGTCCAAAAGAAGTAAATTTGCAAGACGAGCAGAGAAGAAGAAAAATTTACTTGCTATCCCCTACGACCATATTTCTGGTATGCACTATGAGTTGGGGGAAAGAATGCTGGATCCTTAGGTGCTGGCTCGAGACCTGGCCATGCAAAACCAGTGGGGTTAGACCCCAAATAGCAATTTCCACAAAAGAAGCACGAAATGAAGAAACAAAAACCCAAGGAAAATAATATAATATTACATAGGTTTAGTATCGCAACTTAGGTTTATGGCATATCCTAGCACTAAGGCTCAACCCTACAACCAAACAAGGACAAGGGTTGAACCCTCACACTATGATAATCTATTTTCCTAGTCTACTAGATAAAATAATACAATCACAAACAATTCCAATTCTTATATTAGCCAATTATTTGTACGGATTGCTATTTTGTGGAATCTGAGGTTGTCTCAGAATAATACATAATAAGTATCCTTAGATCACGCTAGTGCAGAACATGAGCTAACCGAACAAATATAATAAAACTAGCATGCAGGATGCACCATTCTCCTGTAGGGCCACTACGCTAAAAACACGGTATTAGCGGTTCCAGTGTTCCTATATTAAAATAGTGGCTCAGCATAATAATAAGTCAGATACTGCAATCCACTAAGGAAGATGATATATAGTATCTATGGTGGCCAGCCCGTAACACATTTCGAATGAATCTTTATAGGAAGGTTTGTTGGCATAATCTCGTGATATCGTTTTCTCCAATGTTACTACCACTTTTTGTTACCTAATTAGCCCTAGGTTGTATTTGAAATCTCAAGGAATGGTCACCTGAGAATTTTTCTTAAGATGTCGTACAAGGTACGGACACGCTAGATACGAATCTATGGAGTCAAATCTGGATTCACCCGAGCGTATATGCCATATTTATACAATAAAAAATTCTAGCCACACTTTGGTAGTTCGATTCTCTTATTATGCACGTGCTGGGGAAACATATTCATATTTATAATATCACATATTCAGGAATTTGGAGGCATTATTGATGCACAACCCAAATATAATTACTTAACTCATGACACGATGTGTCGTACCTCGGCGCACATAAAAATATAAATAATTATCAGGCAATAGTAGTATCATCATGGATACAATATTCGATTCCAATTACCAATTATATATTGGGTCACATAAATCAAGAAAATATTCGATCAAATAAGCAGGGCCGCATAGGTCTCTAGGCCGTATAACAATCCTAGCCGCATGAGAAGTCTGGCCGCTTAAAAATCCTGGTCGCATAAAGTCAAGCTGCATGTAGTCATGCCACATACAGTCAGGGCTAATGTTTACTCCTCGAGATAAGTGATAAAGTGACAAAAAATAAAAAAAGTGTCAATGATGTGACATAAAGTGTGATGTGACAAAAAGTATGCTGTGACATAAAGTGTGTCCGGAAGAAAAGACAAAATCATATAAAGATGTGCCAAGGATGCGCCAAAGTTCAGAGTCATGCCTCTAAGGGAAGGTGGTTACATACTCTGCGTGTCGCATAAGTTCGATGTCGCATGGAGTTTGATGCCGCATGGAGTGTCTTTTGGACTTAGCAGATTTCTCATTTGTTCAGTGAGTGAATGCACAAAGTGTTCAATGACACTTGTGTAGATCAGCAGTCATGCGTCCAACAAGATGGACATATATTGTCAGTATGCGACAAGAATTTAGCTGCATAACCCTCCAGGGCCACATAGCACTCTCAGCTGCATAACTCGCTGGCTACATGAAGACTTCGTCTTCTCCAACAGTAGGTTCGGCCATGACGAAAACTCCCAAAAACTAAAATATTATTTTCTTCATAAAAATCTTATTTTAAGTCCAAATCAGGTGAACCAAAAGCCAAAAATGCTCTAAATCGAAAGATCTCACATATAGCAAAAATTGGTTTCCAAAGACACAAGTTTACCAGATCAAAACCAAGAAAAACTCATGAATCCTAATAAAAATCTAAGTTAGAAATATAGATCTACATTAATCCATCCATCAAAATAGAAAACTCTAAGAACTAAAAGTGCTCAGAAACACATAATAAACATAATGGAACAATAATATGGAGGGTTTCTCTATTTCTCATGCAAGATGTACTTGCCTATGAAATAGGAAAATAAATCTAAAGAAAGAGAAAGAAATAAAGAAGAGAAGAGAGAGAATAAAATATTGTTTTATATATGCTAGGGTTTGAGGGTTGAACCAAAGACTCTTATGAGTTGAACCAACACAAATAAATAAACCATGAACCAGGTTAAACCAAAGAATGGGTCTAGTCTCCCTGCATATGCATCCATGCAAAAATAAAAATATGTTCCTAATACATATATTGGGAACGGGGAGTGACAGTTGCCGAATTTCTAAATGAAGTCCATATTGAAACCTCAACGCCCGCTCTGGTTCTATTGCCCCTATAGTTGTGGCAAACCTACTAAGCCTGCTGAACTCTGCTTCGTAGCCATCCACTATCCTCCTAGACTGCTTGAGATTGATTAACCTCTGTTGTAGCTCATACTATGCTACCACTCACAAATACTTGACCCTGAAATGGTTCTGAAGTTGTCTTATGAGACAGTTTGTCTTAAACCAACCTCTTTTGCTGTCGACCAATATTGGCGAGGTCTTGGAGTTAGAATCAGACCTTATCAACTTGTTCCTCACCTGGAACCCTCGCTGCTGTCAGTATTGTCTCAATGTTCTACAGCCAAGCATCTGCGGTAATGGCGTCCTCCGTGCCATGGAAGCACCTAGAGTTGAGACGACAGAACCTCAACGATTCCTATGAGTCTGTTCTAACACTTCTCTCTAAAGTCGTCTGTAATCCTTGATGCAATAAGACATTTTGCTCCTACTGCTTAAGCTAAAGATGTCATTAAGCCTCCATCATTCCTCGAATAATCTCTAGCAATGCTAGTGTATCAAGTTCTACTGGAACTGCTGGTACGACCGGGGGTACTAGAACTTCTGGTATATGTTGTTCTTCGTGCTCCACTACGGGTTCTACCCAGATCCTGCCAGGAACAGGAAGTATCTCTCGTTATCAGCCAATTGATCCTTGTCGTGCCGAGACTACTGGTGCTCTAACCACTAATTCTGGAGAAGCCCTAAAAAAAAGGACACAAGATAAATCAAGAACAGGACAAGAAAGGATCGAGAGATCAATAGTACGGAAGTCAAGCTGAGTTCAAGAAGGTAGATTCAGGATTTCAAGGAGGAACATATTTGATTAAAAAAATTATAATCAGGCCACCCCACAAGTCAAAAATATAGACCTGTATGGGCCACCACTAAAACCTTGTCACACGCCAGATCTAGAATACTGGAGAGCGAGAGAATGACTCAGATAACCACACATTGCGGAATACCGAAGCAACCCACAATGTGTTAAGGTTGTCTGGAGATAAGGGAGTGAATACTACAATCTAGTCTTCTAGGGTGAAGAACTTCTATATCTCAATCAATCATTCAAACAAGTAGAAATTACATAGAATATTTCAGAATAAGCAGTAATTTATCTCCAATATAAAATCAAAATATTCTAGAGATCTAGCAAATACATGTGCTATGCCAGATACACAATCAAAATATATATATAACAGTGAGTCAGCTGTAGTCTGAGTATATTATAGTCATGTAGGAAACTAGTGTCTAGATTATACGGCTAACAGGAGTCGGTTGGCTAAACGCCCAAAAGATTATAGTTTATGAAAGATGATCATTGAATGAAGGAACCCGCTCATGACCCTCAGTGTGACTACAATATTTTCTAGGAAAGGGTATTTTAGTCATTTTATATTTAATTAAATATTGTGCATGATGAATAATTACTTATTGTATTATTTAATTATTATTAGATGTTATTTTATTGTTTTAGACTTGTGTTAGTGGACCTAACTAGTTTAGACTAGACTCATAGACCAACATATATTAATTGTTAGAATTGAGCCCAACTAGAAAGCCCATTGATTAGGAGGATAATTAATTTAATTAAACCATTAGACTAGAACCTTCCCTCCTTAATTATTTCTTTATGAGAGGCCCCAAGGGGTATAATAGACATTACATAGTAGCTTGAGGAAGGGGCAAGGGGGCCTGCCTACTTAAAGAGGGGGAAAAAGTTTTTCTCTCCTCTTTTTATTGTAAATCTAGATCTAGAATTTCCCTCAACCAAATTTCTTCATTCCGACATCATTTCTCTACCAAATTTTATCCCAATTCCTTTCCAAATCACCATTAGAGGCTAGTAAAGCAAGGATCTAGAAGGAGAAAGCAAGGATCTACAAAAAAGTAATAATCTATAAGTTGGAGGCTAATTTTAGCATATTTGGAGGTTGCATTGGAAATCCATCTCCCAATAGGTACAATTCAGTTTTTCCCCTTCAATTAGGTTCTAAATCTGTTATTTAACCTTAAAAAATTAATCCATATGCATAGGCTATCCATAGGATTTGGAATTGAGTTCATAGGAGGTATGTTAAGAAAGTTATGGTGCTTTTTGTGTCAATTTTATGGGAATTCCGAGATTGACATTTGTTGTATTTGTCAATTGGTCCTATAGATCAACTTGGCATATGTTTGTGTGTTTGTAGCTAGTGTCGTGTCCATAATTGGGTATGTGTAGATCGTATCCCAATAATTTGGAGATTCGTATTGATTTGGGGGTTTTTCCTCCGACACGGGACTTTGTGCATGTCATATTTTGACACAGACACGTAGATATGTGTTTGACTTTTTGTATTATTCATAAATAATGTATTAAACTTGCTCATTTCCTTCGGGGTATATTTTGTTGTGTGGTTGACTCGTGTCGCAAGCGTATCATAGATCTAGTGTGATACGGGTGCGATGCACTCCACATATTTGTTGCATTTAAATTCTAAATCCAATTTCCTTGTTCTTAGTTATTGGTAATATATCTATTCATATATAGAAGTATAAGTATTATGTTTATGTATATAGATAACTATATATATGTATGTATATATGTATATCGATATATAAATACTATTGAATATATATCTATGTATCTACTTGTGTTAATTACATGTTATGTATATATATATATATATGAGATACTATATCCATATAGGTATATGTGTATATGATGCTATATATATATATATATGTATGGGATACTATATCTAGTAGTGCATAGGTATATGTACATATCTCTGTGTGTATGGTTATGTTATATACATTGTATAGAAGAGGGTATAATTACTTGGGTATATATGTATATATGTATATTTATAAGTGTATATATATCTATGTGTACATATATATGTAGAAGAATCCATGTGTACGTATGTATGTTGTTGTGTATGTGTGTGTGTGCAAGAGGGGGGTTTGAGGCTCGGCTTGAAGAAGCTACAGGGGCTGCAGTAGCAGCTTCTCACAGCAGCAACCTCAGCTTATTGAAGCAGCAGCAGCCGCAGCTTATTGAAGCAGCAACAGCAGTTACTAGAAGTAGCAGACGCAGTTACCAGCAGCAGCAGCAGTTACCAGCAGCAACTTTCAGCAACAGCAGCCACAGCTTATTGAAGCAGCAACAACAGACCTCTGTACAAGCAACTGCAGCTTGCGACAGCAGCAACTTCTCGCAGCAGCAGTAGTAGCAGCAGTTTACATCAGAGGGCAGCCGAGTTTTATGTTCAGCTAGGTAGCTACTAGTTTGCTAGTTTTAATGTTTAGCAATTAGTAGTTACCTAGTAGCTAGATAGATGTATATATGTATTATTAGAATAGGTGGTATATGTAGTATAGGTATCCATGTATTAATATATATTAGATGATAAAATAGTTTAGCTATAAGTTAGCATATGGGTTAGTGTTTAGGTAACTAATATATACTAGAAATTATATTTACCTTGAGATACCAAGGTAATTATCAAGGTATTTGAGGATACTCAAGATAATCTGGTTTGGGTATCAAGATGGGGGTTTACTAGTGCGATACCGCATTGGGTCAAAATTAAGGTATCCATTTAGTATTTGAGATTAGGATTAGTATACATATTATTGATTGAATATGGATATATAATATTTTATATCTCTCGTTTGCGTATCCTGAGATACATTATCTTAGTAACCTAAATTTAGCTTGTATGACATAGTTTAATAGTTTATGAATCCAACATCATTGATATAGACTCATGCAACCTAGAAATAGGCAGTTTGACCAAGTTTGACCAGTCTGACTTAGAGTTGACCTAGTTTGATTGTTTTAACTTAGAAATAGCTCTTTGACCTAGAAGTTGACTAGTTTAACTTTTTTTTTCTGAAACCTTATATTGATATTATATTTTATATGTAGGGCTTCTAGGCACCGTATCAGACATTTGTGTGACTATTTATCGAACTTCAGGTGAGTACATTCTCTGATAGTTTCTCATTTATGATATCCTCTATGTTCATTGTATTTAGTGTAGATATCCATAATTTTTTGTCATGATGGTGACACAGATTTGTATATTCGGATCTCGTCATGAGATATTATTCCTTAGTATATATGGTGTATCTTGTGCAAGACTTGTTTATTGTTCTTCTTGTAAATGTATAGACATTAATTCTCGGAAAGACTAGCTATCTTCTTAGAGAATCCCGTATCATAGAGTACCATGGTTGGATCCACTATACCAGTCGGGGTTAGAGAGTATGTAGTGTAGATATGTGATCATACCCTCCTTGTATCAAGTCTTGTTCTTGAATAGTGTTAATCATACACCGCACGAATGATTATCTAGGCCATAAATCTTGTATCAAGTTCCCAAGCCGATCACATATTAAAGCTAGTACTCACACACTTAGTCATTAGTATTCTTGTTCATTGTCATATTGTTCATTCTTGTATTTACTTTCAGTATTTTTTTATTGTATATCTCTCTTGTATCTATTGTTGCATCTTGTATATTCATATCTATTTAATGGTAAATAGTTTATATCATTGATTAGAACAGCTGTTAGAGATGTACTCTGCTCATTTCCAGACTAGATATATTTTTCCCAGATGACACTGAGGAGTGGTACCCTACACATTACGGGCCTCAGGATATTGTGGGCTTAGAGTCAGAGACCCTTTCTCAGGAGGGACTTATCCCGACTGAGACATATGACCCGGGACTTGTAGCTTTTTAGTATTCTCTTGTACTGGATTTGTCTCCAGCTTATTATTTAGTATTTCTTCAGACTCATTGAAGTTATTATTTTAGACTCATGAGTTGTATATGACTAGTCTATTCCTTATTATATTCGTGCTCATTTCTATCTTAGATCTGTGATTGAGTATATTGATATTGTTGGTAGCTTATTATATTGTTAGATAGATTACCCAAACAATATTCTACCATCAATTTTGCGATGTAGGCTGGGCGTTGTTCCCAACTTGCATCCATACACTTGGTGTGGGTCGTAACACATTTTTAGTGGTGGCCTATACAGGTCTTCGAGGTCATAATTATTGCGATTCGTAGTGGTGCTCTGAATTGAGTACTATTACGAACCTGTTTCAAGATATAGGATATAAGCTATTGGCTGAGAATACTCGATCACATCTAGAAAATTTCTTTTAATTCATTCAACTATTCTTTCTTGATATTGATACTTGATCTTTAAGCTGTCCTTCCTTGAGTGTCTTACATCATGTGCCATATTGATTTTTTCTTTCGTTTTGTCTCAGGATGCCGCCTAAGACTAGATTACAGCAGGGGAGAGCAGCTTCTGAGAGGTCTACGACATCCTGAGGGCCTGCACAAATCACTTCTCCAGTGATTGGAGTGTCAGCTACTTTCGGAGGTCCATCTCCTACTCAGAGGACTGTGCTGACTGTATCTGAGGGACTTCTACCTCCACCTTTCGTGCTAGCAGATGCGACACAGAAGTTCTCACTGTTTTGTGAGATATTGGAGGCATAGAGGGTTCAGTCTAAGGCACACCAGAGATAGACCGACGTCTTGCGGCAGGGCATCGAGAGTTCTTATTAGCTTTCTCAACCGTAGTAGAAAGAGAAGTTTCGGTCTAGCAGCAGGTTGCTCCTCAGGTTGCTCAGATTCGACCAAGCAACATTCAGGACTTCAAGAAGCTGGCGCATAGGGTCTTCAAGGGGACGGAGGGCATCGTCTGTGATGATGATTGGCTCGAGGACTTCAACTGTTTGATGTCGCCTACACTTGGTTCAGGAATGAGCCAATTCTTGTTGACGCAGGACATTCCTGGGAGGTATTCAAGGACCTCTTCAAGAAGAAGTTCTTCACTCGGGCAGACAGGTTGGACTTGGGGAGGCAATTTGAGAGCCTCATTCAGGAGAGCATGTCAGTGGAGGAATACGTTACTGAATTCGGCAGGCTGAGCCGATTTGTAGAGTATTTGGTGAGAGAGCCGGAGGTTCGGGCTATTTATTTTCACGAGGGTCTAAACTGGAAAGTGAAGATCCTCATTCCGTCTTTTTATGAGACATACTCGGAGATACTTGTAGAGGCATGCAAGATTAAGCGGGAGTTGGGTTTAAAGCCTAAGAGAGATTATAATTCTTTTTTGGGGGCCAACAGCAGTACAATATCTGCCAAGCATCCTCATTTCCAGTCCAAGCCTTTTCAGCGGCCATAGCAGCACCAGACTCCAGCTAGGATACTATTTCACCAGGTACCGCATCAGCATAGACAGTTACAGCAAGCTCCTTGCCGCTATTGCAAGAAGCCCGGCCATATCTGGGAAGTTTGCAGACGGAGGTTGGGAGTTTGTTTGTATTGTGGTACCGAAGGGCATCAGATGATGGAGTGTCCTCGTCGTGCAGTTCAGGGAGCAGCTCCATCTCCGAGGGCACAGGCGAGACCACTTGCAGGACAGCCGAGGGGATCGCTTCTGACCCAACAGCAACATTATGTCTAGCATCAGCATCAGGGAGGTGCACATTAGGGACGAGTGTTTGCTATGACTGTCTAGGAGGACGAGCCAACCATAGATGTTATCGCAGGTTCTGTTCTTCTTGATTCTATCCCAACTTTATCTTTGTTTGATATTGGTACTTTTCATAGTTTTGTATCTGTTACTTTTGCTCTAAAGCATGGTTTGGTAGCTGAGTCTTTGCTTAGGACTTACAAGATCATGACCGGAGGAGGCATTATCCTGGTTAATGATATTTGCAAGGATCGAAGAGTTACTCTAGGAGGACGGGAGTTGAGTGAGTGCCTACTTATAATGCCACTTTCGAGCTATGATATTGTACTCGGGATGGATTGGTTGTATAGGCACCGTGCTAGTATAGATTATAGCGGAGGTAGAGTTTTGTTTGGTCTGCTAGGAGAGCCAGAGTTTGAGTTTGCTAGAGGAGCTACAGAGCAGGGAGAAGATATTATTTGTGGATATATGGTGGAAGACAAAGAGTTATCGCATCCGTTGATAGCAGAGTTCATAGATGTGTTTTCTGAGGAATTGACAGGATTGCCGCCAGATCGAGATGTTAAATTCTCTATAGACTTGGTGCCAGGTGCAGGGCCAATTTTACAGCATGTCTATAGAGTAAACAATAGAGAGTTGGTTGAGCTGAAGAAGCAGGTGGACAAATTACAGGATAAGGGGTTTATCAGATCAAGTTCTTCACCATGGGGAGCTCCGGTATTGTTTGTACCGAAGAAGGATGGATTAGTGCACATGTGCATTGATTACATGGCATTGAATAATCTCACTATTAAGAATAAGTACCCTTTGCCCCAGATTGATGACTTGTTCGATCAGTTGAGTGGTGCCAAGGTATTTTCCAAGATAGACTTGAGATCAGGTTACCACCAAGAGAAAGTGAAGCCGAAGGACATACCAAAGACTGCTTTTAGAACTCGGTTTGGTCAGTATGAGTTTATGGTGATGCCATTTGGGTTTACTAATGCCCCGACAGTATTTATGAACTTGATGAACAAGTTTTTCTATCAGTACCTTGACATGTTCGTGGTGGTTTTCATCGATGATATACTCATATACTCGAAGACACCGGAGAAGCATGATGAGCATTTGCGGATTATGTTGGATTTGTTGAGGAAGGAGAAGCTGTATGGGAATTTATCCATGTGTGAGTTCTTCTTGGACAAGGTGGAGTTCTTGGGGCATGTTGTGATTGGTGATGGTATTTCAGTGGATCCAAAGAAGATCGCAGCAGTGGAGTCTTGGAAGACCCCGAGTTTGGTAGCATAAATCAGGAGTTTCTTGGGATTGACAGGCTACTACAGAAAGTTTGTGCAAGATTTTGCGAGGATTATCGAGCCAATGACCAGACTCACTAGGAAGGACGTAGAGTTTTCTTGGACAGAGGATTGCCAGGTTGCTTTTGAGGAATTGAAGAAGGGGTTGACGTCTGCTCCTAATTTGACATTGCCATCAGGGTCTGGAGGTTTCATTATTTATAGTGATACATCAGGAAAATATTTGGTTTGTGTTCTTCAGCAGAATAAAAAAGTGATTGCCGAAGCATCCAAGCAATTATGTCATCATGAGAAGAACTATCCTACCCATGATTTGGAGTTCGCAGCAGTCATCTTCACCCTGATGTTGTGGAAATACTATTTGTACAGATAGCATGTGGAGATCTTCACAGATCATAAGAGCTTGAAGTACATTTTTACTCAGAAGGAGTTGAACATGAGGCAGCATCGATGGTTGGAACTAATGAATGATTTTGACATATCTTTGCAGTATCATCAGAGGAAAGCCAATATAGTTATTGATGCCTGGAGTAGGTATCCGGTAGTTATGTTCTTGATGCAAGATCGATATTTGTTGGAAGACTTGGAGAGCTTGGGCGTTGAGGTGATAGTACCTGGTTTGGCTATGGAGATATGGGGATTATAGATACACTCAGATTTGATGGACAGGATCAAGGTAGCACAGTATGATAATGTATCTCTGAGGAGCATCAGAGCTCAGGTGAGAGCTGGATTGGAGGATAATTTTTCTATTGCTGAGGATGATTCTTTACGATATGGTGTTAGATTGTGTGTGCCTAGTGGGGAGCTGCGTGAGAAGGTATTACATAAATCATATTGCTCTCAGTATTCCATATATCCAGGTGCCAATAAGATATATCGGGATATACGAGAGAGTGTGTGGTGGTATGGCATGAAGAGGGAAGTGGCACAGTTTGTATCCAAATGATTAGTGTGCCAGCAGGTGAAAGCCGAGAGACAGAGGCCAGGAGGTTTACTTCAGCCATTACACTTTCCAGAGTGGAAGTGGAAGCACATTACTATAGATTTTGTGTCCGGACTTCCACGATCTCCAGGAAGGAAAGACGCGATTTGGGTCATCGTTGACAGGTTGACCATGTCGGCCCACTTTTTGCCTTTCAAGGTGGGTTTGTCTATAGAGAAGTTGGTAGAGAGGTATGTGAGGCAGATCGTCAGGATACATGGAGTTCCCGTCAGCATAGTCTCGGATTGGGATAGTTGTTTCACTTCTCATTTTTGGAGGAGTTTGCAGGCGAGTTTGGGCACTCAGCTCAAGTTCAGTACTACATATCATCCCCAGACAGATGGGCAGTCAGAGAGGACTATTCATACTCTCAAGGATATGCTGTGCAGTTGTGTACTAGATTTTGGGGGTTCTTGGGAGGACCATCTCCATTTGGTAGAGTTTGCTTACAACAACCGCTACCAGGCTAGTATAAAGATGTCATCTTTTGAAGCTCTGTACGGTCGAAGATATCGTACTCCCTTGTCATGGGACAATATTGGAGAGAGATTTTTGCTTGGGCCAGAGATGGTTGTAGATGCAGCGGAGAAGGTTCAGCTAATTAGAGACAGACTTCGAGTGGCGCAGGACAGACAACGACATTGGGCCGATAGCCACCAGAGACCTTTGGAGTTTGAGGTATAGTTTTAGATTTTTGTTTTATGCTTGATATGGGTTGTTTGTTATAGATTAAGTTCTTAAGGTGGTATTTTGTTCTAGGTGGTTGGTTTGGAATTTTTGAGGATTTCTTCGACACGAGGCACGATTCGCTTTGGTGGAGGCGAAAAGTTTAGTCCGCGATTTATCGAACCTTTCACTATTCTACAGAGGGTCGGTACAGTTGCTTACAGTCTAGACTTGTCACCTGTATTGGATGGAGTGCACAACGTATTTCACGTATCGAAGTTGAGACGGTACGTGGCAGATCCTAGTCACATGTTGGATCATTCGGAGATAGCGGTGGGCCCTACTCTTAGCTATCCAAAGCAGCCAGTTGAGATTCTGGATCGAAGAGAGAAGGTAAAGAGGAACCAGCCTATTTCTTTGATATGCATCGCATGGAAGCATCACTCTCCGGGGGAGTCAACCTGGAAGAGACGATAAAATGCGAGAGCATTATCCATATTTGTTTGTGCCTTGAGGTATGTTCTGATTTGTTCTTTCCTAGTTTGTTTTGTTCCTTTTATTATTTTCTGTTATTTTCTTGGGGTAGTTTTCGTCTTTGAATTTCGAGAACGAAATTATTTTAAGGAGGGTAGACTTGTCACTACCATATTTTCTAGGAAAGGGAATTTTAGTGATTTCATAATTAATTAAATATTGTGCATAATGAATAATTATTTATTGTATTATTTAATTATTATTTGATGTTAGTTTATTGTTTTGGACTTGTGTTAGTGGACCTAACTAGTTTAGTTTAGACTCATAGACCAAATATGTATTAATTGTTAGAATTGAGCCCAACTAAAAAGCCCATTGATTAGGAGGATGACATTTTCTCCTTAATTATTTCTTTATTAGAGGTCCCAAGGCGTATAATGGATATTACATAGTAGCTTGACGAAGGGCCAAGGGGGGCGGCCTACTTAAAGAGGGGAAAAAGTTTCTCTCTCCTCTTTTCATTTCAAATCTAGATCTAGAATTTTTCTCAACAAAATTCCTTCATTCCTACATTATTTTCCTACCAAATTTTATCCCAATTCCTTCCTAAATCACCATTGGAGGCTAGTAGAGCAAGGATCTAGAAAGAGAAAGCAATGATCTACAAAGAGAAGCAAGGATCTACAAGTTAGAGGCCAATTTTATCATATTTGGAGGTTGCATTGGGAATCCATCTTTCAATAGGTACAATTCAATTTTTTTCCTTTCAATTAGGTTCTAAATCTTAGATTTAACCATGAGCAATCAACCCATATGCATAGGCTACCCATAGGATTTGGAATTGAGTTCATAGGAGGCCTATTGAGAAAGTTATGGTACTTTTGTGTCAATTTTATGGGAATTTCAATATTGACACTTGTTGTGTTTGTTAATTGGTCCTATAGATCAACTTGGCATGTGTTTGTGGCTATTGTTGTGTCCATAATTGGGTACGTGTAGGTCGTATCCTAATAATTTGGAGATACGTATTAATTTGGGGATTTTGCCTCCGACACGGGACTTTGTGCATGTCATATTTTGATACGGACACGTAGATATGTGTTTGAATTTTTGTATTTTTTATAAATAATATATTCGACTTGCTCATATCCTTCGGAGTACGTTTGGTTGTGTGGTTGACTCATGTCACAAGCGTATTATAGATATAGTGTAATATGGGTGCGATGCACTCCACGTGTTTGTTGCATTTAAATTCTAAATCCAATTTGCTTGTTCTTAGTTATTGGCAATATATGTATTCATATATAGAAGTATAAGTATTATGTTTATGTATATAGATAAATATATATATGCATGTATATATGTATAAATACTATTGAATATATATCTATGTTTCTAGTTGTGTCTATTACATGTTATGTATATATATATGATATATTATATCCATGTAGGTATATGTGTATGTGATGCTATGTATATATATATGTATGGGATACTATATCTAGTAGTGCATAGGTATATGTACCTATCTATCTGTGTATGGTTATGTTATATACATTGTATAAAAGAGGGTATAATTACTTGGGTATATATGTATATATGTATATTGATAAGTGTATATATATCTATGTGTATATATATATGTAGAGGAATCCATGTGTACGTATGTGTGTTGTTGTATTTGTGTGTATGCAAGAGGGGGGTTGAGGATCATCTTGCAGAAGCTACAGGGGCAGGAGCAGCAAGCTTTCAGCAGTAGCAGCCACAGCTTTTTGAAGCAGCAGCAACAGTTACCAGCAGCAGCAGTCGCAGCTTATTGAAGCAGCAGCAGCAGCTTCTCGCAGCAGAAGCAGCTACAACTTCTCGCACCAGTAGTAGCAGTTTACATCAGCAGGAAGCAGAGTTTTATGTTCAGCTAGGTAGCTATTAGTTAGCTAGTTTTAATGTTTAGCAACTAGTAGTTAGCTAGTAGCTAGATATATGTATATATGTATTGTTAGAATAGTTGGTATATGTAGTATAGGTATCCATGTATTGATATATATTAGATGATAAAATAGTTTAGCTATAAGTTAGCATATGGGTTAGTGTTTGGGTAACTAATATATAATAGATTTCACATTTACCTTGAGATACCAAGGTAAGTGTCAAGGTATTTGAGGATACTCAAGATAATCGGGTATGGGTATCAAGATGGGGGTTTAGTAGTGCGATACCGCATTAGTTCAAAACCAAGGTATCCATTTAGTATTTGAGATTAGGATTAGTATACATATTATTAATTGAATTTGCATATTTAATATTTCATATCTCTTGTTTGCGTATCCTGAGATACGGTATCTTAGTATCCTAGATTTAGCTTGTATGACCTAGTTTCATAGTTTATGAACCCAAAATCATTGAGATAGACTCATGCAACCTATAAATAGGTAATTTGGCCAAGTTTGACAGGTTTGACTTAGAGTTGACCTAGTTTGACTATTTTGACTTAGAAATGGCTCTTTGACCTAGATGTTGACTAGTTTAACTTATTTTTTATTTCGAAACCTTGTATTGATATTATATTTCATATCTAGGTCTTCGAGGTACCGTATCAGACATCTATGATACTATTCACTGCACTTCAGGCAAGTACATTCTTTGATAGTTTCTTATTTATGATATCCTCTATGTTCATTATATCTAGTATAGATATCCATGATATCTTGATACGATGGTTACACGGATTGGTATATTCGGATCTCGTCATGATATGTTATTCCTTAGTATATATGGTGTATCTTGTGCAAGCCTTGTTTCGTTGTTCTTCTTGTACATGTACAGACACTGATTCTCGGGAAGACTAGCTATCTTCTTAGAGAATCTCGTGCCATAGCGTACCATGGTTAGATACACTATACCAGTCGGGGTTGGAGAGTATGTAGTGTAGATATATGATCATACCCTCCTTGTATCAAGTCTAGTTCTTGAATAGTGTTAATCATATATCTCACTTATGATTAGCCAGGCCATAAATCTTATATCAAGTTCCCAAGCCGATCACATATTAAAGCTAGTACTCACACACTTAGTCATTAGTATTTTTGTTCATTGTCATATTGTTCATTCTTGTATTTACATCCCGAATTTCCTTATTATATATCTCTCTTGTATCTATTGTTGCATCTTGTATATTCATATATATTTATTATTACATAGTTTATATCATTGATTAGAACTATTATTAGAAATATACTCTGCTCTTTTTCTGACTCGATATATTTTTCCTAGATAACACTAAGGAGTGGTACCCTACACATTATGGGCCAGGATGTTGTGGGCTTAGAGTCAGAGACCCTGGCTCAGGAGGGACTCATCCCGACTGAGATAGATGACCCGGGACTTGTAGTTTCTTAGTATTCTCTTGTACTGGATTTGTCTCCAGCTTATTGTTTAGTATTTCTTCAGACTCATTGATGTTATTATTTTAAACTAATGAGTTGTATATGACTATTCTATTCTTTATCATATTCGTGCTCATTTCCATATTAGATCTGTGAATGAGTATATTGATATTGTTGTTGGCTTATTATACTGTTAGATAGATTACCCAAATAGCGTTTTATCGCCGATTCTGCGGCGTAGGCTGGGCATTGTTCCTGACTTGCATTCCTACATCGGGTGCGGGTCATGACACTCAACAACCATCCTTCTGGTATGTGCCATCTGTGTGGGTGAGTTACGCTTGATCCACCGGTGCTGGCTCTAAATCTGCTCATACAAAACCAGTGGGGTCAGACCCCAAATAGCAAGTCCCACAAGGAAGCACGAAATAAAGAAACAAAACCAGTTCTATAACATGAGATGCTTAAACCAATAATCAAAACCATATGTCCCATCCATGACATGACACGACACCCCTTCACCAAACAATGACAGAAAGTGTCATATCAAATCCAGATAGGATACGTCCCTAGATTATGGTCAAGCTAGAATAACTCTGCATCGTATTTTCAGCCCACATGTTATTGTAACACAATAGAGAAACCCAACAACCAAACAAGGATATGAGTTAAATTATCATGCCACGACAGTCTATGTCCCTAATTTTACTTAACATAGGCCATACTACATAAGCAGGGATTACAATATTAAGTAAGATAATATAATGATATCAAGAAGCTTTGATCCGTGTCCCATTGTATCAAAACAACGTAACCTAACAACCAAACAAGGACATGAGTTAAACTTTCATGCTGCAACAGTCCACTTCTCTAACTAAAATAGATTTAACGGCCAAACATGTGTTACGGCTTGATATATGATCTATGAGTTATCCTAGTAATACAATATATATGTATCCTCAGATTGTGCCATAATCGAGTAGGGCTGGCTGAACCAATGATATACATGCAAGAATATATGATGCACCAGTCCCTTATAAGGGCCCTGAGCTAATTTAATGATCAGTAGCAGTTCCAGACTTTTAATAGGAAAGACACTGACTCCGTTTATAAATAAGTCAGATACTGCACTCCACTAATGCGGATGATATATAGTATCTGTGGTTGCCAGTCATTACTCCCAGCTAACTTAGGATGGTTCAACATGTACGATCTCGATATACCGTTCCCTCCCAATGCTCTACAAATTAAGTTGTCTAGTTAACCCTAGGTGATTTAGAATCTTATTCCGTGGTCATATGATAATTCCTTCTAAATTGTCGTACTTTATGTACGACCACTCTTAATACGAATCCATATTGTCTATTGAAGTTAAATCTGGATTCACCCAAGTGTTATGCAACATTCAATACAATCTAGCCATGGCTAAAGTCACTACCCAACTACTAGATCTGTGCAAGGAAATAATTATATATATCATGTTGCAAGTATATGTGGCACAACGGCTCACTATATATCGAGTAGCACTCTTGGTGCGATCAAGTGTATCATCACGGATACAATAGTCAGGGCAGGAACAAGTTCTAGTATCAAGGTTATGGACAATTTATCAAGTAGTAAGTTATTCAGGATAGAACAAGCAAATAATGGTCACAAAAATTTGTCACTTTATTATATCGATAGATAAAATAATAGTAGTGGGAGAACCCTCGAGATCAGATCTACAATCCTTAAACCAAACAAGGACAGGAATTGAAGACCCTCCCTCGAGTTGAACTACGCCCCATATTTTTTCTATCATATAATAAGGTGATCCAGGAAAAGTAGCATAATCAGTAAGTAAGTACATATAGGGCCATATCTACATGCTCATACAAAGTGCTTAATCATTTTGTACATGGTCACATCTGGGCCAAATAATTTATTTCTAAGTTAACACATAGCATCACAATTATTTAATAAAACAAAAATATTAAATCAAACATGTGTCAAAGTAGACGCAAGGGAATAACTGATGCTTGAGTCAGTTGGCCGCATGACCAAATGGGCCACATGAACCAACAGACTGCATGAGTTCAAGGCCGTATGGGGTCAAGAATCCATGAACAGAGCTAATTCCACTCTTCAAAAAATGTGTAATGTGACAAACAACAAATGCAAGTCAAGTTAAGTCAGAAAAGGGGCTTTTGTGACATGTGATAAAAGTGATTGAAGAAAAGACAAAAGTAAAAAAAGTCATGCCGAGTCAGTCAGTGGTTATGAGTCTAGAAGAAGAGGGACGCATAACACCTTGCCGCTTTTTGATAATAAATAGAAGAAATAAAACTAGGTTTATACGAAACACTTTCTTAGGTTTACAAACAAGAAGTACTATTAATCCTATACGAGGATGTTAAGTATAAAATTTAATCTGGGTAAATATTGCTATAGGAGTCTGATCTCCAGTCGATCACTTTGTCCCTTGGACCACACGATGATGAAGAAGTATTGTAGAAGAAGAAGAAGCTTCAAGGATTGCAAGAGGGAGTGGATGCCCGATGCCAAAATCGTTGATCACTACTCTCTGTCTGGGCTCTGGATTCTTCTTTCTCAAAGATCAATTTCTGACTCTTGACCTCCGAGTTCTCAACTTTGGAATTTGTGACCCTAATTCTTCGACCCTGGACCTCTGTCAATAGAGGTCTCTATTTATAGGGTTTTAACGACAGTAACCGTCCAGTCGGCATAAAAGTCGGATAGTGGAGAGTATGGCACTTTGTATACGGCGGTTATAATAACTGCCATCCACGTATAGATGATCTTCTGAATCTGCGTGTGACGCATGTCCCATGATGAGATAATGCATATAACTGCTGCAAAGATCACGACATACAAGCCACGTATGTAACTGCCCCTTGCGTAAAAAAGGTTGGCGTAGAAGCCAATAACTGTCACCATGGCATAGAAGCCAAATAGTTGTCAAGTTGGCATCGAAGCCAAGTGGTTGTCGAGTCGGCATAGAAGCCAAATAGGCGTAGAAGCCTTATAGACGTAGAAGCCTGATGCTGCATGGATAGGTAGCTAGCATAAAAGATAGCTAGTCCTCCTTCCTTGACTGAGGTCTTGAGTGTATTCTGGACTAAATAGCCTGAGTTAGCGTATTCCGAGGAGATAGCAACGGCGTACTCCTTATAGCTGAAAATAGCCAGGTGGCGTATTTAAAGGAGATAGCGTACAGCGTGCTCATATAGCTGAAAATAGCCTGATGGCGTAATATGCAGAGGTGATAATGTGGACGTATTAGCCGTAATTATGGCTCGCCCAGTCTTTTAAAATAGAACCAAATCTTGTGCATTAAACGTAGAGATATGCCCCCATTCTGAGCATTAAATGCAGAGACGTGTCTCGAGCTCTGTACGAAGAGCAGCTTTTGACGTGGCAGTTTGTTTTGTCTTCTGCTGAGCGTAAAAGCTCACATCTGCCTGTGTAAAACTAGGCAGCGTATTCCCTTGTATGTGTAAAAGTAATTTATATGAAGAAAATGTCACTAAACAACGATTTGGATCTCTGTGCCGAATTATCATTACAGCCGTCGTCTGGATAGTTGTGCAGTACTCTTTGTCAGGAGTCAGGTTCACTGCATGATCTGACAGGTTTATTCGAGGAATACGAAGTGTTCCCTGTACAACTTCCCGCTGCTTTAAAAGCGATTAGGATTTAAGCCAAAGTGGCGATGTAACAACCTTTTTACGCTGAAGCAGCCTGGAAATACTGTATTATGCGGATTGTCCTAGAGTTTATATTTTACGCTGTTCTAGCGATGAAGCCCTGTTGTACGCCGATGGCTCTGAAGTCATGTTTTACGCCGCCCAGCACTGAAATACTACGTATAAATCTGCAACGTATTTTTCATGCTTCTACAAGACCCCCTTTAAATTTTTCAAATTCCTCGTAATTTGAAATACTTTGAATGAAGCATGAAACGATCAAGTCTGACTCGTTCCTCGAGGCTGATTTCTTGGCAGATTTTTTGGGATTTGTTGGGATTCGTTGTGTTCTCTTTTGCCTATAAAAAGACTGATGAGGTAACCTGTTCTTCCCATATTTCCTTTACCACACAGAGATGATTGCTGGAGTTCGTCAGGTCAACTTGAGGAAGAAGAAGATTATGCTCTTCCAGCATGTAAGGAGCCGAAAAAGAAGGCGTCTTCGAGCAAATATCCTCTGCAATGATGGATCATGGAAGGATATCATAGCTTCCTTTGATCGGGATAATCAGCAACTTCAAATGGCGATTCGTCCAGAAGAAAGGAAGGGTCACAGTCGACCACACAGCTTGCAAGCTGTATTTTCTCCCGTTGTTGTTCGACGAGGGTAAACAAACTAGCCCTGTCTTCCAGTATTGAGTTGGGTCTAACACCTCAACTCAATCTGTCATGGCGTATGGAGGATGGGCTCTAGAATAATTTATACAGGCCCAGTTTTGTATCCTCCCGCCATTTATCATTTTCTTGTTAATCGGCCGCGAAAACCGACTAACTGTTGAAGAAGACGGATAAAGATCTCCACTAATACGAGAACCTGACAGAACAGACTCTTGGTGTGATCCTTAAACGAAAATGAGAAACCCTTGGTAGAACAAGGATTTCCATCATATGTAATCATGAACATAAAAAACCCTTTGTAAACTGGATTTTCATCATATGTAATCATGATTAATAAAGTTGTCTTCTTTTACGCATCTGATGATTTGCCATATTCTTTGCTGTAATGAAGTCTGAATATGTGTTGCTTCGCCACGTCTGAATAACTTTACGCCGACTCTGATAAAAAGAGTATCTGATCTCGTCCCGTCTTTTAAGGACGCGTAGAAAACTGCTTAGCATTTAAGTCATATATTCGAACTGTCTTGCTATTTTGAACGAGGCATTGCATAGAATTCTGAATTATCACTTCTCTGATAAGAAGAATTCTTGTTCAGACCATCATTTTCAAGAATGATTTCCCGAAAATCCCTTGAAATAGGGCGAGAAATGGCTGTCAAAACTGAGTCTTCATCTTGAACTGTGGAGAAAATATTCAGACTGGATTTTGGATGAACTTCCAATCGACCCAAGAAGAAGAGTCATTTTCAATGCTGAACTCTGTATACTTTGGATACTTGGGATATTTTGAGGCCAGAAAGGAGCATTTTTTGCGTGAACCCTTGTGATTGGGCGCTTTGAGAACTGTTCAGATATACGCATACTCTGGCCTGCGTATTTTAAAATATGCGGAAAGTAATAGATCCGTAGTATAGATGAGCATAAAATCGTAAGTTTGTAGCCTCTCGAGCGTAAAAGCTGCTGAGCATAAGAGCATCCAAGCGTAAAACTGCAGATTTATAGCCTCTGAAAAGAAAACTTCTGAGCGTGAAGTCGTAGATTTGTCGCCTCTGAGCGTAAGAAGCTCCTGAGCGTGAAATCATAGATTTGTAGCCTCTGAGCGTGAAGTCGTAGGTTTGTAACCTCTCGAGCATAAAAGCTACCGAGCGTACAGCATCCGGGCATAAAACTGTAGACTTATAGCCTCTGAGCGTAAAATCGTAGATTTGTAGCTTCCCGAGCGTAAAAAGCTCCTTGGCATACAAATTACGAATCTGCTCTGCACGAAAAACTTTTTGAATTCGCTGACTGTCCGCCTTCCCTGAATAATAGGCTGACGTAGTCCCCAATCATAACCGAATATTAAATATCGGATTTGGTTTGGGATTCGAGGAGTTTATCTGAACTCTATAAGTACCCCAAGGCCTTCAGAAAAGAATCTTTTTATCAGTCTTTTGCAAAAGAAAAACCTTCGTCTCTTTGAGAGCTCTTCTTTGTTTCTTCTATGAGCACTCTAAGTTTTTAGTAATGGCACCGAAACAATCTTCCACCACCAAGGGAAAGAAAGCTGCCTCCTCTTCTCGCTCTTCGGCCCAAGCAAGAGCGACTCCCATCGGGCAGAGCGAACCTCGCTCGGAACGAAGTGTCCCACCGTCAAGCTGTGCACCGGGCGTTATAGGTAAAGCTTTTGGGACGACAAAAAATGAAGAAAACCCTTCGCACACGTTGTTCGTGAACGCGCTAGGTCATCTTCTGTGCTGAGAGTCTCTTCGAGGAAGATGATGCACATGGATGTTTTATCATTTACGCCCACATTCCTAATGTGTCAGCATAAAAACTCCATATTTTCGCAATCTGGCGTAAAAGCTTTGACTGTCAAAATTTGGCGTATACTACAAACTTTGAGTGTTACGCTCTGGATGAAAATTCTGGCATAATAACTCAAACTTTGGCAGTCTGGCGTAAAACATAGACTGTCAGATTTTTGTGTATACCGTCAATCTTGAATTTTATGCCTCGGAATGAGATTCCAGCGTAAAAACTCAAGTTTTTATAGCCTTGGCGTAAAAGCCTAGACTGTTGATCTTTGGCGTAAGCTGCAAGACTGTAGTGTAGAAACTGAGCTATTCTTCTTGCATTTTGTAGTAGACTTGCAGATCCCTCTATTGGCTGAGGTGATGGGTTCTGCTACTGGGATGCTAAACTCTAATTATCTGGAGGATTTGTCCCATGTGACATTTCCTATTTCCGGACCCCAGTATCCTGAAGGAAGGGGAATCCTGATATCGTCTCAAGGAGAGCGAATGCTGTTGAGCATGATCAACGGAGAGCCCCTAACGTATATAGACGGGGCAAAATACATAAAATCAGCTTTCCTCTTCGGGGATATGATTGATAAACAATCCCAGATAAAGCCCAAGAAGGAAGACTGGATTTTTACTGTTGGGGGCATGGCCATGTAACTGCCCAAGATGCTAAGAGATTACCCTATCTCAGCATTCTTCCATGCTACGCATCCGAGGAAGATGTCATGGACCCTGACCCCTAATCTTTACGGCCAGCCGGGGAAGATATTTTATCAGAAGGGGTCCGACCAAGGATCATTTATAAGCCGCCCTTTTGGTCCTGTAATGCCTTTCAGGGGATTATTTTCGGGCAGTGTCCCGAGTGAAGACACTTCACTGCTCCAACTAGTCTAATTGTCGACTTTCTGCAATGACTTTATGGGACATGGAAGAGTGTACCCCAAGGTTAATCCTCGGACCAACGGGTGGGTTAGCCCTTCAAACCTTCGATGGATTCGTTTATCTGCCTGGGACCTGAATAACTTTCAGACGGAGCTGGAGAGCATTGGTCTGTACGCGGCTGTGAGTGCTACCAGTGTTAAGTTACCTCTCAACCCGAACCTGTTCTTGGCTTTGATGGAGCGATATATCTCACTAACTGGGACTTTTGCCACTCCGCTAGGGGTGTTGGGATTGGCCCTTCACGAAATGGCAGAGATTTCAAGACTGCCAATGGGGGATACTCCTTATGAAGAGTATGTTCCTACAAACCGGGAGCTGGGGATACAAATCCTCGGGTAGTGGCAGTGTACCAGGAGATGATGAGCCACTATTTAGCATGCACCGCCTTCTGTAATGAGCCCTCTGATCTGGCTCATACAAACAAATGGGCATCCTATCTCTTCTTCTATCTTGCCCGAGATGCTAAGCCAGACGAAGTCGTGGATAGCAGGGATAAGCCTTTGAGCCTTCTGAACGTGCTTAATGCTTAAGTAGTCGATGATCTTATTGAAGATGCCGGGGCTTCAGATCTGGTTCTTGATGAAGGGATAGGAAAATATCCTGCAGGCACTAAAGCCTACAGTTATTTGAGGTATTACGGCAGACCTCTATCAAGGGAAGCTCAACTGACTGGCTTCCTCTCTGTATGGCTACGTCGACTGGTAGTACCAGGCATTGCATCTTCGGATCGCATTCACCGTAACACCTTATAGCCTGCAGTGCGTTTGGTGTTTGGGGCAAGACTGGGCTTGCTCCCTGCCATGGTATGCCGGATACAAGCTGGCCTGAGGGCCATTACTGATGGGCTGCTTGCCGATGAAACACGGCATGACAGCTTTCCCAGGGTAGAATTACCGTTCCTATATTTGATGGGATGGCTAATTCTTCATAACCCCAGAGTGATGTCTTCCGGCTCTACCAGTAGTTCGGGGAATATTTTTTTGTTGAATTACAAGAATTCCACCTGGAACGTGACCAACGTCGTAGACTGTCGGCGGGCATTAAATTTTGCTCACAGTTGGAAGCTCTTTTGTATCGTCCCCACTGTACATCTCAATCAACAGGGGAGCAGGCTTCAGGATTCAGGTGAAGGGAAGACCGTTCTTTCTCCTAAAGCTTTTTATTGGTTGGTCTGCATTAGACCTTCCTATTTATTGTACAGAAGTGAAGACCAATGCTTCTTGGAGCCCTACCTGCCTAGTCGGTTCGCCAGGCAGTTTGGGTATGATCAATTGTACGTGGGCAATGCCATTACCAGCTTCAAGTCCAGGGGTGGACTTATTGATGGAGCGAGAGGATGGAGGTACTTCATAATGGGTTGTACTGGGGCGGCCTTTACTGTGCTTGCGACTTCTCTCTCCATGGAGTTACGCATCCTCCATTCGTACGTCCAGTTTTATGTGGCCATCAATACCTTCTATCATGATTTTGATATACGTGGAAGTTTTAGGATGCCTTCACATAAGTCCACTGGGAAAGAGAAAGTCCCATCAGTTTCTTCTGACGAAGATGAAGACTCTGTCGCTCCAGATGAGCTTTTGCTGACAGTACCAAGAGGCGAAATACCTTTGCCTGTAGAGCCTCTGGTTATCCTTGGTAAGCGAAGGGCTCCTGTTCTGAAGGAGACTTCCCCTCGCAAGAAAAAGAAGACTGTTAGTGGTCCTGTCAGGACTTTCGGCCGTGAGGCTCCTCAGAGTGAGCCTGTTGTTTTCCCTGTTGGGGATGATTCTTTGACTAGAGGTCCTTCGCCTATTTGAGAGGGAACCTCCAAAATTTCGACTGGCAGTGCTAGAGAATCTTTGCTCGAGGCTGCTGTCACTGCTACCGCTTCAGGTAGTGGTATGAGATCGCCTTCGGGGCCAAGCCAAATAAGAATATCTTTATCCAGACCAGCAACGGGAGAAACCCCTGCATCGTCTGTAAGTATACCCAGCGAGATTCCACCCAATGAGCCTCGAGTGGATCTCGGTGAAGACCTGGAAGAATACCTGCCAGTGTCAGTTGGCACACCCCCTTCTCCAGGTATGACAGCTCGCTTAGCATCATTAAGAAATAATTTAGCTGTACTGGCTGCAGATGCGCCATATATACCATCGGCCATGGGTAAATATCATCTTTATGCCTCTTTTAGAAGAATTAACATCATGTTGATATTAACTTTCTCTTGACTTCTTTTCAGGGGAAGGCATCTACGGGGAGGGCAACATCGACGCAACTTTTGGCTTTGTTTCAGCTCCTGTCGATGATACGGAGGTGCCCGACTTTGAAGAGGAAACATTTTTGGGTGCCGATTCGCCCGAAACAGTTCCGATATCACGAGAGGAGGATGAACCTGTCATTACTACTATGCCTCCTTTGAGTACGCCAGCCACTTCGACCGTTGTTGGCGCTTCTTCTTTTGTTGCGCCATCTGTTGAGGCGACGACTGTGGCAACATCGTCTGCAGTCGTTCCTGGAAGGAGATTCTCCGATATTGTAGCCACTCCCAGCATCCAATCTGATTTTGCCATACAGATTGAGCAGTATACTAGTATTTTCTATACCACTTTGAATACGCTGATATCAATGGTGCTGGCAAAAAATCTAGGTTTTGAGGCTCTGAGGAGGTCCTCCCAGTTTGTGATAGCGTCGATCAGAGATTTCAACGACGCTGAGAGAGCTGATACACTGGAGCAGATAGTTAATAGTTTGGAACAATCGATTAACAATTATTTGCAATTATCCCAAGGCAACATTGATGACCTGGTCCAGGCTGAATATGACTCTTTGACTACGAGGCTTGTTGGGGAGATGGAAACTCTGAGTAAGTCAATCGAGGCTCAACAGAAAGAGATGAATGAGGAGCATGCCGAATTGGAGTATGTCATTCCCCAGCTGGCCAAGTGCGAGGCCGATTATGAGGCAGAGACAGCAAGGATCCGCAAATTGGAAGACGACCTCGCTAAGGCCAAGGATAATGCTCTCTCTTTGTTGGCAACTCGAGATGTATTGAATGACCGAAGAGAAGCGGCTTAGCAGAACCTGGCACGTACGGTTGTCACCCACGCAGATTTTGTACGTGCTTGGTCTGAATTGTCTGCCTTGAACAATAAGGAGGCAAGGTTGGAGCGGGCTCGCGCTACAGTTTTAAACTCCAGGAATGAGAAGATGGCCGCACTGGCGCAGCAGATCCGTGATTTGACTGCTCCTCCCCAATGATGTACTTTCTTGATTCTCCTGTAATTTCTCGGAGATAATAAAGACATATTTTCTGACTTTGTGGACCAATCACTTTAGAATATAATAGGCTAAGATAAAAGTGAAATCATAGGTATCATTAACATGACATACTTTCGTTAAGGTTTTGCTGAATGTAAATCTATTCAGAGTTAACATGAACCTGAAAGAATATAATCCAACTAAATTTGTATCTAAACACTATCAGAGGTAATATGAACATGATAGGCTTACAAATTAGTTAAGAATATCTATTCGGAGGTCACATTAACCTAATAGAATATGATCCAGCTAACCTTTGTGCATGGTATCGCCAGAATAAGATCTTTGTCATACTCCATTAAATGAAGGAGATCAAGTATAGTACTTCCTCAGGATTTTGCAGTTGATAGTAGCCATTGCCAAATTTCCATTAGGCTTGGCTAATCTGTAAGCGTCGTTTGCAATCATATAAGGGCCCTCCCATTTCTTATATGATTGTTTACGCAAATTTCAAATATTGTACTAGAGGTAATGTGGACGTAGTACGATACTGTATTTGTTGAGGACATCCCACTGGAGGATTTTTAGTGGACCCATTACTTTTTGCGCACAAGAGTGTAAGTAATAGGTTTGAGACAAATCCTGACAGAGGTAATATAGACGTGATAAAATATGACTCTGTAGGGATGAATAGAGACTGACCCTTTCTTCGCTAGGAAAATAAGGATAGTTCAGAGGTAATATGGACATGAACATTTCATTTTCTATTGCGGGTATTCCACTGGGGAATTTTTTGTGGTCCTATTACTTTTTGTGCACGAGAGTGCAAGTAATAAGTTTAGGACAAGCCCTGCAAGAAGTAATATGGACATGGCAGTTTTTGTGGACCTAACACCACTGACGTACTTAGAGGTAAGTACGGACGTTAAGGTGAGATGACAACTGATATCAGAGGTAATATGGACATGATAATCGATAGCCAAAAACTCGGAAAGTTTGTTCAGAGGTAATATGAACATGACAAACTTTTTGCGTTGTGACTCCATTGGAGATAGAAGTACATATCTGCCCAGAGGTAATATGAACATGGCAGTTTTTTGTGGACTCAACACCACTGGCGTACTGAGAGTTAAGTACGGATGTTAAGTTGAGATGACAACCGATATCAGAGGTAATATGGACATGATAATCGATAGTCAGACCAGGATTGTTTGTTCAGAGGTAATATGAATATGACAACTCAGCTGGGGAGATAATAAAATGTTTGGACAATAGTTCAGAAGTAATATGAACAAAAACTCTTGTTCGAAAAATTTACTATAGAGTGATTTCTTGAGTGGGGATAGACCTGAAGAATCCACTAGGGAAAATTTAGGGATTCATCATCCGGTATTTTCTGGGGGAGCAAATTATCACGTTAAAATGAAATTAATTTGCAGTGATCGTCTCCTCGTTTATAGATGCAGAGTGATGATCTTGGCATCGGTCAACTCCTGAATTCTCCTTTTTAGTACATAGCAGGCCTTTGTAGGGTGATGAATATACCGATAGAAAAAACAATAATCAGGGTTATCAACTTTGCCAGCCCTCTCAGGGAATCTGATGTTGGGTAGCTGAAGTTTGTGTTCCTTCATCAACATATTGAAGATTTCAATGATGTCATCTTCATTGAAGGAGAAAGTCCCTTTCGGCCTTCGGGCTCCCGATGCCTGAGTTTTACGATCTTCCGGGAAGATCGCCATCATTGCATCATCTTCGGACTCTGAGGGAATTCTACCCCTAGCTTTGGATGCTGCCAAATTTTGTCGAGGTAGGCTACCCCCAGACATGTCGTGGCATTTGACCCCTGAAGTTGATTTAGAAGGACCTGACTGTGGTTGTGCAGGATCAGACTCTGAAGGTTTGGAATTTGCAAGAGATGCAGTGTACCCCAACCCAAAATGAGTTTGTTGACAGTAAGGATTACTATGCAACGGTGTTCGTCTACCTTTTTTATAGTTGAGGCCTAGTTTTAACTTCAAATCATAACCCATGCTTTGTATAATCTTCAAAGCTTTTGGGCTAAACCTGTGGATTTGCATTTTGCCACCCTCAGACTCGCGAAATTCTTCTTGTACAATCGGACTGCTCCGCATGCGACCGAAGACTATTGGATGCTGGTCGTCGCGAGTTGGGGGAACAATAAAGGCATCATTTTCATATGGTCCATATGTCATGATGACATTAGATGTTGATGCATCTTCCCACATGATCTTTCCCCGTTTGACAGTTAGGGGAACTGAAGCCTATTTATGACTCCTGTCTTTGCGTTTCTGGATCAGAAATTCACGCAAGTCAGGAGTATTAACGGAAGAAGAAGAGGAAGAAGGTTTGTTTCTCCCTTTTACATTAGTTGGAATGCGGATATTGGGCACCCCGACCCTTTCTCTACCACCTATATACAGCAGTTCAGCCATATGAGTAGCACATGATCCTCGAGGAGCATATTTCTCCGCAGACTGGTCTTCTTTACGCCGAGGGGCTTCTCCTGGCGTAATTTGGAACTCTGCTCAGGTTGGCATAAAACTGAGGAAGTCCTCAATCGGCTGTCAGCGTTCCGCGTAATCTGAAGAGCGGGCAGACTCCTCTCTTGATGTCGTACAATCCGAGAAGTCGGGAAATCTGCCACTTGTTTTCCCTTGCGGAGATTACTGGGACTCTCTGCCTCCTTTTGAGTGAGAGATATATTTTTACGTGCGGAACGTATTTGAATTTTCTGACTTGGCGCTGAGGCCTTGTCAGAAACTACGTCTGTCCCATCAGCGACGGGAGACAAGTTTTTACGCGCAATGCGCGATGTATGCTTCTGGATTGGTTCTGAGACATTGCCAGAAGTTTTATCTGCCTCGCCAGCGACGGGAGACTTAGTTTTACGCGCAAGGCACGAAGTGGACTTCTGGATTGGCGCAAAAGCATTGCCAGAAGTTTTGTCTGCCCCGTCAACGATAAGAGACTAAGTTTTACGCACAAGGCGCGGAGGGAGCGATGCTACAATCTCGTTTGTCGGAGAGATCAGAGAGTCGGCAGGAATGGTAGGGGATGTCAGGGGCATCCACACCTTATGCAGTTTTCTGTTGTCTTGGACAGAGAGAGAGTGAGAGCTACCCCCTGCTCGAAGCATATCTTTGTTGGCTGATTGGTCGAATTGGACGACCAAGGTCTTTTCATTGATCCTACTGATACTGCATCGTGTTGAGCAATTACTTTCTCATCGGATGAGAAAGGGGTCCCCAGCAAAGTCGTCATCTTGTGTTTGATAATAAACGAAAGAAATAAAACTAGGTTTATACGAAACTCTTTCTTAGGTTTACAAATAAGAAGTACTATTAATCATATACGAGGATGTTAAGTACAAAATTTAATCTGGGTAAATATTGCTATAGGAGTCTGATCTGCGGTCGATCACTTTGTCCCTTGGACCACACGATGATGAAGAAGTGCTGTAGAAGAATAAAAAGCTTCAAGGATTGCAAGAGAGAGTGGATGCTCGATGCCAAAATCGTTGATCGCTACTCTTTGTCTGGGCTCTGGATTATTCTCTCTCAAAGATCAATTTCTGACTCTTGACCTCCGAGTTCTCGACTTTGGAATTTGCGACCTTAATTCTTCGACCCTGGACCTCTGTCAATAGAGGTCTCTATTTATAGGGTTTTAGTGACAATAATCGTCCAGTTGGCGTAGAAGCCGGATAGTGGAGAGTATGGCACTTTTTACGCGGCGGTTGTAATAACTGCCACCCACGTATAGATGATCTTCTGAATCTGCGTATGACGCGTGTCCCATGATGAGATAATGCGTATAACTGCTGCGAAGATCATGGCATGCAAGCCACATAGGTAATTGCTCCTTGCGTAGAAAAGGTTGGCGTAGAAGCCAATAACTGTCACCATGGCGTAGAAGCCAAATAGTTGTCAAGTTGGCATTGAAGCCAAGTGGTTGTCGAGTCGGCATAGAAGCCAAATAGGCGTAGAAGCCTGATGCTGCATGGATAGGTAGCTAGCGTAAAAGATAGCTGGTTCTCCTTCCTTGACTGAGGTCTTGAGCGTATTCTGGACCAAATAGCCTGAGTTGGCGTATTCCGAGGAGATAGCAACGGCGTACTCCTTATAGCTAAAAATAGCCAAGTGGCTTATTTTAAGGAGATAGCGTACAGCGTGCTCCTATAGCTGAAAATAGCCTGATAGCGTAATATGCAGAGGTGATGATGTGGACGTATTAGCCGTAATTATGGCTCGCCCAGTCTTTGAAAATAGAACCAAATCTCGTGCATTAAATGTAGAGATCTGTCCCCATTCTGAGCATTAAATGCAGAGACGTGCCTCGAGCTCTGTACGAAGAGCAACTTTTTATGTGGCAGTTTGTTTTGTCTTCTGCTGAGCGTAAAAGCTCACATCTGCCAATGTAAAACTAGGCAGTTTATTCCCTTGTATGCGTAAAAGCAATTTATATCAAGGAAATGTCACTAAACGACGGTTTGGGTCTCTGTGCCAAATTATCATTACAGCCGTCGTCTGGATAGTTGTGCAGTACTCATTGTCAGGAGTCAGGTTCACTACATGATCTGACAGGTTCATTCGAGGAATACAAAGAGTTCCCTGTACAACTTCCCGCTGCATTAAAAGCGAGTAGGTTTTACGCCAAAGTGGCGATGTAACAACCTTTTTACGCTGAAGCAGCCAAGAAATACTGCATTACGCGGATTGTCCTGGAGTTTATATTTTATGCTATACTAGCGATGAAGCCCTATTTTACGCCGCCCAGCACTGAAATACTGCGTATAACTCTACAGCGTATTTTTTATGCTTCTACAGCCGCATGGTCGACCAAGCTGCATGCTCCTATGGGCCGCATGTACACTTGGCCGTATAAAATATTTTAGGATTAGAGAAAATTTCATTCGATCAATTTTTAAGCATTTAGCCAAGGGACGAATGTACCAAAATCTATTCCATGCGTCCAACAAATTGGTCGTATAAAATCTCTTGGGCGAGAAGTCCAGGCCGCATGCAATCTGTTGGGCGCATGGAGCTCCTTCGTCCCAATCCAGCAAGTTTGGCCACAGAAAAGCTCTGAAACCCAAACCTTGTTTCTTCCACAGAACCTTAAACGATGTCCAAATCCAGCAAAGTAAAGTTATAAACTACTCAAAATCAGGTGCTCATCTACATAGAACAATAAGTTTTCGAAAATATTAAGTTTTAAGAGATCAAAACCCAAGAACACTCAAGATCACAAAGAAAGACTTAAAACATAAAACTTAGATCTACACTAATCCATCAACCAAATAAAAAAGTATCAAGTTCTAAATGCATGAAAAACCCTATAAGGAACATAATGGAACCCAAATATAAAAGGTTTCTCCATTTTTTGCAAGAGGAAAAATGAGAGGAAAGAGAGTGAAGTTGGGCTATATATATAGGGTTTGAGGTTTGGACGATAGGTTCAACTCATGATAAAACCAAACCAAACAAATAAATCAAGAGCCAAGTGAACCAAAGAATGGGTCCAGTCTCTCTACAACTTATAACTACACTAGAAAAAAAATAATTATGCTCCAAATACGTATATTGGGAATGGGGAGTGACAAGACCTGAGTTAAGGTTCAGGCACAATAGTGCATTGGGAGTTGATCGGGTTGTAGCTATAGAGGGGGAGCAAAGGGTATTAGCTGTAGTAGTAAGGTGGTGTGCCTGTGCATTGATGGTTTGCCAGTGCACACTTATGCATTGGTTTAGAGTTTGCATAGTCTAGATTTTAGTATATTGTAGTGAAGTGCACTTCATGGCATATTAATAAGGTAGTTAGGTGGAGTAAAGGTATAGTGGGAGTGTATCAGTTGGGTCTTTTGGGTGTGCCAGTGGTAAGGAAGGATGTGAGAGGTATGAATGAAAGTATAGGCCTAGTGTATAGTAGTATGTGGGGATATTTATGAGGTATCAGTGAGTATCAATGATTGGGGGTTGTGAGGGAATGTCAGTGGTTGTAACAATGCAAGCAGTATGCTAGTGTGTTGTCAGTTAGTGTATGTGAGGTTTATCTAGTAGCTAGTGATACCAAGGTGTATCAAAGTGGAAATGGTTGATACCATTGGAGTGATAATTGGGTATCAAGGTATCCATACTTAGATAAGTGGAGATTGTTAAGTTATTAGTCTAGGTAAGTGTTTGGGTATGGTAATGAGGTAATACTAAGGTAGCTAGGTAATGTGTATATATACTAGGATATTATAAGTTAGTGATATATTAGAGTTTGTATATACATTATATGATATATATAGTATAGTGTATTAACTAGTATTAGTAGTATTAGCTAGTATAGTCAAATATTAGAAAGGTAATTACTAGTTTTGATCTAGAAAACTTATTTTAGCAAGGTATTGACCTGAAATACCTAGATTTGACTAGTTTAACTATATATGCCAACCAAATGGTCAACTTTGAACTCAATTTAGATAGTTAATCTAGTTTGACCTAGTTTGACTCAAACAACCTAGATTGTGCTAGTTTAGCATGTTTTAATGCCAAAATACAGTTTAGACATAAAAATTCATATCAAAGTCTTCAAGGATCTAATACGGACACCATTTGATATTTTTATCATGGGATTCAAGTGAGTACATTCTCTGATAGTTTTCTCTATATGATGATTAATACGATTCATCTCTTACTAGCGTTATATTTGATTTCTGACACAATAGTACACGAATTAGTATATTATGGATTTCCGTCATTAGATGTTATTTCCATGTTATTCCTGCGCATGATAACCATGTGCAAGTTAACCCTATAAGACGTGTCATGGTTTGGATCCACTATACTAGTTAGGGCTTGGAGAAATGTAAGTTAGATGTGTGTTCATACCCTTCTATGTGCAAGTGTCATGATCCGAAACCGAAATAAGGGCACGAGTATGTGGGTACGTCCAGCCTACGCTGCAGCATCGATGATAGAACGTTGTCTAGGTCAATAATACTATCTATCACATCTCATAAAAATATATAACCTGTCAATGATATCACAACTTCATAAGGAGGACAAGATGAATATATAAATAATGTCTAAACCAATACTCAATCATAATAAACTATAAGGAAGATAAATGTCATGATAAAGATAAGAAATAATATCAAGAGAAGTCTAATTATACAATGCCAAATCAAAAGATAAGTCTATGAGTCAAACTATCTCAATATCAAAATAAATCTCAGAAATAATAACAACTCAAAGTGTCGAGAGCTAGAGACAAATCCAGTATAATATAAGCTAACTAGCTAAGTCACTACTGGTGTCTCCTCTATAGGAAGTGGCTCCTCTTGAGGCTCTTGTATATATCCATCATCTACTCCCTGTCCATAATAAGTGGGACAGAAGTCCTCGAGATCCTATAAAAATATTATCCAGTCATAATAGGAGAGAAGTATAAACTAACAACAATTCTAATTATATTTATAAAGACTTTAAAATAGTGAGTAATGAATATACATAATAGAAATTAAATACTGGAATGTAATGTAAACTAGAGAGGCATATAATCATAACACAGAGAATAACTAGCAATGAGAACACAGGTAATGGTAAGCAGGTAAATGTGAGTAATAGCAAGTATGAACTGAAAGTAGAGAATAAAGATACTAGCTAAGTGCCTTAAAATATTAGTTTATTATGTGATCTTCTTGGGACAAGATCAGGCTCTACCATATATGATTGGCTATGCACAAGTACGGATAAGGGACTCATGCCAATCATATATGGGGTACTATGCACAAGTAATAAGATCAGGCTACACCCTCGTGTAGTGATGGTGAGCTATGCACAAGTAAGTGGGTTATGATAACATAATCAACTAATACTTCTCCGTCCCCGGCTAGTACGATGGATCCAATCATGACTCCTCATGACAGGTATTTCTGATACTAGACCGTGAATCCACTGTGTCAGAAATCAAGTATAACACTACAGAAATAGAATCATAGTAATCATTAAAATAACAAAAAATGTCAGAGAATGTACTAGCCATTGGTCCTAAGCAATGTGTGAGGATCGATGTCCAAAATGGAGTCACAAGGACCTAAATATGAAAGGTAAGTGTCAATGAGTGACATGAGATGATGTACATGGTTAACTAATATATTGTGATATTTCTAGGCCACTTATTGGTCCATACTAGGGTATACTAGTTAATGCTAGGCTAACTAGGTTAATACCTCGTTAAAATAGGTTCTCTAGGTCTTAACAAGGTAAATTAGTCAATATTAGACTTCTACTAGTTATTACTTAGCTATACTAGTTAGTAATACGGTATTCTTGCTATATTAGTTAATACTTAACTAACACTAGTTAATATGGTTATACTAGGTACTACTAGCATCTAATTTCTATACTTATTGGTATCAAGTCAATACCTATGCATCTATACTCTAACTTAGTATCTAGCTAGTTTACCTTAGTGTAAACCTTACCATGATACCTTAATGCTTGAAATACCTCTTTAGCACACCTACCCCAAGTATTTTGATACTTGGTATCTTACCATACATAATACCAACCAACTTGTCTCCCACACCAATACTTATCCTACACATGATACATGAATTCATATACAAACATGTATATGATTACTACATACAGAGCTCACTCATAATACCTCACCAGTCATACATAATTAACACACACACACTGTCACTTACACATAAACACTAACCTCACTACACTAACTGATACTAGTGGACACCCATTCCTATATACTGTTGTTAACTGTTCTTCATATGGAGCTACTGCTCAGCATAACAGAGGCAACTGTTGCTTGTCATGACCCATACCCAGATATTCGGGCACGAGTACGTGGTTACGCCCAGCCTACGCTAAAACATCGACGGTAGAACATTGTCTGAGTCATTTTTAAGTATCTAACATCTCAACAATATAATATGGTACCTGCCAATCATCTCAACTCTAAACGGAGGAACAATATAGTATCACACAAGTATAACTAATCTCAATCACAAAATAAACTAAGAAAGATAAAGCACGAATAAAATATCGAAGGAAAGAATAAGATACAATCCATAATCTGAAATAATATACAACTGTGAATCTCCATAATTAGTCTAATATAAGCCACACAAATAACTAGACCTCCTAGGGCTCTGTAACTAAGTCCTCCTGGTCTATAGGAGTATCCTCTATAGGTACACCGTCCTGCGGCCCGTAGAATGTAGGACACTGCTCTATAAGCCAATCATCTGGAAAAATATATCCAGTCAGGATTGGAGCAAAGTACATACCTCTGAAAGTAGTTCCAATAACATAATTGAGCATATAAAACAGATAATAGAAATAAAATACAAGATCACTAATATATGAATAAATGAACAATAGGTATACAGGTAATATATGAGAATATAGAACAATAATATGAATATATGTAATATGATGAAATAACTGCAATCCAAACTAAAGTGCCTCAGAATACAAGTTCATTATATCATCGGTTTGAGTGAACATGATCAGTAAGGTAAGATGATTACAAGTATGGTATGTAATCTGAATGTACACGATGAACAATGGGGCTTCGATTACATAATCAACTCCTACTCTCCCATTCCCAACTAATACCAATGGATCCAATCACGATACACTATGATCACAAATATGACTACTAAACACGAGAAGTGGATGTACACGAATATATTTACACTGATAACGAGCAGTATGTGTACATGAATAAGCACACTGAACACGAACAGTGGGTAAACATAAAATATAAATCAATACCCATTATACACGATAAAATACATGTACATGAGTACCCGCTTAACACGGTAGGGGATAACATCTCTTGACGGGATCCATGTAGTACAACTCCGTAAAATTACAGTGTCAGAATCAAGTATACAATTCTAGAACAAGCATATATACACTATTATGAATTGAAAACTATTAGAGAAATATACTCGCCTAAAGTCCTGAGAAATATGTGTCTCTCGATGCCCAAGCTGGTATCACACAGACCTATATATGGTATATTGCATCAATACAAGGTTCAGGAATGAAAATAAGTTAAATTGATGCAATGCTTGGTCATTAAGCCATTTTAAAGTCAAACAGACTAATTCTAGGTTGCAAGAGTCTAACAATAAGACACTTAGGTCGATACACTATGAAACTAAGCTACACTAGCTAATCTATGATATTATAAAACACACAAAATGCTGTATCTCAATACACGCAAGTTTAATATAAGAAAATAGTAATTTATATATATACAAGTCAATAATTATATACTATCTCAAATAAATAATGAAATTAGGATACCTTGGCCTTGCACCAATGCGAACCACACTACCTATCTCGATACCTAAACCCAATACCTTGGTATTGACCCATTACCTTGCCTTTACCTTGGTATCCCAAGATAATTCAAAACCTATTGAGTATATATGATATATATATATATAACCCCATATACCAAACTATAAGCTATCATATACTAAGTACTATAATATATATCAATACAATAGATAGATACTAACTACAATACAATACCACAACTACATATACATATAGCTAACTATATATAAACCAGTATATCACTAGCTACTAACTATTCACTACACTAACTATCATAAACCACTACCTAATTAACAAAACTAACCTACTGACTGATATTACATACAAGCATACATATCTAACTAACAATATATAATACTATATATCTACACATGTACATATCTATAGCTAACTACATATTAAACAAACTAACTCTCTATAAACCACTAACCCACTGATATTGAATGGATACCTGAATTGAACTGATACTGACGTTGTATTGAATCTGAAACTCTGCTGAACAACAACTACACACAATGTATGTGTTGATCTGTTACTTCTCTTTTTGCTGTGATACTGCACTGCACAGTGTTGATACTTAGTATTGATGACTCTCTGCTGTGGCTCGAGCTCTACTGTAGAGTCTGCTGCTCCTCTCTTTGCTGTGCACTGCACGAGCACTGCTTTACAAGGACAAATTGCCGATGCTGCAGTGCTCTCTGCTGAACAGTGCACCTTGACCTGTTGTGCTAAGCACGAGCCTCCACTGCAGTTGCTTACTGTTTTCTCCCCTGCCTCGAGGCAATTACTCTACACTGAACTCCCTGCTGTAGGGACGGATAATGTGTTGCCACTGCTCTCCCTTTTGCCACTAACTGAATTGCTCTCTCATACAAACAAACTCACATACACATAGCACACACCACCAACAAATATACATATATACACACCTCATTTTCCATATATATATACAAATCTATCTATATGTATTAATATATACTCATCTATATATAATTGCTCTATATATATACACACATATATATGTTTATATATATATATCCATAAGTATCTCAATCCATATATGTATATAGATACATATATAAACTCACACATTTATATAAACACATACATATATATATATATACAATCATATATATACATATAGATATACTTACACATAGATATAGATATAGCTATATACACAAACTTACATATATCAATACATATACTCATCTATATATATAAACACATACATACGTACCACCACCTATACACATCTATATGATATAATACAAATACATACTTGTATACATCTATAGATCATATAATCTAACATATATGTATATATACACTAGTACACATAGAATTAAAGGCAATAAAGCCAACACGTGGAGTACAACGCACCCGTATTACACTCATTCTATGATACGCTTGCGACACGGCTCCACCACACAACTAACGTATCATGAAGGACACGAGCAAGTTTAGAATACTAATTATGACTAATATGAACAATAATAATAACAACTACGTATTTGTGTCAAAAATTGATATACAGAAATTTTCGTGTCGGAGGAAAACCATAAAAAATAACCCGTATCGCCAAATTGACGAGATACGGCCTACACATACCCAATTGTGGACACGACACTAGTCACAAACAAGCAATCAGATTTTATATTGATTTATTTGACTAATTGATAATACCATATTTGCCAATCTCGGAATTCCCCCAAACTTGATACAAAAACACACATAACTTCCACCATAGGTCTCCTATGAACCTAAAACCAAATCCTATGGGTAGCCTATGCATGTGGGGAGATTTTTCATTGTTAAATCTCAGATTTAGAACCTATTAAAAGAGAAAAAACTAAAATATACCTATTGGAAGATGGATTCCCAATAAAAATCCCCAAATGTTGAATGTAGCTCCTCTTTGTAGATCTTGGCCTTCTCCTTGTTGTTTCTTGCTTTCTTCTTGTAGATCCTTGTTGTAGTAGCCTCAATTAAAGAATATGAAAGAAATTTGGAAAAAAATTTGTGGAGGAATGGTGAAGGAATGAAGAAATTTGGAAAGGGAGAAAATATAGATCTAATTGGAATGAACAAAATAAAATGAGAGACACTCTCTCTCCTCCTCATATGGCCGGCCATATAACCCTTCACCAAGAAATTGTAAAATGTCCAAAATACCCCTTGGGGACTCTCATGAAGAAATTAATTAAAGGGGAAAGGTTCTAGTCTAATGGTTTCACTAATTAATCCATCCTCCTAATCCATGGGCCTAATTCATGGGCTCAATCTAAACTAAACTAAAGTGTTGGGTTCATGCATCTAATTAAATGGTTAGGTCTACTATACAAGTCTAAAATAGTCTAGCATCAAACAATAATTAAATAATACAACAATTAAATAATCACACATGCACAATATTCAAATATAATAAATCCTAAAATTAAAAATACCCATGTCAATTACCAAACTACCCTTGATTAAAAATGTGAGGGTGACAATCCTACCAAGCTTAAAAAAATTTCATCCTCAAAATTAAGGAAGAAACTAACTACCAAGATCAAACAATAGAATACAAGAAAGAATTATACCTCACGGCTCGAACATCGATCTAGAATCTCCACTGGCTGCTCTGGATAGCTAAGAGTAGGGCCCACCTCTATCTTCTAGTGATCCAATACATAACTGGGATCTTCCACATACCGTCACAGCTATGACACATAAAACACGTTGTACACTCCCTCCAATACAGGTGGTAAGTCTAGTCTCTATGCAACTATAGTGACCCTCTCAAGAATACTAAAAGGTCCGATGAATCGTGGACTAAGCTTTCCGCCTCCACCGAAACAAATCGTGCCACGTGTCAGAGAAATCCTCAAGAAAACCAGACCGCAAACCTAGCACGAAACACAACCTTAGCACACAAACAAAACAAACAATCAATCACAAGCAATGCAAAACAAAAATCTAGACCTCAAACTCAAAAGGTCTCCGATGGCTATCGGTCCAATGCCGTTGTCTGTCCTGCGCCACTCGAAGTCTATGCCTAATGAGCTTTACCTTCTTGGCTGCATCCACTACCATCTCTGATCCCAATAAATCTCTTTCACCAACATTATCATATGATAACAGAGTGTGACATCTTCGTCCATACAATGCCTCAAATAGTGATATCTCGATATTGGCTTGGTAGTTGTTGTTGTATAAAAACTCTACCAAGTGAAGGTGATCATCCTGAGAACCTCCAAGATCCAAAACACAAGTGCGTAGCTTATCCTCGAGAGTTTGAATAGTCCTTTTAGACTATCCGTCAGCCTGAGGGGGATATGCGGTATTGAACATGAGTTGAGTGTCCAAGCTAGCCTGCAAACTCCTCCAGAATTGGGACATGAAACGACTATCCGGATCAGAGACTATGCTCACAGTAATATAGTATAATCTGACTATCTGGCGCATATACATCTTCGCGAGCTTCTCCATAGATGTACCAACTTTGAATGGCAGAAATGGGTTGATTTGGTCAACCTGTCCACGATGACCCAACTCGTATCTTTATCTCCTATAGAACATGGAAGTCCTAATACAAAATACATGGTCACATGCTCCTATTTCTACTCTGAAATGGATAAAGATGGAAGAAATCCACCAAGCCTCTGTCTCTCCGCTTTTACCTGCTGGCAAACAAAATATCTGGATACGAAGCTAGCGACCTCCCGCTTCATACTATACCACCATACATGCTCTCTCATGTCTCTATACATCTTGTTGGCACTTGGATGCATAGAGTACTAAGATCAATGTGCCTCCTACAGAAACTCCTCGCGCAATGCTCCACTCGGTACACAAAATCTGGTACCGTGCCACAATGATCTATCATCTGCGATACTGAAGTCTTCTGCTAACCCGATCTGGACCTATGCTCTGATGCTCCTCAGAGACTCATCCATGTATTGTACGGCTCTGATCCGGTCTATCAGCTCTGGCAGTACCTGAAGTTCCCACATATGTGTTGCGACCCCAGGAACTAATACCTCAATGCCCAAACTGTCAACATAGGCCAATAAATGTCTGTCTCTCGTCAAGTACATAGCCACGGGATACCTGCTCAAGGCATTCGCGACTATATTGGCCTTCCCTGGATGGTACTATAAAAAAATATCGAAGTCCTTCATCAACTCCAACCATCGCCGTTGCCTCATATTGAGCTTTTTTGTGTAATACCATACTTCAAGATCTTGTGGTCTGTAAAAATTTTTACTCTCTCTCCATACAAGTAGTGTTTCTACAATTTAAGAGCAAAGATCACTGCTGCCAACTCTAATTCATAGGTAGGGTAGTTCTTCTCGTTCGGGCATAATTGCCTGGAAGCATAGGCAATCACCTCCCCGTTCTGCTACAACACACAACCCAAACCCTTATCTTATGGATCACTGCATATGGAAAATTCTTCTGTTGCGAATGGCAATATCAATATTGGAGCTGTAGTCAACCTCTTCTTCAGCTCCTCAAATATTGACTGACAATCCTTAGTCCAGATGAACTCCATGCCCTTCCTGGTTAGTCTAGTCATTGGCTCTGCAAGTCTAAAAAAATCCTGAACAAACAACCGATAGTAGCCTGCCAGTCTAAGAAAACTCCTGATCTCTGCTACTGAACTCGGGGTAGACCACGACTCAACTGCTAAAATCTTCTTCGGGTTTACTGAGATTCCATCTCCTGTAATAATATGCTCAAGAAATTCAACCTTATTAAGGAAGAACTCATACTTTGAAAGCTTGCCATATAGCTTCTCCTTCCTGAGGGTCTCCAGAACTATCCTCAAGTGCTGCTCGTGCCCCACTAGGGTCTTCGAATATATCAGAATATCATCAATTAAGACTACAACAAACTGATCCAGGTACTGATGAAACACCTTATTTATTAGGTTCATGAATACTGTTGGGGCATTCGTCAACCCAAACGACATCACAAAGAACTTGAACTGCCCATACCGAGTCCAAAAAGCTGTCTTCGGGATGTCTTCTTTCTTCACTTTCACCTGGTAGTACCCTGACCTCAAGTCTATCTTTGAGAATACCTTCACTCTGCTCAACTAGTCAAACAAATTATCAATCCGTGACAAAGGATATTTGTTCTTGATAGTGAGGTTGTTAAGAGCCTTGTAGCCGATATAAATACGTACTGACCCATCATTCATTGGTACAAAAAGTACTGGAGCACCCTATGGTGATTAACTGGAATGGATAAAGTCCTTGTCTTGTAACTCATCCACCTGCTTCTTTAACTTTGTTAGTTTACTGTTGTTTAATCTATAGATGTGCTCAGATATTAGCTCTATGCCTGGCACCAAATCTATAGAGAATTCCACATCTATGTCCGGTGGCAACCTTGGAAACTCCTCTAGAAGGACATCCATGAACTCTTTAATCAACGGATGTGGCAGCTCCTGTTCTTCTACCAAAGCTCTATAGAAATTGCCTTCGCTCAACCCTGCTGCTCCTCTAATAAACTAGAACTCCTGCTCTCCTGGCGTCTGAAATAAAACTCTGCCTCCACGATAATCGATACTAGCATGATGCCTACTCAACTAATCCATCCTGAGTACTATATCGTAACTTGGAAGTAGCATTACGAGTAAACATACACTCAACTCTCGGCCTCCCAAATAAACTCTCTGGTTCTTGCAAACATCACTGACCAGGATAATGCCACCACCGGCCGTGATCTTGTAAGTCCTCGCTAACGATTTAGACTCAAGATGATGTCTCAGAGCAAAAGATACAGATACAAAACTATGAGAAGTACCAAAATAAAATAAAGCATGAGCTGGAAATGAATCAAGATAAACTAAACCTGAGATGACATCGCCAACTGGCTTCCTCCTCGACAGTCAAGGCAAAAGCTCTCCCCAGTTGCTGAGCATATTTTTGTTGTTGATGCGGAGCAAACTGCTGCTGCTGCGGTGGTAGAGATCCTCTCTGCTACCCCGCTGGTGGTCTAGCGGGTGCTCTCTTTGCCTGACCTCCGCCCTGAATAGGACGAGTTGGGACTTTAGGATAAGCCCTCAACTGATGATCTCCCGATCTGCAGAATAAGCATTAGCCTAGTCTTATCCTGCATGCATCACATCCCTGTCCTTGCTTCTTATAGAAAGTGCAAGGAATAGCTACCCTCTGGGTCTGGTGCATCTGCTGTGCCGACGCTCTAGCTGGCCCGTGATACTGCTGCCTCTGATGCTGGTAGTACCTCTGGTGCTGCTACTGAAAAAAAGGCCTCTTTGCTGGACCTGTGTTGGTACTGGAACCTTCTCTGTCCCTCGGCCTCTTAGAGCCAAGCTCTAAGTTATCCTCGGCTCGCTGCGCCTGTCTGAGAATCTCCTCGAAGGTGGCGGTAGGATCTCCGTTCGTGTGGGATTTGACCTCCCTATTTAGGCCCTTCCTGAACTTCCTGGCTCTTCCCTAGGGTTCTGCCCCTCCACGAAGTGACTTAGTCGGCAATACTCTGTCGCATACTCGTCCACTGATATACATCCCTAGACGAGGTACTGAAACTGGCTCTCTAAAGATGTCAGAGCCATATTTGGGAAGAACCTCTCCTCAAAAGGCTTTTTGAAAGCTTCCCAAGTGAGTCGTGGTACTGCAATCCTGGGGTTTATCCTGAACCATGTCAAAGTAATGTCGAACATCATACACCCCGTTGCCTCAATCGGCAACATCTCTGGAATTTGTACCAGCCACAGGTTTCGTTCGATATCCTCTATCCAATCATCCACATAAAGGATCCCCTCTGTGCCTCTAAAGTCCTTCGAGCCCATCCTCTTGAAGGCTATGATAGTCTCTGGCCTCGGCTGTTGAGGAATAAACTGAGGTGGTGCCATATGTGGCTGGACTCTGGAAGCCCTCTCAGCTGCTGCAAGTGCGATCTGGTAAGGACCTCTGTCACAGGACCTTTGACTGACGCTGCTGCACCTCCATTATTTACTGGAATAGCACGAATATCTGCGTCTGATCAACTGTAGGTGGTGGGGGTGGAAGATCCCCGAAAATTGACTGCGCTGTCCTCTGCACCGGAGATGGAGCACCTCCGAAAGTTGCTGCAGATATGCTCACCTGGACCGGTAAAGCTGACCTCCTGAACGTAGGTGCTGCACCATCGTCTGAGGGTTCTGCCCTCATGGGTGATGAAGTGACTGATCGTGCCACCGCAGCACTAAAGCGCTGGGAACGCGTCTTCGGCGGCATCCTGAAGATAGATTGAAATAAAGAATCAATATTTAATATGATACGATATCATCAAAGAAGGATATAATTTTATTCAAAGTAAAGCAAATATTCAATAGACAAGGATTGCAAAACAGATTTTGGAATGTTTCCTGGTTGTGATTGAGTAAACTCTAAGCCTAAATCCTATTTCCTAAAACAGGCTCGTAGCAATACTCTAGGCGAGCACAACTACGATATCGCACTACTTGCGAATCTAGACCTGTATGAGCCACCACTAAAAATATGTCATGATCCGCACCCGGATATTCGGATACGAGTACGTGGTTACGCCTAGCCTAAGCCGCAGCATCGGCGGTAGAACGTTGTCTGACTTATTTCTAACTATCTAACATCTTAACAATATAATATGGTACTTGTCAATCATCTCAACTCCAAACGAGGGAACAATATGGTATCTCACAAGTATAACTAATCTCAATCACAAACAACTAAGAAAGATAAAGCACGAATGAAATAGTGAAGGAAAGAATAAGATACAATCCACAATCTAAAATAATATACAACTGTGAATCTCCACAAATAGTCTCATACAAGCCAACACAAATAACTAGACCTCCTCGGGCTCTGCTACTAAGTCATGCTGGTCTATAAGAGTATCCTCTATAGATACACCGTCCTGCAGCCCGTAGAATATGGGATACTGCTCTATAAGCCAATCATCTGAAAAAATATATCCAGTCAGGATTGGAGCAAAGTACATACCTCTGAAAGCAGTTCCAATAATATAATCGAGCATATAAAACAGATAATAGAAATAAAATACAAGATCACTAACATATGAATGAATGAACAATAGATATACAGGTTATGTACGAGAATATAGAACAATAATATGAATATCTGCAATATGATAAAATAACTACAATCTAAACTAAAGTGCCTCAGAATACAATTTAATTATGTGATCGGTTTGGGTGAACATGATCAATAAGGTAAGACGATTACAAGTGTGGTATACAATCAAAATGTACACGATGAACGATGGAGATTTGATCACATAATCAACTTCTCCTCTCCTATCCCCAACTAATACCAATGGATCCAATCACGTCACGCTACAAATACGAATATGACCACTGAACCCGGGTAGTGGGTGTATATGAATATAATCACACTGAATACGAGCAGTGTGTGTACATGAATAAGCACACTGAATACAAGCAGTATGTGAACATAAAATATAAATCAATAACCAATGTACACAATGAAATACATGTGCAAGAGTACCCGCTGAATATGATAGGGGATAACAACTCCTGACGGGATCTATGTAGTACAAGTCCGTGAAATCACTATGTCGGAATCAAGTATACTATTCTAGAATATGCATATATACACTATTATGAATTGAAAACTATCAGAGAAATGTTCTCGCCTGAAGTTCTAAGAAAGGTGTGTCTCTCGATGCTCAAGCTAGTGTCACACAGACCTATATATGGTATGTTGCATGAATATAAGGTTCAAGAATGAAAATAAGTTAAATTGATGCAATGCTAGGTCATAAAGCTATTTCTAAGTCAAACCGACTAATTCTAGGTTGCAAGAGTCTAACACTAAGATACTAGGTCGATACACTATGAAACTAAGCTACACTATCTAATCTATGATACTATAAAATACACAAAATATCGTATCTCAAGATACAAAAGTTTAATATAAGAAAATAGTAATTTATATATATACTAGTCAATAATTATATAGTGACTCAGCTAAACAATGAAATTAGGATACCTTGGCCTTGCACCAATGCGTATCACACAACCTATCTTGGTACCCAAATCCAATACCTTGGTATGGACCCATTACCTAGCCTTTACCTTAGTATCCCAAGGTAATTCTAAACCTATTGAGTATAGCTAATATACATAACCCCATATACCAAACTATAAGCTATCGTATACTATGTACTATAATATATATCAATACAATACATAGATACTATCTACAATACAACACCACAACTACATATACATATAACTAACTATATATAAACCATTATATCACTAACTACTAACTATTCACTACACTAACTATCATAAACCACTACCTAATTAACTAAACTAACCTACTGACTGATATTACATACAAGCATACATATCTAACTAACTATATATAATACTACATATCTATACAGGTACATATATATAGCTAACTATATATTAAACATACTAACTATCTACAAACCACTAACCCACTGATACTAAATGGATACCTGAATTGAACTGATACTGACATTGTGCTGAATCTGAATCTATGCTGAACAATAACTACACAGACTACCTGTGTTGATCTGTTGCTCCTCTCTTTGCTGTAATACTGTACTGCACAGTAGTGATACTTGGTACTGCACAGTATTGATACTTGGTACTGATGACTCCCTGCTGTGGCTCGAGCTCTGCTGCAGAGTCTGCTGCTCCTCTCTTTGTTGTGCACTGTATGAGCACTGCTGTACAAGCACACATTGCCGATGATGCAGTGCTCTCTGCTGAGTAGTGCACCCCGAGCTGTTGTACTAATCATGAGCCTCCACTGCATTTACTTGCTGTCTCCTACCCCTGCCTCGAGGCAACTGCTCTACAATGATCTCCCTGCTGTGGAGACTGTCAATATGTTGCCACTGCTCTCCCGTTAGCCACTGACTGAACTTCTCTCTCACACACACACAAACTCACATACACGTAGCACACACCACCAACATATTTACATATATACACACACCTCTCGATGTATATATATACAAATCCATCTATTTGTATTAATATCTACTCATCTATATATATAACTGCTATATATATACACACACACACACACACACACACACACACACACACACACACATATATATATATATATATATTTAAAAGTATCTTAATCTATATATGTATATAGATACATATATACACTCACACATTTATATAAACACAAACACATATATATATATACAATCACATAAATATATATATACACACACTAACTTACATATATCAATACATATACTCATCTATAAATATAAACACATATATATATGTACCACCACCTATACACATCTATATGATATAATACAAATACATACTCATATACATCTATAGATCTTATAATCTAACATACAAGTATATATACACTAGTACACATAGAATTAAACGCAATAAAGCAAACACGTAGAGTGCACCACACGCGTATCACACTGATTCTATGATAGGCTTGTGACACGGCTCCACCACACAACCAAACACATCCCGAAGGACACGAGTAAGTCTAGAATACTAATTATGACTAATATAAACAATAATAATAACAACTACGTGTCCGTGTCAAGAATTGATATACACAAATCTCCGTGTCGGAGAAACCCTCCCCAAAACAACCCGTATCGCCAAATTAACGAGATACGGCCTACATGTCCCAAATTATGGACACGACACTAGTCATAAACACTCAATCATATGTCATATTGATCTATTTGACCAATTGACAACACCTTATGTGCCAATTTTGGAATTCCCCTAAAATTGATACAAAAATACACATAACTTCTACCATAGGTCTCATATGAACCTAAAACCAAATCCTATGGATAGCCTATGCATATGGGGTGATTTTTCACGTTTAAATATCATATTTAGAACCTATTACAAGAGTAAAAACTAAAATTTACCTATTAGGAGATGGATTCCAAATAAAAATCCCCAAATATTGAATGTAGCTCCTCTTTATAGATCTTAACCTCCTCCTTGTTGCTCCTTGCTTTCTTCTTGTAGATCCTTATTGTAGTAGCCTCAATTAAAGAATAGGAAATGAATTTGGAAAGAAATTTGTAGAGGATTGGTGAAGGAATGAAGGAATTTAGAAAGAGAGAAAATATAGATCTAATTGGAATAAACAAAATAAAATGAGAGACACTCTCTCTCCTCCTCATGTGGTCAGCCATATACCCCTTTCCGATGAACTTATAAAATTTCCAAAACACCCCTGGGGGCCTCTCATGAAGAAATTAATTAAGGGGGAAAGGTTCTAGTCTAATGGTTTTCCTAATTAATCCATCCTCCTAATCCATGGGCCTATTTTATGGGCTCAATCTAAACTAAACTAAAATATTGGGTTTATGCATCTAATTAAATGGCTAGGTCCACGACATAAGTCTAAAATAATCTAGCATATAGCAATAATTATATAATACAATAATTAAATAATCATACATGCACAATATTTAAATACAATAAGTCGTAAAATTAAAAATACCCGTGTCAATTACCAAACTACCCTTGTTTGAAAATATGAGGGTGACATTGCTGCACACTTGTGCAAGTTGCAACTGCAACATGGTGCTATTGCCCTGCTGCTGATCTGTTGCTCATCATCAAAATAGTGCCCCAAAGTGCACTGTGAGCTCCATATTTTCCCCCATACCTGATGCCCAAGTCCTAAGTAGCAGTTGCTACTTATTCACTGCAGTGCACTCTTAAGTGTATTGCCTGCATCACTATCCTAATCTCCTTACTTCTAATCCAACCATTAAATCACACTCACAGTGCATTACCCTTCCCTCAACTCCTTCAACAACATGTCTACTATCTAACCAAGCCCAAGTGACTGCCTCTGCTAATACCCCTTCCTTGCAGTGCACAAGGAGCAGTGCACAATATTGTGCACAAGCACTGTGCTGCTGCAACCAATTGCCCGATGCCCCTTTCACTCCTACTCTTGCACAATAGTGCAATTGATACTTCAAGTATCGGTTTTTTGAGCTTCTTACCTCCCCACTTGCCATTGCTACCACCTCATCACACACCCTCTTGTCTAGTTAGTACACTCACAAGTCCACTCATCAGACACACACACACACACAGTTAAGTATATATATACATTAACATGTACATTCACTAACATACACTCATACATATATATAAATATATATACACTAACATTAAATATAATAATTGAAATAAGTAGACACTCTAGTAGTGGTCAAATGACAAACACCTTAAGTGCACAAGTAATAATACTCTCTATAGTGTAATGATATACTATCAACCAACATGCAAAACTGCCAACACACAACCAATACTATATACAACTATCAATTACATCTATACACAACTAAAATAATTAGTTACAATGAACATTAGAGAGAAAATATACCAATAAACACAAAACTACCCAAAATAAACCCCTGTATCATAACGTAACACAAAGAGTCATGATACGCCATACTCGTATCAATTTGTGGATATATATCTAGCCTCATAACACTAAGACAAGTCCAAATAATCCTAATGACCCAATTTCAAATACTTGGTGCACCAATCTCAAATTTTCCTTAATTTGAGCATAATAGGGGTCATATGAACCTATTTCTTCTTCCTATATGTAGCCCAAATGAATGAGTCAGTTCCTAATGCTCAAATGCAACAATTAGAATCTAATTAAAGAAGAATTTTAGAATTATACCTATTGGTAGATGGATTCAAATGAAAACTCAATAGGACACGATTTGGACACAAGCCCCTAGCCAATCATTCTTCTCCAAGTGCTCCTTGTAATCCTTGCATCTAGGCTCCTTAGATGATAAATATGGAAGGGATTGAAAGTGATTTGAGAGAGATTGGTGGAGGTATGAGTCAATTTGGGAAAGAACTCAATTAGAAAATAATTGGAATGAAGAAATAAGAGGAGAGAGAATGTCCCCACCCATTAATAGGGCCGACCACACATTTCCCTTCTTCCAAGCAATGTAAAATGTCCTACTTGCCCCCATTAGGTAGTCATAAAGAAGGTTAACTAATTGAAGCTTATAATCCTAATGGAGGTTTAATCTTGTTTCTAATTAATAGAAGAGGAATAATTTAAATTAGTCTAAAGGGCTAGTCTAACTATTGGTTCAATGTGTCATGTCATGTTAGGTCCACTAGTGTCAAGTCAATTTAAATAGTCTAACCTACTAACCATTAATAAATATTAAACACATATATATAAATAATGAATTGACAAAAATACCCTTATCTAGAAATAAGGTTGTGATAGCAAGAAACCATGTTAGTGTTAATCATACACCTCACGTATGATTAACCAAGTCATAAAATTCTGCGCAAGTTCCCAAGTCGATCACAAATCGATGCTAGTATTTCAAATACTTGATTTAGTATATTATTTCCTGCTCAGCTCATATTCATGATGTACGATCTATTTCTCCTGCTTTACTCATTTTTGTTACTATTGTGCATTGCTCTTATTTATATACTTCCATTATGACTATGCCATATTTTTGCTTTTACTTTTCCATCATATATTTTATTACTATACTTTTTGATAGTCTTTGTCATTTTATTTGAACTGCTATTAGGTTATACTCATTCCATCCTGACTGAATAATATTTTAGGCTTTATTGTGCTCCACGTTCCTGAGTTCAAAGTGATGACATGATCGAGACTACTGTGGACTTATTGGCGACCTCTGATCTAGGCTAGTATTTCCCTATTTTAGTGCCATGTATTAGTTTTATTTTTGTTAGATTGTTGTTGGATTATCTTTCTTCATTCTTATCTTCCTTTAGTTATTGTGAATGGGTAATTATTGTTATTAGTTAGACTTGTATTGATCATGAGATCTAGACAATATTCTATCGCCGATGATGTGACGTAGGCTGGACGTACCCACGTACTCGTGCCCCGATAATTTGGGTGTGGGTCGTGACATCCGTAGAGCTTGCTGACTTCAAACAAAATAGTACTCAAGCTTTACAACTTGAATAGACTTCTACCGAGATCGCACTTGGCACTAGAAGGCTAGGAGTTGATCTTGGGAATAGGAAGATTTAAAGCTTAGAATAGAATAGTTTTGAAAGTGAGAGATGAATTAAATGATTGGAATTAAACATTTATTTATATGGTTTTTCTAGACCGAGTTTTGGCAGATTTTGGTCCCCTAACGTTCATAAATTCGAACGTTAGCAACCTGTTCTCCCAGAGGAACGTTTGTAAGTAAACGTTGCAAACTTAGTCAATAGGGCCGAGTTCGAGCAGAGCTCAGCCCGAGTTTGGTCTCCTCAGACCAGAATTGTTCTAGACAGATTTGTGGAGTTTGGACCAGTTGGTTTGGTAGACTAAGTTCTTGTTTGGTATGGGTTGGAGCTTTCTAGTGCCAATTACGAAACTGATGTACATTTCTCCTATATAAAAATAAATAATACACAATAAACAATTAAACCATGAGAACTTTGTTCACGCCAAACTTCTGAAATATGAGCAGACTTAAGACATCTTTTTCCTTGATGGCAGTTGTCCAAAGATAAACAGATAAAAAATATGAATAACTTTCTGGGGCTTCACCATTTAACCCCCACAAGGGGTGCTACCCCCTCGACCCCGGTCAATAAACCATCGAGTGCGAGGCTCCGGAGATGTCGTAGGCGGTTAAGAGAAATCTTCTGGTATAACATCGTCTCTGGCTTATCATCATTTCTTCATTGCATATGTCCATATCTGATCTTGCTTATTGCTTGTCTACAAATACATGTTAGACGAATAAAGTAATATGCACAGTAGAAAATATTATAACATTAATGGATATTTGGACAATGCTAAGTTTAAGTAGAAGTAACTATAGTTATTCCACGATTATCATAATGGTAAACTTAATCGATTATCTATATTCAAAAACTCAACTTAAATAATGGGCTAACATGATTAAGTTAGAAGCATCTCCATTTACTAGCTCTCTTGTAACTGGATTTTCTATCGTATCCTCTAGAAATAGCACAAAATATGATGACTCTAACTCAGGCAATTTCTCAACCTCTAATTGTATCTCAAAATCTTGAGTGTTTGTTATAGTTTGATACTCGATGAATACTACATCCCTACTTTTATAAAGTTTTCCTTCTGTCCGGTCACAGAGTCTATAGCCAAACTCATCTCGACTATTGAAAACAAAAATGTACTGCCTCCTTTTTGGCTCAAGTTAAGAACTCTCGTCCTTCAACACATGTACGAATGTCTTACAACCAAAAACTCGAAGGTGACTGTATGTCGTCTCCTTATCATACTATATTCTATCAAGCACATTACCCTGCAAAGGAGCACTAGAAGACAAATTAATGACATAAGCAATAGTATTGAGTGCCTCACCCTAATAATTGTCTAGTAAGTTTGCTTCTGACAGAAAATATCATACCCTCTCCATCAGTATCATGTTCATATGATCCTCTGAGCCGAGGTATCTTTAGCAGAGTCTTCTGGTATTGAATCTCTTTCTCTCTACAATAAGCATCAAATTGACTAATGTAATCGTCGACATTGTTGGACCTAAGACCTTTAACTTCTTGCCCGTCTCCCTTTCAACAAAGGCCTACAACTCTTTGAAACTAGGCAACACCTGATCCTTGGTCTTTATAGTATTGACCCAAACTTTGCAAGAATAGTCATCAATAGTAGTTACAAAATAAGAAATACCACCAATAATTTTAACCTTTATTAGATCGCATATATTTGAGTGAACTAACTCAAGCAACGCCGGATAAAAAAATTTTCTTTTTAATCAAACAGTGCGTGCATCTATCTAATTTTGTAAACTTTAACCCCAGAATTACTTTCCTGCTCAACAAGTAGCTTATCCCTTTTTTCGCTGATATGACTATGTCTCCTATACCATAATTTGGTAGATGCATCAATTGTTGAGTTCACATCATGTTTCCCCTATGTGCTCCCCTTTAAATAGTAGAGGTCGAGCTTCTTGCTTCCTCTGGAAATTACTATCGACTCCCTGAAAAGTTTCTAATGACTGTTTCTGAAGAGATTGAAGAATCCCTCACCATCCAACCTTCTAACCGACACCAGGTTGAAGTAAATATCAGGAATACGACGAACACCTTTGTATAGATGTATAGAAAATCTAGATCCATGCATCCAATAAACTTGTACCCCAAGATCGACTAAGAAAAAATTAGGCTGCAGAATGACTATACGGCCCAGAAAAGCAGCTACCATGATCCAACAGTAATAAAAGGCCCTGCACCGTAGTGATTAAGGCCCCAGCGCCATAATGATCTAGTGTCATGCGCTGACTGCTTCATAAATAGTGTTCCCATGTGCCATCAATTCCATGCACCACTAAATAACTAGTGTTCCCATGAGCCAATAGTGCCATGCGCCACTAAGTAAACTAGTGTCCGAATGCGCTAACAGTGCATTACGCCACTACTCCCTCAAGCATCCCCGTGCCCCAATATTGGCCACAAAAAGGCCTGATACATAGATTATGTCTGATACACTACTCCCTCAAGCATCCTCGTGCCCTAATACTGGCCACAAAAGGCCTGATACATAGATTATGCCTGATATAGAATACTGACAAAAAGGACTTTCTGAAGGCTCGAAGACGTAAGCACGCTAAACGATAGAACCTCACGTCAGCACAAACTTTACTCCTGATAGGCGTGCAACGCCACGTGTATGAGGCCACATCCGTTCCAGACTCCATAAATTCCATGCGTCTCTTGTCCCATGCATTCAAGACTTCATGCGGTCTATTCGTCTATGGCCCGATGCGTTCCAGACTACCTGCGTTCCATGCGTCATATGCGTCCCAGACTCCATGCGTCCAATGTGTTAAGGTTTCCTGAGATAAAATCTTTTTGTTGAGACTGAAGTGATTCTCTCCGACTAAATATGGGCCACGTGTCAAGCTCACCAAGTCACGCAAACAAAATACGAGAACCGCCCAGATCTTCAGCAATAGCAAATCGCAACAAACGTCTACATGGTAGCTCATCATGGACTAAACTACATCCTGTTAAGGATATACACGTGGCAGCCAGCCCATAATATGTATCTACAGTTGCAACCGTATTCTGCTAAAGGAGCCTCATCGGCGACCAAATAGAAGCAAATAGGGCACCTATAGCCCATAAGCATAATAACTATAAATAGGAGCAACTTGGACGTTCCAATGGCTGGTTTTTTCTTCTTCAGAGACCATACCCCTCCTGGCAAGCTACATACGTGCACATAAGATCAGGAGAGAGAAGGAAGAAGAGAGCATCCTTATTTTCTCGTTGGACCGTCAACCGAGTAAAAGAGTCACTGTAGTACTCGATCTCCATCGTCACATTACCCAGGTCAAAAATATTGTACTTAGATTTTTTGTCTAAGATTTCTTTGTACTCTTTTTGTTTGTTATTAAACAAAGATTTTCCAAACTTACTTCAATGGAAAACAAGGTGGTGAGTCTGTTGGGGACTTTCTTCTCCTCTGATGAAGAAGGTCATAGCGCAGTCCAATACGTCGAAGCTGGGTTCAACCCAGAGGATGCTGGTTGTATGGTTCGACCAACAAGCCTTTGAGGAAATACCCTTTGAGGGCGGCGTTTCTCCATGGCTGGCAAACCCTAAGAAGACATGCATGATATGGGTTAAAGAGGCCGTTGTTCCTCACCCAACTACGGAGCATGCACTCCCGGTCTCTCTTCCTGCCATAGGGAACACACATTATGCGTCCACACGATCTGACGCCTTCCATGCGGTAACCTCTTATGACAAGGAAGGTTCTCAGCCCATGAGCTCTGGCAAAGAAAAAGACTACGATGCCAGGTGTTTGAGCGCTAAGACAAGTTCCATGCGGCCACATCAAAAGCTGTATAAGGGGGACTATGCGGCACCAGTCGGCGGCCTAGGCAGATGATCGCATGCGGCCAGGACAACAACAAAAGTTTCATCCATGACCGAATTTCACACAATGTTGACTCCATGTGTCATGCAGAGAAATACGAAGATGTAAACTTGGACTCTTCATACTACACACTGGCGCATGCTAGGACGAATAAGTCTAGGGAAATATAAGCTCACCAAGCTCAAATAATTACTCATTCGACCGACCGTCAGCAGGCGCCACTAACTAAAATGTGTGCCCCTGACAAAAAGTTGTACAAAATTAACCCACGCATCCAGCCCGCAGTAGCAATTGGGCAGGGTCAGTCTAAAGAGTCTTCAATTAGGAACCTGAGAAATTTTTTTTTATGAACCCCAGGTAAGGAAGCAAAGTTAACACCTACGCACCCACATGCTCATTATACCCGGGCTCATAAGAAGGGTACAAAGGTGAATCACCCCTCGCTTGACCTGCGTAACGTGATCAATCACAAACACAAAGCGAGGGAATCAACTACGGCATATGAAGTATCTTCCCCTGGGCATCACTATGCCAGCATTATCATCAACTGCTACTGTAATAAAGAAGCAGTACCCACAAACAGGTAGTCGACATTCCAACGGCTTTAACCAAAGGCACCCACCCTGCTGCAACCCAGAGAACAGGTGCAAGCACTAGAGGAAGAGAAGATGCCCTTCGCCTTATATTATTCTGCTCGGAAGGCCCCCTCTATAAGGGGAGGCCAGAAGTCCAAATCCGTCGCTCTCGGCGAGAGAGTCAAGAAGGCGGATCCAAGGATGTCAGGTAACGGAACCCGGAAAATATATTTTCTTAGACACCCGCTCAAAAAAAAGTTGTCAACCACTTGGGGTAATTCTTCCTTAGGACCCCAGGTGGCTACACAAGCTGCGAGTTATAATCCCCCGGACCTCTATGACAATAATTCATTCTGAGAAGACGGTGATACCCAAGAAGCAGATATTGAGATCCCTTGGGGTAGATACCGTCGTCAAGAGGAAGTAGCTTTTTACGTTGGGGTAGTGTTCCCTCCGAGTTCGAAGAGGATGCGACACTACCAACTTTTCTGGATGATCATTCACGGTAAGAGTATGAGATAAAAAATGCGACGTCCACCATCCCATCCATTTCTCCTATTTGAGAACAACATACATGGAAAGGGACGATCACGAGGGCCCCAACCATCGACAGTGCCTCAAAAACCTTATGGCCATAATGCAAACCATGAGCACGTTAATATAGGACTTGACCCAGACAATGCTGGAGATCAAGGCGAATATAGCCTCACTACCAGAAGGGCCTCTAGACAAGTCAGTCTAGACTGCAGAAAAATGGGGATTCAAATGCAATCGCTCCACCCGCTGCCGATAATCATACCCTGCCCAGATCATATGCCCCTTCTGCAGTCGATGAAACCCGAGAACCAATACGGGAGGTACGAGAACACTGAGCCCGCCTAAACTCAAAGGGCAATCATAACTCATTACGTGAGCTTAGGATTCGACAACCGTATCCCCTTGAGTGGAGAGACGTACCGTACCCGCCCAGTATAAGCCCTTCAACATGACTCCATTTGATGGGAAGACATCACCCCGTCAATTCATGAGTTACATCGAGATGGCAATGGGATATCTGCCTATCAACGATGCCCTCTTAACTATGCTCTTTGTCAGGACATTATCTAGAATAGCTTTCTATTGGTTCTGCAGCCTCCGGAACAACTATATTTTGTCGTTTGACAATCTCGAAGGTCTTTTCCTTTCTTGGTTATACGATGGGGAAATGATATGGCAATTTCCTCTTTAATGGACATCACACAAAGGAAGAAATAGTTTGTACATGAATCCATCGAGCGGTACAGGCAAGTGGCGCTAATGTTACCTTCCAGAAACCCTGAGTCAACGCTGATAGACACTTGTTAGAGCAATCTTCTCCCCACAGTCAGACTTTGGATTGGGGACTCTCAGTTTAAAGACTGGATGGTATTCATCATAAATGCTGTCAGTGCTGAGAAAAAAGTAAAGAACGCCCGCCTCTTGGGAATACAGATTCCCATCACTGATGATAAGGGAAAATTCTCTCACAACAGCAACAACAACAACGATAATAGCCAAGAAGCCCGAGCAAAAGTTCGCAGAGGCTCCACAATCGAAGGAGACTTATTCTTTCAAAGATGATGATGTCATGGCAATCTTTGACGTGCTAATGAAGGAAAATAAGCTTCGGCTCCACGATGTCAAGTGCCCTGTTGAGGCTGTCGATGTGAATATTTCGAAGTAAGGTCACTACCATCGATAAGTCCACTATGCGATGCGATATTTCTACTCAATAAAGTGGTACATCCATCATCTGCTCGACAACAAGGCCCTCACTTTGGACTTCGATGACAAAATAGTTGTCGCTAACATGGTATCTCTCTAGTTTGGTAACTTTTCGGCAATGGAAGTCCAAGACGTAGCGATCCAGATCCCAGGGCAACAATGGAGGTTATCAATCTCCTGCCAGCTCTTGACCAAATATTTGGCCTGATACCTCTCACCACATTACGTGGGAAGGTCATTTGGATCCATCCAAATCTTTCTCTAGACTTGTTGCAGCAGGCAACACCTTCCACAACCAAGTCCAAGGGCAAGAAGTTCAAGTCTTGCTATACGGTTTCTATCCCTTCCGAAGAAGCTATAACAGAAACAACGAGGTCAGGCCTGGCGTACCAATTAGAGTACGATAACCCTGACGATGGTGCGCTCCCAATCACTACCACCGATCTTGGTCCATCCGAGCCTCCAACAGTGGACAAGTCCAAGCAGAAAGAAACTCGCTTCGACAAACCACTGTACAAAGATACAGCTCAGGGATTGGAGAATCCCTACAACTTCGATATCTTGGCACAACTGGCTAATACCTAGCAAAGTTGTCACTATTCGAGCTTCTCTGACTCTGTAAAGACACTCGGGTTAGTCTGAGTGAGGCATTACAAAATGCTGACACCTACCTGGCACAGGTCAAGACCGTAGCTAAGGATCATACCGCATGCCCCCACTGCAATAATTTGATGGAGGCGATACCCAATATCACATTCTCGTAATAAGATATGTTGCTAAAGAATAATAGGCATGATTGTCCTCTATATTACACAGGTTACATCGACACCATCAAGGTAGAGTAGATGCACATCGACCCCGGTTCGTCAATCAATATTATTTTGTAGAGTCTACTTCAGACCTTGGGCATCCCGATGCATCGCCTGGATGCAACTAATATTGCTATTAGTGGCTTCAACGTAGGAAGGAGCTACTTCTGGACAAGATTCGCTCGAAGTGTCAGATCGGCAATTTGAAAATAGAGGTGACCTGCTACATTATAGACGTAGATGTATCCTTTAATGTCATGTTGGGACATCCGTGGATACACCAATTCATGATCGTACCGTCAACCTTGTACTAGTGCTTGAAGTACGTGGGCGATCATGGCATCGTCAAGACAGAATTTGTCGACATGGATCCATTCAAAGGGGTTGAGGCATATTACTCTGACTTGATCCTCTACACGCAAGTCTACCAAGATGAATGTGGCAATGATGTCGACGATGAGGCAGAGACTGGAAAAACATCGAACAAGCCATTAAGAGTCCATCTAAATGCACGCGCTTCTGACACAGCATCTCTCCTTATGGTGAAACTGCACAAGAAAGCACCTAAACCTCTAGTCGTTCGCCTTCGTAGACCGATTCGACTGCTGAAGGAAGATCCGGTACCTACTACGACTTTCGAACCTTTAGTGGTAAAGTTGCACAGGAGACTTCCAAAGTCGTCGCTTGCATTGGGGGTAGATCTCGGGAAGGATTAACTGAAGGAATACGTAGCCGCTCATACTAACGTCCATTTTCATACCGATATAATTCCTGAGGATAAGATACCTTATTTTATGAATAAATAGTTATCTTTTAACTACTCAGATGTTGCACATCTAGGAAATTATATTCCGGGGAGCACGGTCTAGCCTTGCACCTGCATGCATAGGTGACTACCACCTATGCCATGAACCGAGTTCTCCTCAGTCAAAACTTCTTTTTTATAGTTCCAGTAAAGAAGAGTGGAGACAAACTCTTCATCTACGACAGAGTAAAAAGTCCCTAATCCTCCGTCCTAGAGGAACTGGAGCCATAACTCGATACCGATAAAATCCTACTTTACCGGTACAACTCTCAAACCAAGCACCTCATCCAGAAGATGTGATATGAACTGAAAGTCGCTAGGGGCTTGAACTATGACAAAGGCCAATGGATGTCTCTGCATCTACAGGCTCCTACAGGCAAATCTGAGGATTACTACCATAAGACCAAGCATAGCTTAGGGTACATCATGCTTTCCACAACCCCTGAAGGCTCGGATGAAGAAGACGAGTTACACTCTCACTCTTTAGAATCTTTCGCTTATGACTCCGATGTCAGTATCGAAAAGATGCTCAAACAAATATTGTCTGCCAACATAGTGTCAGCTGACCTTGAGGAAGACGACGAGGATCCACTGAACTATTTAAAGTAGAACCGTGGGCCTAATGCCTACACTCACAATAAGAGATGCGGTTCGAGCAATGGAAACCTCCCACTGAGGATGAAGTCATAAAAATCGATCTGGGCTACCAATCATCCCCTAAACCTATCTTCATCAGCAAAAGTCTGTCTAATGAGGATCAAAATTCTCTACTATAGCTTGTCAGGGAGTACATCGATGTCTTTGCATGGAGTTACGAAGATATGTCAAGACTAGACCCCTAAATAGTGGTCCACAAACTCAATATCTCACCAAATGTTAAGCCGGTCAAGCAACCGTAACGGCGGTTCCGATCGAATATCATGAATGCCATCGAAGCTGAAGTGAACAAACTGATAGCTAGTGGCTTCATCCGTGAGGAAGAATATCCAGATTGGGTAGCCAACATCGTGTCCATCGTCAAATAGAATAGAAAGATCCGGATCTGCATTGACTTCCGTGATCTAAATACGACATGCCCTTAGGATGAGTTTTTCCATCCGATCATATATATAATGATCGACAACACTTATGGCTTCGAGCACATATCCTTCATGGACAGATTCTTATGCTACAATCAAATCAAGATATTTTCTGACGACAAGAAGAATACATCATTTCGAACGCCGATAGAAGTATACTGCTACATAGTCTTGCCCTTCGGTCTGAAGAACGCATGTCCTACAAACTAGTAAGCTATAAGAACCATCTTTTGTTAACATCTGTGGAAGACAGTGGAGTGTTACATTGATGACATTGCTGTCAAGAGTTGCTCTAAAGATGATCACCTCCGAGGCTTGAAGACTGTATTCTACCTGATGCGTGCGAACTAGCTCAAGATGAATCCTACCAAATCCTTCCTATGAGTCTCCAGCAACAATTTTTTGGGTTTTGTCATAACTTTGAAGGGTATCTACATAGACCCCCCAAAAATACTAAAGTAATCCTTGAAATGCACCCTTCCATATATACCCCAAGAGGTTTATATCAAACCACTTTGGACGTTGTCAGCCGTTCACTCAGCTCATGAAGAAGGGAGTCTCCTTTGTTTGGACCAAAGAATGCCAGCACGCCTTTAACGACATCAAGGAGTACCTCATGAACACTCCAGTATTGGTGGACCCGTTGTGGGAAGACCCTTATTTCTATATATGCGGTCAATGGATCACTCCTTTGGAGCTCTACTAGTCCAGAAAAGTGATACAGGTCACTAATATGCCATCTACTATCTCAATAGAATAATGGACAACGCAGAGCACAGATACAACCCAGTTGAGAAGGAGTACCTCGCTCTGGACTTCGTCATTCAGATGACTCGACATTACGGGCATGACAAACCATCCATGTGATCTCGCGAGTTAATCCTCTAAGGGTCCTTATGACTAAACTTGGAGTGCTCAATTCTCGCCTAGCCACATGGGCAATACTACTGTCACCGTACGATATGGTATTAGTCCTACAAAAGGCAGTCAAAGGACAAGCATTAGAAGATTTCTTGGTAGCCCACCCTATACTAGAAACCTCGAAGCTCTACGAGGAGATCCCAAGCGAGTAGTGGGCTGAAACATGACCACAAGCGCAAAAGCAGTTTGGTGAATGTTCCTCGTCGGTGCTTCAAGAATAGGGCCCAAAAGCGATATTGTTGCTTGCGATGGGACAACACTAATTTTTCCACACAATCTGGTCATAAACCGTGCTTACTCTCTCACAGAGCCATACTCCAACAATATGGCAGAGTACAACGTTCTTGTCATTGGGCTCCAACTCGCTAAACAAGTAGGAGTTGACTACTTGGAAGCCTACGACGATTCCAAGCTGATATTCAGTCAGGTCCGGGGCGAATATGAGGTCCGGCAAAATGACTTAATTTCCTACCACCAAGTCGCACTTGGAATAATCTCCACCATTGAAGGGTTCTTCACAGAGCATATTTCTCGGCTGCAAAACATTGAGGTTGATGCCCTGGCCGGCCTCGCTGCCTCCCTGGCAGTTATGGTCAAAACCTATCAGCTGATCAAAGTTGTCGGTCAAGAGCTGGTCTACCCAAAAAAAATTGTCTGTGCTTTAGCTACTCAGTAGAGAGAAACACTGACTACTATGACTGGAGTCTCCCATTCATCGACTATGCAATCTATGGAATTCTTCCCGAGAAACCAAATGAAGCCACTTCTATTAGAAGACGTTCCCTCCGGTTTTATTACGATATTGCTACCAAAATGCTTTATCGTCGTTCCTATGACGGTCTTCTGCTATGATGCTTATCGAATGCAAAAGCGAAGCAGGATATTTATAAGGCTCACGACAGGGTTTGCGGTGCCTATCAGCCCAGACCTAAGATACAGGATCGTCTACGGAGAATGGGTTACTATTAGCCGACAATGGTAGCAGAGGCTGTTGACTAAACGAGGAAGTTCCAAGCATGCCAAATCCACAAAGACTTTATCCACCAGCCCTGAGAATTCCTACACCCAACGGCAGCATCTTGGCTATTTGAAACGTAGGGAATGGACATTATCGGACCAATTAGTCCACCTTCTTATAAGTGACATCGGTTCATCTTTGCTATCACCGACTACTTCTCTAAATGGACGAAAGCTATTTGACTCCTTGAAGTCTAGACCTCAAACGTGATAAGCTTTGTCAAGCATTATGTCATATACCCCTTCAGCTTACCAAGGAGAATAATTTACGATAATGGTCAACAGTTTATAAGTTATTCTTTTTATCAATTTTTTAACAAAAATAGAATCCAGAATGTAGCCTCGACCGCCTACAACCTAGCAGCAAATAGTCTGGCAGAAGCATTCAACAAGAACATCATAAATCTACTCAAGAAGTTCGTGTCATCCAATAAGCGCGATTGGAATAAGAAGTAGGGTGAATATCCCTTGGCCTATCATATAAGGGTCTTGACACCTACTGGCAGTACGCCATTCTCCTTTGTTTATGAAAGCGAAACGATCCTCCCACTCGATATCCAAATTATATCACTCCGAATGGCTCTTTCCAACGAGTTAACCGTTGATGAAAATCACTGCCGATGGATACAAGAGTTAGAAGTGCTCGACGAGAAACGTCTCTTAGCTTAACAGCATATTGAGTTGTACCAAGCACGCGTCTTAGTTGCCTTCAAAAAAGGGTCAAGAAGAGAACTTACCAAGTGGAGACCTCGTCTTGACAGTAAGAAGACTGATGGTTATGACCCATAAGACGGCCAATAAATTCCAACATAAATGGAGGGTCCATTCATTATGGAGTCTGTGTTCTCCAACGACATCTACCGACTCACAAAACCTAATGGCGACTTGCTCATGATATCTATCAATGACAAGTTCCTCAAATAATACTATATCTAAGCTAGACTTGTACTCCTTTTAATATTAGCGGGACAACCAAAATATACAGTGTATGCTCCCCGTTGTTCATCTCCAACAAGTGTGTAAGCACAATATGCACTTCTATTTCCATAAAGGTTTGATGGAAACCATTATCTGTATTCAGAAATCCTAAATATACAATAAATAGTGGATGGTCAAAAAGTTTCCAAGCGGAGCCACCTTCAGGTCTATCCACACTTTCGGTTAGACCACTTATAAATAGTTCCTTTGGGCATTCCTTTATGTCCACATCAACTCTAAACTACTATCCTAACCATTATCCCCAGCAGGGTTTGCCATGTCCATATTATCTCTAAGCAAACCTCTATGTATGACTATCGATTATAACGTCCATAGTACCTCTGACATCGGTCGTCATCTAAACTTATCACCCGTATCACCAGTGGTATTAAGTCCACAAAATCTACCACGTCCATATCACCATTGGCAGAGCTTGTCTCGAATCTATTACTTGCACTTAGTTGCACAAGAAGAAATGGGTCCACAAAATCTATCACGTCCATATCACCTCTGATACGGTTTGGTTTTGAACTTATTACTTGTACTCCAGTGCACAAGAAGTAATAGGTTTACCAAAGATACCCAGTAGGATATCCTCAACAAAAGAAAATAGTTCACGTCCATATTACCTCTGAACTATGAGCTACCCATTTTTCCATCCAAAGAAAATAGTCATGTCTATATTACCTCTGGCTCGTTTCTTTTTTCTTTCACAAAAATATCTTCATCGTACCTAACCACTCGGTATAAATATCGATTAGCTCACGTCAACATTACCTCTGAGCTATCGTCCTCACATTCTCTCTAGTAGAATTTTATATATCCTTCTTACCTCTGAGAAAACCTTTCTACTTTACTTTCGATTATCACATCCATAATACCGCTGATATTGGTCGTCATTTATGGAGCAAATCGGGTTTTAAATTCCCAGAAATCGCACGATTATATAGCCAAAAGGAATACGCCGCGCCTAAAATCAATCTAAACTTATCACCTGTACTTAACTCTAAGTACGACAACAGTGTTAAGTCCATAAAACCTATCACGTCCATATCACCTCTGATAGGGTTTTCCCTCCGAACTTATTACTTGCACCCAAGTACGCAAAAGGTAATAGGTCCACCAAAGATCCCCCAGTGGATGTCCTTAATAAACTGTGGTATTGTACAACATCCATATTACCTCTAGTACAATATCCTAAGTCCACAGCATGCAATAAAACAAAAACAAAGAGGAAAACTCGAGCAGGGACACAAAAGTTCTCTTTTCGGCAAAACCCCTTTATTATAGCGTAAAGTAGATCATGGTGACTCTATGATTCTCGTACCGCGCTGTCAACATTAATTATAAATACGACGGTTGGATTTTTTACTCAACTTTATCCTTTGAAAACCTGTTACTTTGAGATCCCTGCTGAGAGATGACTCAGAATCCCCAAGAAGATCCACTCAGAGATTTTGACAAAACTCAACATTTAATGATCTGATAGCCTGGCATAAGCGCCTATGCGGTAGCATGCCTAGGTGTTATGTCACTCAGATGCAGCCCAAGGTCTTCCCCTCCATGCTTTTTATTCAAAATATTCTAAACTTATCAGTTTAGAAACTTTGAAGGGAGTCTTGTAGAAGCATGAAAAATCTAGATCTATGCGTCTAATAAATATGCGTCCCATGATCGACTCAGAAGAAATTAGATCATAGAATGACCATGCAGCCCAGAAAAGTAGCTACCATGCGCCAATAGTAATCAAAGCCCCTATGCCGCACTGATCAAGTCTCCGGCTCCATAATGATCCAGTGTCATGCGCTGACTACTTCATAACTAGTATTCCCGTGTGCCATCAGTGCCATGAGCCACGAAGTAACTAGTTTTTCCATGCGCCAGCAGTGTTATGCGCCACTAAGTAAACTAGTGTCCGCATGTGCAACAGTGCCATACGCAACTACTCCTTCAAGCATCTCTGTACCCCAATACTAGCCACATAAATGACAGATACAAAGATTATGTCTGAAATATAATTCTGACAAAAAGGACTTTCTATCATGCCCCAGTCCCAAAATATGTATGACTAGGAATACGTAGCATGCTAGCTGTATGTATATGACAACTCCAATATGTTGAAAAAATCATAATACATACGTATACTGTAATATGAATATTAATTCACGAGTGGAACATATATTGTCAACACAAGTCACATGCATCTATATCTCATCCACAAGCACAAGTAAAGGAATATCAAATAAATAGCTAAATATCTCAAGTACGAAGTATCAAAAGAATAATTGTCGGGTGGAGACAAATCCACTATCCATTGACTATATCAAAAACTAAAATAATAGAGGAGATCAAAACCCTAATATAAAATAAATGTCAATAAAGAAATAACAGCTAAGGATCCATCACCAATGAAGTAATTACTAGTACTCAGAGGGTAAGACATCCTCAACTGAGAAAGATTGCATCAAGTCTGGGTCCTACTCCTACGGATAATCCTACTCGTTTATACCTGAAAGTGGACCAGGTCTTCAGAGGGACGTAACAATATACAAAAAGTTTAAGCCATAATATATTGAAAATAACATCCAAAAGGGTTGCCTAACTGTAACCATCACTTTTCAGGATAGGAGTATTTAGTCATTTTGGTATTATTATTATGGATATTTTTTATTTCATAATAAATTTTGTTGTTGTATATATATATATATATATATATATATATATATATATATATATATATATATATATATATATATATATATATATATATATATATATATATATATATATATATATATATATATATATATATATATATTTATTTATTTTTATTTATTTTTATTTTTATATATATATTTATATATAGATGATTGTGTGTTTGCCCTTCGTTAGACTAGACTTGAACCCAACTAGACTTGTCTTGATCATTAGTGCACCAATTAGTTTAGTCATGGTTGATTATTTTAATAAGAGAGAATAATCTATCACCCCTTGTAATTAAAATAGAAATCCTCTTAGTTAAACCCCCATTTATTAAATAACTCTTCATGACAACATGGAGGGGCATTTTGGACAATGTGCCTTAGCCAACCCTAACCATAAGGTAGCCGGGCCTATTTAGAGGGAGGGGAGCCTCATGAATGCTCACCACTTTATTTATTTTCTCCTTATTAGTTCATCCACAAGTTCCTCCATTCCCTCCACCAAATTCCTTCAAAACCAAGTCCCATCCCTCTCATTTTTATCCCCATGAAGAGCTAAAAGCTTGAGGATTACAAGAGGCTAGAAAAAGAGGGCATTGCTAGGAGTTGGAGTCCATTTCTCATCATTGTTCTCAATGAAAGAAAACACATTGGGAATCCATCTCCCAATAGGTAAAACCTCTTTTCTCTTGTTATTTTCATACTAGAATGGTGTAATAGATCCACAGAAACTCTTCCTTGACTTAGGGCTACACATAGGAAGAAGAACTAGGTCCATAGGAGACTATTGGAGAGAGTTACAATGAGTTTTGTGTCTATTTGGAGACAACTTCGAAGTGCCACACCAAGTGTTTGATAAAATGCCTAATGGGTCATTCCTTATTATTTTTTGTTGTATTTGTTATATTATGATGGGTATGATGTATTTTGGAGGTGGTAACACTATAGAATGGCTATTGGGAGAGTGTACCATAGATACCAAGATACTTGATATTTTGCCCATCAAACATTTGATACTTTGCCTTAGAGTAAGTGTACCTATCTAAATACATATCTGATATTAGATGTATATGCAAACTAGTATGAATATTAGTAGATGTGCATTTATGTGTTGGTAAGTGGTTGCAGTGTGGTATGCACTGTACTGTCCATAATGTGCAGTATGTGTATGTGTCAGTAAGACTAGACTGTGTGAATCTTGTGTAGTGAAGAGGTTGAGTGTGATCTCGGTGATGTGCACTGATGCAATGTTGGCACTGTCTTTGAATGCCAGTTTGAGGGGAAATTGCAGTGAGGTATTGGTATCAGTTGGGGCTCGGGTATGTAGGTCTTGGGCAGTGAGGGAGTATCAGGTATTTGGGGTTAAGCCTATACAGCAACACTTGATGCAGGGAGAACGATCGCAGCTAATGCTGCAGCATTATGCTCTTGTCCGTGTGTACTGTACAGTTGGTTGTGGATACGCTGTAGTTCATTATGTTGAGATGAGCTCTTGAACCAGCATGTGCAGCATCAACAGTGAGGTCAAAGGGGGTTCAGTTGGACTGCAGGAGGCGGCCATGAGCAAGGCTAGCAGCAATTAAGGACTATGTAGTGCTCGAGTGAAGTAAAGGTGATCGAGTGTAATATGATAAAAAGGTTTCGTTGCTCTGAATTCAGAGTAGTAGCAGTAACAATAATAAGTGTAAGAGTAGGGGAAATTGTGAGTGTTTAGGTATGTGGCATGAGTGGATTTGCACAAGAGTAGAGTCATATAGGTATGGTGATTATGAGTGTGTATGTTTTGAGGGTACACAATTGTTTTAATACAGTAGTGTATGAGTTATGACCTAAGATTATGTGATTAGTATGTGTAGAAGTGTTGGATGAGTGTACTTATGAACTGGGAGGCCTATCGTGAAGGATCGTAAAGCAACTCTAGAGGGGGTGAATATAGTGCAGCAGAATAATCTACCAAATTTAAGAATATCAGAATGAAGGCAGTTGCTAACTAACAATATATATAAAAGACAGTAAAGTAAAGCAGTAAAGTAGAAAGAGAAAGCAAACGCAAACACCAAGATGTATACTGGTTTTCCTCTAAGGGGACTAGTCCAGTACCCAAACTCAAGCTCGAAGTTTTGTCCACTATAATCACTAATAGTGAATCACAAGCTTTGATCTGAAGGCTTGCCACTTTTTTACACCATGAGGTTTGATCCGAAGTCTCGCAACTTCACAGCTAGAGAGAGAGTAACTGATGGAACAAAGCTCTTTTACAACTCTGTAAACTTCGAGACTGAGATCGCACTTGGCACTAGGTAGGCTAGGGAGTTGCTCTTTAAGATGGGAAAGTTAAGGCTAAGATGTCTGCTCACAATATGATAGAATATTAAGATTGGTTGAGTGTGTAGGAATATAGAAATCTAATCCTATTTATAGTGTGTAGACAAACAGGATTCAGTCAGAATTTGGATGGGGTTTAATCAAATTTCCAACCGTTGGGCCAAGAAATATGGAGCAAATTGAACTGGTTGATTTCATACCAAAAGGGTAACCGAGTTCTGTTAGAGTTCGACATGAGTTCGGCCCGAGTTCAATTTCTAAGTATGGTAGACTTTGTTAATGAATGTGACCTGATTTGGTGGATAGGTTCTTTGGTTTATTTGAGTGGACTAGGTAGCTAGGTATTGATACTTGGATTTGCCAGTGACACTCAGATTACATTAATCCTAGACTCAAATAAATAAAATATTATATTTGAATAGACGTAATACAGACAACATATAATAGCAGTGTTGAGGCTTCAGATCGTGATATATCAATGCATGGTTTAGTTAACTATCAAAATCAAGTTGATTGAGACCGGATGGGACAACAATCTCTCCCATTTTGATAATTGACAAACTATGAATGATACTTCAAGTCTTTGATATGCAAGACTCCCCCGTAATTGTGGAGCAGTTGACATGTTGAAGGAAAATTCTGTCAAGTATATCTTTTATGCTAGTATCATGTATGTCTTTCTTCTCCGTTGTCATTTGATCGAAATGGCATGCTCCCCCAAAATCGGTGAGATGACAAGAAAAACAAGTGAGTAAAGTGTATACAAGATAACATATATTGACAAAGAAAATTGCTTTAAAATTTATTCGTTTGAAAAAAAAACATACAAAAGTAGATGTGTAGTAGAAACATCATAGTAGAGCATCTAAAAGTAAACTTTTTAAAAATTCAAATTTATTAAGTAACTAGTTGTCATTTTCTTTATCTTTATCATCAAGTTCAACAATTCTATTTGGATCGAAGAAGGCATCAACTAGATCCAAATGTCGCTGAACATAGGGGTGACCAATGCGAAAACCTTGTTCAATTGGATTACAAAGAATCAGAAAAGGTCCGGCTGGATGCTTCGATACGGTGTACTGGATATCTATCAAAGTGTTGCCAAAAGCCTGAGCCTGAAGTGTTTGGCGATGATCAGTAGCATGATTACGTATATCTTCTTTGTGTAAGTAATTACGCAACAGATTAAAAATAGACTCTAAGCTTTATGGTTATTCATCAGCAGGAGGGACGGAATCAATATGATGAGTGTTGTAGTTTGATGATGACTTATAATGTAGAAATATAGTTAGCTGAATTTTTCGAACTCTATTAAGGGATAAATGGTTGGCAAGTACATGGCGTATAGTAGTGGACGCCATTTGTTGTGACATTGAACCATTTGAGATAAGATGGTCTAGGAAACATTAACCAGCAAGGTCAAAGGACGTAATTTTGGGATACCTTAAGCCTGTCGACAAAGTTCCTTTAAGGTATCTAAAGATACGCTTAACTACACACAAATGTGATTCCATAGGATTAGCCTGATATCTAGCACAAAGGCATACACAAACATAATGTTTGGGCGACTAGCAGTTAGATATAACAAACTACCAATCATACTTTGATACTTACGTATGTCTATTGGTTTACTGCTTTCATCAAGGTCAAGCTTAGTGGATGTTGCCATTGGAGTTTCGATAGGCTTTGCATTGTCCATATCAAACTTTTTGAGCAAATCCTTCATGTACTTAGCCTGATGGATAAAGGTTCCTTGTGAATCTTGCTTGATTTACAATCCTAGAAAGAATATTAGTTCTTCCATCATGCTCATCTCAAATTCACTCTATATAAACTTAGCAAACTCAATACATAGCATCTTATTAGTAGTTCCAAATATGATATCATCAACATATATTTGCACTAATAACAAATAATCAGTAGAAGATTTTATAAAAATGATAGTATCAATTTTTTCTTTTAAAATACTATTTCCATGTAGAAAGAAGCTAAGACGTTCATGCCAAGCACGTGGGGCTTGTTTGAGTCAATATAGAACCTTTTGTGACATGAATACGTGGCCAGGGTGATTAAAATCTTCAAAACTAGGGGGTCGTTTGACAAAAGCATCTTCTTTGATAACTCTATTTAGAAAAGAACTTTTAACATCCATTTAAAAATGTTTGAAGCTATAAAAACTAACAAAAGCGCAAAGCATTCAGATAGATTTAAATCTAGCAATAGGATCATAGGTCTCATCGTAGTCAATACCTTCCTCTTGGTTGTATCCTTAAGCTATGAGACGTGCTTTGTTACGTGTAACTGAACCATCCTCATTTAATTTAATTCAAAAAACCTATTTACTAACGATGATCGGATAATCATTAGGTTTAGGAACGAGTTTCCAAACTTGATTACGTTCAAATTGGTTGAGTTCCTATTGCATAGCAGAAATCTAAAATTCATCATTAAAAGCTTTATCAGTATTTTTAGGTTCTATTTGAGAAATAAAAGCTACATTTGTAGTGGTATCTCTATTTGAGGAACGTGTACTTACACCTTTTGATACATCACCTATTACCAAGTCCTCAGGATGATCAATGGAGAACTTTAGTCTCCTTGGCAGACTTTTCAGATGCTTTTCACTGTTTGTATCTTCAAATGTCTTGTTTGTTGCGGGTTGACTACCTTCATTGTCGCTGTCATTTAGTACTTGAGTGTTATGTTTATCAAATATAACATTGATTGATTCTTCAACTGTCAATGAGTTCTTGTTGAATACGCTGAATCTTTTACTTTTGGTGGCATAACCTAGAAAAATACCTTCATCGGCCTTGGAGTCAAACTTTCCTAGATTATCTTTGGTATTAAGAATAAAATATTTGCAGCCAAAAACTTTAAAGTAACTAATTATAGGGATCCTACCAAACAAAATTTCATAGGGGGTTTTCTTCAATATAGGTCGAATAAGCACCCTATTTAAAATATGGCATGAAGTACTTACAGCTTCAGCCCAAAATTATTTTGGAAGGTTATACTAATTTAACATAACTCTAGCCATATCGCCAAGAGTTCTATCCTTCCGCTCTATAACACCATTTTGTTATAGAGTTCTAGGACAACAAAATTCATGAGAAAATCCATTTTTATTGTCAAATTTTTTGAAATCACTATTTTAAATTTACCTCTATGATCACTTCGGATATGAATAATCATGAAACATTTTTTTATTTTGAATATTTTTGCAAAAAGTGACAAATTTAAAAAATGTTTCATTTTTGTTTGCAAGAAAATAAACCCATGTATATCTAAAAAAATCATCAATAATTACATAAGCATAAAGCTTACCGCCAAGACTGACCGACTTTACTAGGTCCAAAGTGGTCTAGAGGTACTTACATAGTTTATTGATTTAAAGGAAGATTTAGTAGCTTTATCTTTTTCACAGTCAGCACATATCATATCTTTCTTCAAAGTAATCTCGGATAAGCCTCTTACGAGTTTCTTTGTGGATAGTCTTGCAATAGTGTCCATGTTTACGTGTCGTAGACGCATATGCCATAGCTAGCTGTCATATTTGTTGGCGTATAAATATTTTGCCTGCATTGTTAGTGTGTTTTAGAAGATAGAAAAAAAAAATATTTTCTTCCCTGATCCCTTCAAAGATAACTTTACCTGTGGATCTTTTATAAATAGAGCATTTGTTTTTAACGAAGTTAATGCCATAACCATGGTCAGCTAGATGACTGATGCTAAGTAGGTATATTTTATTTCCGTTACTAGACAAACATCTTTAATGACAGGATATGGAGGAACACCTATATTACCATTTCCAATAATATATCCTCTGAGGTTATTGCCGAAGGAGACATAACCTTCTTTCTTCATCGATAGCATTATAAATAGGTTAGCATCACCAGTCATATGTCATAAGCAACCACTATCGAGAATCTGCTTGCTTCTAGCATGAGAGCGTTGGTCCACCTGATCAGCTAACGCCATGAAGCATAGGTTTGCTGTTTCTCGAGGATTCTCTTCTTCAGATTCACTAGCTTCACTTTCGTGCCAGATACTAGTATTTGCATATTTTTATGATGATGTTATTCTGGATGAGTGATTGTGGCAATTTATTTTTCTTAGGGTTGGACAATCTTTCTTTATATGCCTTGCCTTTTTATAGTTGTAGCATATAGGCTCTTCATCACTGTTGTCAGTTGGCTCCTTCTTCTTTGATCTCTCAAGCTTTAAATTTTTTTTGAATTTCTAGTGATCAGGGCAACTTCCTCATCTTGAGACTCATTGTCGTCAGAGTTATAGTCAGTGACCTTTTTGTGATGTGCCTTAAGAGCAATCTTCTTTTTCTTTGGAGTAGGTTCTTTAAATTACTTGAGATCCAGCTCGTGAGTCATCAACTTGCCCATGAGAGTCTCGAGGGTCATCGTGGTAAGATCATTCCCTTCTATGATTACAATGGCCTTGGGATTCCAATTCTTGGTGAGTCCCCTGAGTACCTTACGAATCTTCTCGTGACTGCTGTACTCCTTGCCAAGTGATAATAGAGGGTTGACGTTGTCGATAAATCTCATGAATATATGAGTGATCGTCTTATTTTGCTTCATCTTGAATGCTTCATACTCTTGTATTAGATGACTTATTTTTGATTCCTTCACTTGAGAGGTTCCTTCGTGAGTGACCTCAAGAAGTTTTCATACTTCGTGCAAAGTTCCGCAAGTGGAGACCCTATTAAATTCAATTATGTCTACAACATAAAATAGAGCGTTAATAGCTTTAGCATCAAGACTAGCTTATTTCCTTTTGGTGTCTGTATACTTGTCATAGGTTTTCTCTACAAGGTTACCATCTATGACTATTCCAGGTGGCTTCTTGTATCTTTCTACTACTACAGTTCAAAGGTCAAAATCAAGTGACTTTAGGTAGAAGCTCATACGTGTCTTCCAGTATGTGTAGTTAGTACCATCAAATAGGGGTGGCCTATTTGTGGATTGGCCTTCACCATTGTTGGTGTGGATAGATGTAACAGTTGCCATAAGTTTCTTAGGATGTTAATACAAATATCAAGAGAACTAGCTCAGATACTAATTAAAGGACCGTAAAGAAACGCTAGGAGGGTGAATAGAGTACAGCAGAATAATCTACCGAATTTAAGAATATCAGAATGAATGCAGTTGCTAACTAACAGTGTATATAAAAGACAGTAAAGTATAACAGTAATGTAGAAAAAGAAAGCAAACACAAACACCAAGATGTATACTAATTTTTCTCTGAAAGAACTAGTTTAGTCCCGAGAACTCAAGCTCGGAGTTTTTTCTACTATAATCACCAACAGTGAATCACAAGCTTTGATCTGAAGGCTTGCCTCTTTTTTACACCACGAGTTTTGATCTGAAGTCTCACAACTTAACATCTAGAGAGAGAGAGAGAGAGTAACTGATGGAACAAAGCTCTTTTACAACTCTGTAGACTTCGAGCCAGGACCGCAGTTGGCCCTAGGAAGGCTAGAAAGTTGCTTTTTGAGATGGGAAAGTTAAGGCTTAGATGTTTGCTCATAATAGGATAGAAGATTAAGAATGGTTGAGTGTGTAGGAATGTAGAAATCCTATCCTATTTATAGTGTGTAGGCAAACAAAATTCGGCCAAAATTCGGATGGGGCTTAATTCAAATTTCTAACCGTTGGGCCAAGAAATCAGGAGGTAATTGAACTTATTGATTTCATAACAAAAGAGTAACCGAGTTTGGTCCGAGTTCGGCATGAGTTCGGCCCGAGTTTGGTTTCTAAGAATGGTAGACTTTGTTAATGAATGTGGCCTGATTTGGTGGATAGGTTCTGTGGTTTATTTGAGCGAACTAGGTATCTGGGTATAGGTACTTGGATTTGCTAGTGTGACTCAGCTTATATGAATCCTAGACTTAAATAAATAAGATTATATTTGAATAGACACAATACCGAATAACTATAATAGTAGTGTGGAAGATTCAGATCGTGACGTATCAATGCATGGTTTACTTAACCATCAAAATCAAGTTGACTGAGACTGGATGGGACAACATATGGGTGGAGATACAATTTTCTTATTAGGTATCATAACTTGTGTATCAGGTGGGTATTCAGGGTGTGAGGGAAGTTTGATACTACATTCAGGTATCAGGGAATCAGTAAGGGAGTCTTCATGAGTGCTCCGATTTGAGATGATAATGTTTTAGTAGGGATTTAGCAACTACACACAAGACTTTGAAATGGTTGACCTGGCTGTATAGTGTGCACTGCAGATTGGGATGCAAGGGTTGTATAGCTTGGTTGGGCTAGTAAGAAGAGAAATAGTAGGTTGCAGTCGAGTACTTGAGGGGTGCACGTGTATGTCTAAGAGGTAATGAGTTATCAATTGTTAGTAGGGTATTTACCTGGGTGTAGTTCCCAGGTGTTTACCAATATGCAATTGGTCGGGTAGAGGCAGGTCTGGAGCTAGTTTAGGCTAACATAAGTGTAGGTGAGTATGTGTTGGATACACTGATGGGTGACATGGGTTCCTGTGATTAAAATGTGATGAGGATCGGGTAGATGTGTTAAGGAGATACTCAGATCTGATACGAAGATGTCACTATAGGAAGTGCACTGGATGCATAAATATCCAGTTCACTGATGGAAAGGGGTTGATCTGGGTAGTGAGATTAGTTAAGATGCTCAGTTAGATAGAGCAGGGTTCAGAGTAGAGGGTAGGAGTAGTGGGGGATGTTGGTTGTTTATGAAGTTTCAGTGGCATGTGGGTTATTAGTGTATCTGATACACAAGTGAGTGAATTGGAATAGAGGGACTGACATATGAATATCAGTTAGGATTTTTGGGGTGTGCCATGAGTAAAGATTAGTGTGTAAGAGTATGATTTCTAACGTAGTAGCTATGTTAAATTATTAAGTATATATGTTAGTATCCTAAGATGCCTAGGTAAGAGTAAGATACTTTAGGATACAAATTATATATTAGTATGTATATAATACATAGTGTCTAGAGTCTAATATAGCTATATACATACGCTATTGACCTAGTATACTTAGTATTAGAAAATATTGACCTAGAATGACTTAAAAACTTAGTATTAGCCAGTTTACCTATATAGGACAACCCAGTTGTCAACTTGAAAACCTAATTAGGAAATTGACCTATAATTGACCTAGAAATATAGTTTCAACCTAGCTATGTATATTTTGATTCCAAAATATTATTATGACAGGGAATTTCATATTTATGTCTCTAAGGCACCAATACGGACATAGTTTGACATTCATTGCTCTGAACCAAAGGCGAATACATTTTTTGTTAGTTTTCAGTACTTGAGAGTATATATATCTAGATCTATTTTACTTGATTCTGACACCATGTTATACGGGCTGGTATTATATGGATCGAGTCAGGAGATGTTATTTATTTGACCAATGCATTTGATACTTCTTACTCATGTACTTTATCGTGTGCTTCGGGTATTATTTGTGCTCGTACATATCGTATGCTCCGTGTGCTCATATTATACTTGTGTGCGTAATGTCATGATTTCATCCATGAATATTAGTTGGGACATGGGATTAGGAGTTGATTATCTGATCAAACCCTTAGTGTATTCGTGTGCATGTCAATTACACCCTACACGTGTAATTAAGTTAACGTAGAATATTCGTGTGCAACCTAAATCGTTCACATAATGAAATTATATGCTAACGTACTAGTTAGTATCACCAGTTCTCTTATTTACAGTTCTCTTAAGGCAAGTTTATACCATATTGCTTGTATTACTTTTCTAGTAAATTTTTCATCTCCTAGTTACCTGCATCTTGTATTCATTTCTATTGCTGTTATATATTTTCTACCATGTATATGAAATTGCTTTCAGAGTTTTGTACTTTTCTCTTTTCCTGATTGGATATATTTTTCCAGACGACTGTTTAGAGGACTTGTATCCTACCTACTACGGCCTACAGAATGGAGAGCCAGCTGATATAGATCCTTTACTCCAGGATGATCTAATTTTATCTATTGAGGAGACACACCTAGCCATAGCAGACCAGTAGCTAGTATCTTTTATTTGTATGGGATATGTTTCCAGCTTAGACCTTGGCATATTATTTATTTTGAGACCCTTTGTGTTAATTGCTAAACTTTAGACTTGGATATTGTGATAACTTATTATTTCTTTTATTTTATGATATCGTGCCATTATCTATCTCTAGTTTGCTTGATTGAGTATTGATGTTAAATATATTCGTCTTGTCCTCCTTTTGGAGTTGAGTTACCATTGACAGGATATACAAATATCATTGCGTGAGTTTGTTAGAATGTTTTGTAGACCTTAAATATTCTACCGTCGATGCTGCTGCGTAGGATGGACGTACCCATGACTCATGCCAAATTTTCTGGTATGGGTCGTGACACTAACCATCTATGTGAAATGCACTTTTGAGAATAACTTTCCAACGTATGTGTCATGCCCCAGAACCAAAATAGTAGGACTAGGAATACGTAAGCATGCCAGCCGTATGTATATAGCAACTCCAATATATATATACCATAATACATACGTACGCTGTAATATGAATAATAACTCACATGTGGTATATACATTGTCACAAGTAACAGGGCATAACTAGATCTCATCTACAGAATAAAATAACCAATCAACTATATAACTGAATCAAGTATAGAATACTTGATAAGAATAAGTAGTTGGGTGGAGACAAATCCACTTCCAAACTAGAATATAAGAGAAACAAAATAGGTACATCTAATGAACCATGAGACTCGAAGAGAAGACCTCCTCGAAATAGATAAGTAGCAAGTCATGATCCGTGCTCCTGCGAATAGTCAAGATTATCTACACTTGGAAAGGGACCAGGTCCTCAGAGGGACGTAACAAGATACATAGAAGCATGCTAATTGAATACAGTAAACATGCATAATAGACAAAAATATATATAAGTACGTTGTACAAGACAATCTATATGAATATGCATAATAAGGACAACCTTTCGATGTATGGGCATGGGTAGGCTACTCTATCTAATCTCACAACTCACACACACGTCAGGAACATCAAAAATTGACATACCTCGAGGGTAGTGACCAGCGCGACTCCAGAAATCGAGATACCTCAAGGGTAGCGACCAGCCCGATACACTACCGTAGTGCGTGCTAGATACTATGTGTCAAGTATGTGTCAACATATATATAGTATATAATTATGACTGAAAGAAAACACACATGCAATGAATATATAAAATATAATAAGCATGCAAAAGTACTGTAAGCAATTTGGCAAGGTATCTTGCCTGGTAAGAAAGCTGCAAAGTGTAAACGTCCAGACGTCAGGTGCAATGGATCAGAAACCATGGTATCAAAATAAACGTCTCCGGATACTGAAATAAATATTACCAATATTCCCAGAATAAGCAAGATAGCTAGAAAATACTACCCTTTCGTCCAAATTGGACACAGGGGTAAAACGGTAATTTTGGGTCAAACGGGTCCACAAGTGGGCCACTTTGTACCGAAAAGCGTACCAGAGGTAAAGATCTTTAAATGGGACAAATTATAGGTCAAACAAATCCTAAACGTCAATACTAATAAAACGGTATGTCCAATTTTGGATTCCGGTGAGCCGAACACAAATTTGCCCTAAAAGTCAACTATGGAGCCCGTAAATAGGCGGCTTGGTAAACTATCTCGAAATCGCTTGAAACTTAGGTTACAGGACCAACCTGATACCACGAATCCAATGGCGCAAGTTTCGTCGCATTGCGATAAGTGTATACTAAATGGTGTTGTGTTTTGCAAAAGTCACGATATGGGGACTATTTTCAGATACGGGCTGATTCTGACGCGTACACACGTCCAAATCAGTTTTTGTGAAAACTCACACGTCAGGATATACCATACGCGTCTTTTGCTGTAATTGGTACGTGAAGAGGTGGTCCCGTTTGGCGGGATGCACTCCGTATCATAATTTTCTAATATTTTTAAAAACAAATTAAAGGGTTTTTCGGGTACGGGTCGTGACACTAACCATCAATGTGAAATGCACTTTTGAGAATAACATTCCAACGTATATGCTATCTGGCTAAAAATTGGATTAAAGTGACTCTCTCGGAGAATCAGTGGCGTAAAAAGCGTAACATCTTTCGATGGCCATATGCCTCCTGTAAATAATATAATATAAGGGTCATCTAACCACGCATCTCCGGTGGAACGTACAGGTTATAAAAGGAAAAGTGTAAAGAACCCATATGCCAACTTGTTGTTCTTTCTACCCTATGCTCTATCTATATCTATCACCCTCACTTTTCGAATTAATGGTATTTTTGTCTTTCCGTAATTAAAATATAAATAATTGCATGATAATTAATTATGTTTAAATAATTATGATTTTAATTGATCGTTGCACCTTACCGTTGTTCGATAAATAAAGTGCTACACTAGCCCCTGTCTTCCAACATATTTCATACCCTTATCCTAGACATGCCAGACTGTTATCTTAATCCTGGTGAGACTCATAATAATGTCTTGTCGTGTTCATTTAGACGCACGACATTCGTCGCAACCAATTCCATTTAAAATTTAATAAAAACCAAAATTATTCTTTGTGCAATTTTTCTATTATTGGGCACTTTGGTGCAAAAGTGCATTGAGGTATCCATCCCATTGGACACGACACGTGAATAAAATCTATTTTTCCCTCATTTATATTTTTCCATGATTTTTGGGAGTGTGTAATTGAATACCAACCTCCTCAAACCATAGCACTCCAAACTTTGAACCAAATGCAATCCTAGCCATTGATTTGGAACCCATTTTAATCATAGTCCTTGAAATACCTACATGAGAAGTCCAATTCCAAGAGGGCTTTGACCAAAGTCAACTTTTAGGTAAAACCAAACCCCCTTCATATATAAACTCATTTTTCTTACTTTTCTTTTCTTTTATATGCTGTAAACCTAATACTTAGCCGACCCTCTCCTATTCATCTTTATCCTGACCCCCCTTGAGTCGCCGTGTCCGGCCATCCCCGGTCGAAGACCACCGGAGCCCAACCCGACGGCCTGAGCCCTCCCCGCTGAACCACTACTCACCGCCAGCACCACCACCTCCCTACGTCGTTACCCTTCCCGTCCGCTAACCGCCCGGAGTTCGACGAACTGCCGACCTGTCGACCCTGCTGTACCTCGAACCCGTCGTCCCACCAGAACTCGCCACCCTCGGCCGGAGACCTGAACGTCGACTTCCTCCACATTCGCCTGCACATCCCGGACCTCGCAATCCCCGCTGTACAGGTCGCCCTGCCTCACCTCGACTCAGCCCCGGAGTTCGACGACCCCGACCGCTGCACTTGACCGACCAGAACTCGCCGACGAAGCCACCGACCTGCTGTCGACCTTTCCGACTACACGAAGACACCAACCTGCTGTCGACCTTCCCGACTACACGATGCTGCCGACAGCCGGAGACTCCGCCGTGACCTGCTGCTGACGACCTCGACATCGAACCCTTCATTTCACGTATACAGGATCGAACCCCTCGCATGCATATACACGTACACGTATACACGTATTCCTTGCAGTATTTCACACGTGTTAGCCGTAGAGTAGTTAGTATATGATAGTATGTATATACTTGCGTATGTATTAGTATGTGTTAAACGTATTTTTGAACACACATATATATATATGGTATATCTCCATTGCATATATACATATGTATATGTCTTGTATATATATATCTCTAAAATATGTTAATATGTATATATATGTACCTGTATTAATTCTCAATTAGCATAAAACGTACGTATTGTACGAGCACCCTAGTACATGTTTAAAATATGTATATATGTGCATAGTATAAACACTATTAAGTATGTATATATATATATATCTATTATAATTAATTAGTATTATGAGATACGTTAGTCATAGTATGTACTATGTATTATATGTGCTAGATGTCTTGAATGTGACCATGGATACCCCGTAGGTACATCGACCTGTGACCCCTAGCGTAGCCTGTTGAGATCATTATGTTGATTGTGTGCTAGAGCAATGTCTGATGAATACTGTACATGTGATATGTCTATAGGACTGTTGGATCACTCAGACGATACCTTGGAACCCGGACAGAGGTATTACCAGCTAAGGACCCCAGGCGAGTACATTCTCTGACAGTTTCCATTATGTTGATTATCTCTATAATTCTTGTTGTATAGCGTACATAACTCTGATACTGTTCTTTACACGAGTTGGCATCATTGAGACCTGTCACGAGGAGTCGTGATTGGGATCCATCGTGCTAGCTGGGGAAACGGGGAAATATTAGTAGTTTATGTGATCATACCCACCTTACATGCAGCATTAGCTCACCCATATCTCACGTCGGTGCAGCCTTACCCTTATATGCCTCATCGCTGTTACATTCTGGTTAGCCTGACCTGTTGGGGATGATCGCTAATCCATGTAATGAGTCATATAGTCCCAAGCCGATCACATGATATACTGATGTTTCACACACTTAGATAGATGGTTCTTGACATGTATCTTGATAGATTGATCTTGTATCTCCACATGTTCTAGTTATTGTTCTTATACATACTTACATACCAATTCTTTGTACTTGCGTACACTTGTAGTTCTATTCCTTGTCAGATGCATATTGATGATGATGTTCCAGTACTTTATTCCAGTATTTCTCATTGCCAGTATTTCATTTCTGTCTTGTATTTCTTTACACTGTATTATAGTTTTTGTCAATATATGTGGAACAGCTGTTAGAGGTGTATTTTCGTTCCAATCCTGACTGGATATTTTTTCCAGAGAATCTTGAGGATTTTTGTACCACGCACTACGGACCAGGTATAGATGCAGACTATGTACCAGAGATCCCAGAGGAGACCATGCTTCTAGATGAGGCATTGCCTACAGCTACCTAGATAGTATTAATTTTATGCTTGAGACTTATGAAGGATATTTCAGTTTATGTTTAGACTTATGTTAAGTTTATTTGGAGACTTGTGTTGGACAGCTAGACTGTGAGTTATCTTTATGTTGGGACATGGTGTTTAACTATGTTATTTCTTTTATCTTTTATCGTGCCTTATAGTCGTTGTGATTGAGTTATATTGAGAGATTTGGGGATGTATATCATTGACAGGTGTTTAGTTAGTTAGTGTTACTGTGACCTAGACAGCGTTCTACCGCCGATGCTGCGGCGTAGGCTGGACGTACCCACGCTCTCGTGCCTCTGCACCGGGTGCGGGTCGTGACACATTTTTAGTGGTGGCCCATGCAGGTATAGTTTCGAAAGTTATGCGATATCGTAGTAGTGCGACAACTAAGTTGTACTGCTGCGAGCCTGTGCTAGGATATAGGAAATAGGATCTAGGATGGGAATATGCTCAATCACACTAGGAAATTCTGAACTTTATATTGCTATTCCAATAGATTACTTCCTTTAGCGATTTAGTGTTCTTTCTTGATAATATCATATCTATCACCTTAATTGATTCTTTGATCTGTATTCAGGATATCGCCGAATACTAGATCCATGGGAATGGGAGCAGCTAATTCAGAGAGGACTGCCACCTCTCAACCTGACGAACAGATACCTGGAGATTCTCCTACATCTCCTGTTCGTGTGGGAGTGTCTGCAACTAACGGGATTCCTCCTCCACCTATACAGAGGATTGCCCCAACTATGACAGACAACCTTCCACCACCACCGACACCGATATTTGGAGGAGTGCCCGCTGACGGGGCACAGATGTTCGCATTGATGAAGGGCATGCTAGAGGCCCAGAGAGTAACAGCAGAAGCTCAGCGTGTTCAAGCTGAGGCTTAGAGAATGCAAGCAGAAGTACACCAGGCGCAGACTAAACTGATAAGAGAGAGCATGGAGAATGCTCACCAGGTAACTCTCCAAGCTGTGGAGAGGGTAGCACGACAACCGCAACATCAAGGTCAACAACAACAGAGGCCCGGTACCATAGTGGACTTTAAGAGGATGATGCCTCAAGAGTTCAAAGGCACAGAAGGAATACTATATGCTGACGAATGGTTAGAAGACATAGAAAGAAATTTGCGTTTATCACAGATTCCGTAGATTCTTCAGATAGAGGCCGCTGGCAGTCAGATGTTTGATATCGCACTGACGTGGTATCGTACAGAGCTGAGACTCGCCGCTGAAGGACTTACTTGGGAGAACTTTAAAGAACTCTTCAAAGAGAAATTCTTTCCTGACGTAGCCTTGGGAGCATTAGAAAGCCAGTTTCATGACTTAGTCCAAGGAGGCATGTCAGTCGACGAATATGCTGCAGAGTTTTGCCGATTGAGTCAATTTGCGCCATCGATTGTTCGAGACCCAGGAGACAGAGCTCAGAAATTCAGGAAGGGATTAAACAGGGAGATCAAGTCTCGTACTTCGGGACGACGTACTGCTATATTTGAGGGTATTCTGATGGATGCCCAGATTGTCGAAGACGACTTGGACCTCAGGCCCAAGAGAGGACGCGATACATCCGGAGCAACAGGAGGTAACACAGGACCAGCCAAGTGCCCATACTTTCAACAATAATATAGGCCGTACCAGCAACAATACCAGCAACAACACCAGCAGCAACACTAGCAACAGGCACCAGTTCGAGGACATGCTCAACAACAGCAACCACAAAGACATAATCAACTCGTTGCCCCATGTTCGTATTGCGGAAAGATGGGACATACAAGAGATATCTGCAAAAAAAGGTTGGGCACTTGCTTATCGTGTGGATCAGCAGCACATCAGCTGAGGGACTGCCAAACTATTCAGAATCGCCAAGAAGGAGGAGCCGCTCAGAGAGGACCAGCCAGAGCACCTATTGTACCAGGAGGCCAGCAGAGAGGACCTCCACTTCCATCACAGCAGGAGAGGTTTTCTCAACAACAGCAGCAATAGAGAGGAGCACCACAAGGACGAGCTTACGCCATGACCACTGAGGAGGCCGAGCCAGCTGGAGACGTAATTTTAGGTTCAATTTTTCTCGATTCTATTCCAGCACTTGCATTGTTTAATTTTGCTGCTTTCCATAGTTTCGTATCTGTATCTTATGCCCTTAAACATCATTTAGAAACGGAACCATTAGATAGGACTTGCAAGATCACGATAGGAGGAGGCATTATCCTAGTCCGTGATTATTGTAAGGATCGGAGGGTGTCATTGGAAGGCCGAGAGTTGAGCGTGAGTTTACTCATTATGCCACTCCCGGAATACGATATTGTACTCGAATGGACTGGCTGAGTAAACACCATGCTTCTATAGATTGTCGCAGAGGTAGAGTAGTATTTCGACCACCAGGAGAGCCAGAGTTTGAGATTGTCAGTAGAGCAGAGGCACTTTTTGCGTAGCTAGGGTGGAAGAATAAGAGTTATCGCATCCACTTATAGCGGAATTCCTGGATGTATTTCCAGAGGAGTTGCCAGGTTTGCCACCAAACAGAGACGTTGAGTTTTCTATAGACTTGATACCAGGAGTGGAGCCTATTTCACAACATGTCTATAGAGTTAACAACAACGAATTGGTAGAACTAAAGAAACAAGTTGAGGAGCTGCAAGACAAAGGTTTTATTAGATCCAGTTCATCGCCATAGGGAGCACCGGTATTATTTGTACCAAAGAAGGATGGCACGGTACGTATGTGTATCGATTATAGAGCTTTGAATAACCTCACTATCAAAAATAATTACCCGCTGCCGAGGATAGATAATCTTTTCGATCAATTGAGCGGAGCAAAGGTGTTTTCAAAAACAGACTTGAGGTCAGGCTATCACCAGGTGAAAGTGAAGAAAGAAGACATACCGAAGACTGCCTTTCGAACCAGATATGGCTAGTTTGAATTTACAGTAATGCCGTTTGGTTTAACCAATGCACCAGCAGTATTTATGAACTTGATGAACAAGGTGTTCCACCAGTACCTTGACAAGTTCGTAGTGGTATTTATTGACGACATTCTAGTATATTCAAAAACCCTAGAAGAGCACGAAGAGCACTTGAGAATAGTCTTAGAAACTCTCAGGAGAGAGAAATTATACGGGAAGCTTTCAAAGTGTGAGTTCTTTCTTGAAAAGGTTAAATTTCTTGGACACATGGTAACGGGTGACGAAATTTCAGTTAACCCAAAGAAGATAGAGGCAGTGAAGTCATGGGCTACCCCCGGTACGGTAGCTAAAATCAGGAGCTTTCTCGGACTAGCAGGATACTACAGAAGATTTGTGCAAGACTTCTCTAAGATTGCAGAGCCAATGACTAGGCTGACCAAGAAGGATGTGGAATTTGTCTGGACAGAAGAATGCCAAGCCGCATTCGATGAGCTGAAGAGGAGATTGACGACAGCACCAGTTTTGACATTGCCCTTAGGGACAGGTGGATTCACTATCTACAGTGATGCTTCAGGAAAAGGGTTGGGATGCGTTCTTCAATAACACGGGAAAGTAATTGCCTATGCTTCAAGACAATTACGCCCTCATAAAAAGAACTACCCCACTCACTATCTGGAGTTAGCGGCAGTTATCTTTGCCCTAAAGCTGTGGAAGCACTATCTGTACGGAGAGCGTGTGGAAATCTTCATAGACTACAAGAGCTTAAAGTACGTGTTTACACAGAAGGAGCTGAATATGAGATAGAGAAGGTGGTTAGAATTGATGAAAGACTTTGATATCTCATTACAGTATCATCCAGGGAAAGCCAACGTAGTCGCGGATGCCTTGAGCAGGTACCCAATGGCTATGTGTTTGACTTTGGATAGACACTTATCAGCTGATCTTGAGAGCTTAAAAATTGAGGTATTAGTTCCAGGAGCTGAAATTCAGATATGGGGACTGCAGATTCAATCAGAACTGATAGACAGAATTAGAGCTGCGTAGTATGATGATGAGGCTCTAAGGAATATTAGGGCACAAGTTCAGGCAGGATTGATAGATGATTTCACTATTGCGGATGATGGATCCTTACGACATGGTACGAGGATGTGTATGCCAAGCGAAGAGCTGTGCGAAGAAGTTTTACAGGAGGCACACCGCTCTCAGTACTCGATGCATCCCGGAGCCAACAAGATGTATTGAGATTTGAGGAAGCATGTATGGTGGTATGGTATGAAGCACGAAGTAGCACGCTTCGTATCCCGATGTTTAGTGTGCCAACAGGTGAAAGCGGATCGACAGAGGCCAGGGGGATTGCTTCAACCTTTACCCATTCCATAATGGAAGTGGGAGCACATGACTATGGACTTCGTTTCAGGACTTCCTCGTTCTCCAGGAGGAAAGGACGCAATTTGGGTCATCGTGGATAGGTTGACCAAATCAGCCCACTTCTTGCCTTTTAAAGTGGGTACTTCGACGGAGAAGCTAGCAGAGATGTACGTACAGCAGATTGTCAGATTACATGGAGTTTCTGTAAGTATTGTCTCAGATCGGGATAGTCGTTTCACTTCTCATTTCTGGAGGAGCCTACAGTCTAGCTTGGGCACTCAGCTCAAGTTCAGTACCGCATATCACCCTCAGACAGATGTGCAGTCTGAGAGGACTATTCAGACTCTTGAAGATATGCTACGCACTTGCGTATTGGATCTCGGAGGTTCTTGGGAGGATCATCTACACTTGGTAGAGTTTGCTTACAATAACAGCTACCAGGCCAGCATTGAGATGTCACCATTCAAGGCTTTATATGGACGGAGGTATCGTACCCCTTTATCTTGGGATGATGTTGGATTAAGAGCCTTGTTAGGACCAGAAATGGTCGTAGATGCAGCAGAAAAGGTGAAACTTATCAGAGACAGACTACGAGTGGCGCAGGACAGACAGCGACATTGGGCAGATAGTCACCGTAGACCCCTAGAGTTTACGTTATTGTTTTGCTTTGTTTTGTTTGGTTGTGATTGCTTTGTTTAGGTTGCATATTAAGATCGTTGTTCTAGGTTGGCGATTTGGTGTTCCTACGGATTTCTCCGACACGGGGCATGATTCGTTTCGGCAGAGAAAGAAAGCTTAGTCCACGATACATCGGGCCCTTCAGTGTTCTTGTAAGGGTCGGTACAATGGCCTATAGACTTGACTTACCACCTGCTCTAGATGGAGTGCATAACGTGTTCCACGTATCACAGCTGAGACGATACGTGGCAGATCCTAGTCACGTATTAGATCACTCGAAGAACGAAGTTGGACCGACACTCAATTATCCTGAACAACCGGTGGAGATCTTGGATCGTAGAGAGAAGATATTGCGGAACCAGACTATTCCCTTGGTTCGTGTTGCATGGAGAAATCACTCTCTAGGAGAATCAACTTAGGAGAAAGAGGACGAAATTCACGAGCGGTATCCATATCTCTTCGAGACTTGAGGTATAATTCATTAATTGATTGCTTGTTCTAGTGATACTTAATTAAATTTCGAGGACGAAATTCTTTTAAGGAGGGTAGACTTGTCACCCTCACTTTTCAAAATAAGGGTATTTTTGTCTTTCCGTAATTAAAATATAAATAATTGTATGATAATTAATTATGTCTAAATAATTATGATTTTAATTGATCGTTGCACCTTACCGTTGTTCGATAAATAGAGCGCTACACTAGCCCCTGTCTTCCAACAGATTTTATACCCTTGTCCTAGACATGCCAGACTGTTATCTTAATCCTGGTGAGACTCATAATCATGTCTTGTCGTGTTTATTTAGACGCATGACACGTCGCAACCAATTCCATTTAAAATTTAAAAAAACAAAAATTATTCTTTGTGCAATTTTCCCATTATTGGGCACTTTGGTGCAAAAGTGCATTGAGATATCCATCCCATTGGACACGACACGTGAATAAAATCTATTTTCCCCTCATTTATATTTTTTCATGATTTTTGGGAGTGTGTAATTGAACACCAACCTCCTCAAACCATAGCCCTCCAAACTTTGAAACAAATGCAATCCTAGCCATTGATTTGGAAACCATTTTAATCAAAGTCCTTGAAATACCTACATGAGAAGCCCAATTCCAAGAGGGCTTTGACCAAAGTCAACTTTTAGGTCAAACCAAACCCCCTTCATATATAAACTCATTTTCCTTACTTTTCTTTTCTTTTATATGCTGTAAACCTAATACCTAGTCGACCCTCTCCTATTCATCTTTATCCCGACATCCCTTGAGTCGCCGCGTCCGGCCATCCCCGGTCGAAGACCGCCGGAGCCCAACCCGACGGCCTAAGCCCTCCCCGCTGAACCACTACTCACCGCCAGCACCACCACCTCCCAACGTCGTCACCCTTCCCATCCGCTGACCGCCCGAAGTTCGATGAACCGCCGACCTGTCGACCCCGCTGTACCCCGAACCCGTCGTCCCACCAGAACTCGCCACCCTCGGCCGGAGACCTGAACGCCGACTTCCTCCACATTCGCCTGCACATCCCGGACCTCGCCATCCCCGCTGTACACGTCGCCCTGCCTCACCTCGACTCAGCCCCGGAGTTCGACGACCCCGACCGCTGCACTTGACCGACCAAAACTCGCCGACGAAGCCACCGACCTGCTGTCGACCTTTCCGACTGTACGAAGACACCGACCTGCTGTCGACCTTCCCGACTACACGACGCTGCCAACAGCCAGAGACTCCGCCGTGACCTGCTGCTGACGACCTCGAAATCGAACCCTTCATTTCACGTATATAGGTTCGAACCCTTCGCATGCATATAAACATACACGTATACACGTATTCCTTGCAATATTTCATACGTATTAGTCGTAGAGTAGTTAGTATATGATAGTATGTATATACTTGCGTATGTATTAGTATGTGTTAAACGTATTTTGTAACACACATATATATATATGGTATATCTCCATTGCATATATACATATGCATATGTCTTGTATATATATATATCTAAAATATGTTAATATATATATATATGTACCTGTATTAATTCTCAATTAGCATAAAACGTACGTATTGTACGAGCACCCTAGTACATGTTTAAAATATGTATATATGTGCATAGTATAAACTCTATTAAGTATGTATATACATATATCTATTGTATTTAATTAGTATTATGTGATACGTTAGTCATAGTATGTACTATGTATTATATGTGCTAGATGTCTTGAATGTGACCACGGATACCCCGTAGGTACATCGACCTGTGACCCCTAGCGTAGCCTATTGAGATCATTATGTTGATTGTGTGCTAGAGCAATGTCTGATGAATACTGTATATGTGATATGTCTATAGGACTGTTGGATCACTCAGACGATACCTTGGAACCCGGACAGAGGTATTACCAGCTAAGGACCCCAGGCGAGTACATTCTCTGACAGTTTTTATTATGTTGATTATCTCTATAATTCTTGTTGTATAGCGTACATGACTCTGACACTGTTCTTTACACGAGTTGGCATCATTGAGACATGTCACGAGGAGTCGTGATTGGGATCCATCGTGCTAGCTGGGGAAACGGGGAAATATTAGTAGTTTATGTGATCATACCCACCTTACATGCAGCATTAGCTCACCCACATCTCACGTCGGTGCAGCCTTACCCTTACATGCCTCATCGCTGTTACATTCTGGTTAGCCTAACCTGTTGGGGATGATCGCTAATCCATGTAATGAGTCATATAGTCCCAAGCCGATCACATGATATACTGATGTTTTACACACTTAGATAGATGGTTCTTGACATGTATCTTGATAGATTGATCTTGTATCTCCATATATTCTAGTTATTGTTCTTATACATACTTACATACCAGTTCTTTGTACTTGCGTACACTTGTAGTTCTATTCCTTGTCAGATGCATATTGATGATGATGTTCCAGTACTTTATTCCAGTATTTCTCATTGCCAGTATTTCATTTCTGTCTTGTATTTTTTTACACTGTATTATAGTTTTTGTCAATATATGTGGAACTGCTGTTAGAGGTGTATTTTCATTCCAATCCTGACTGGATATTTTTTCCAGAGAATCTTGAGGATTTTTGTACCACGCACTACGGACCAGGTATAGATGCAGATTATGTACCAGAGATCCTAGAGGAGACCATGCTTCTAGATGAGGCATTGCCTACAGCTACCTAGATAGTATTTATTTTATGCTTGAGACTTATGAAGGATATTTCAGTTTATGTTTAGACTTATGTTAAGTTTAATTGGAGACTTGTGTTGGACAGCTAGACTGTGAGTTATCTTTATGTTGGGACATGGTATTTAACTATGTTATTTCTTTTATCTTTTATCGTGCCTTATAGTTGTTGTGATTGAGTTATATTGAGAGATTTGGAGATGTATATCATTGACAGGTGTTTAGTTAGTTAGTGTTACTGTGATCCAGACAGCGTTCTACCGCCGATGCTACAACGTAGGCTGGACGTACCCACGCTCTCGTACCCCTACAACGGGTGTGGGTCGTGACAATATCATATCCATGCCACGGTGATACTATCTAGTAACTGCCAGGTCTTCTAGCATGCATTTCTATCAGCAATTATTTCCTATCCGTCGCACGTCACAAACGTACAGGTGGTCAGCCTATCACGCAAGTCTGTGTCCAACACGAGACTCACACTCATGTAAGAAAAGTGTCACATCCAATGAAACATAAGAATTCCTCAACATCATGGGGTGTTCTCCTAATACTAGGTCATCATTCAAAATATTAAATAAGTGATAAAAGGCGACGCAAGCGTCATTGCACCAAAGTTATTCTTGGATACGAAGTTTTATATAGAAAAATAAATAGAAATAAAAAAATATACAACAAATGATTATAACTAAACAGTATTATGGCAAGGTATACTAGTCTGGCAAGCAATCTGTGCAATGTAGGCGTCCCGACGTCAAGCACAAGGATCAAAAACTACAAGCACCGAACGAACATCTTCGGATACTGAAATAAACATCACCCCCATCTCTGGAATCAGTGTGATAGTCAAAAAAACTCTACCCTTTCGTCCAATTTGGACATAGGGACAAAAATGTTAATTTTGGGTCAAAGTAGGGTCCACCTATGGCCAACTTTGCACCGAAATGCGCGCCTGGGCTAAGGTCTCTAAATTTGCAACTTTTGGGTCTAAAAAATTCTAAATGTCTATACGAACTCAACGGTATATCCATTTTTGGATTCCGGTGAGCCGATTACAATTTTGCCCGTTAAGTCAATAGTAGGGCCCGTGAATAGGCGGCTCTGTCAACTGTCTCAGAATTGCGTAAAATCTGGATCACAGGACAAGCATGATACTACGGATCCTATGGCGCAAGTTTCGTCGCATTTCGACGAGCGTGAACCAACTAATGGAGAATTTTACAAAACGTCGATACGAAAAACTTTTCTATGATACAGGCTGATTTCGGCAAGCACACACGCTCGAATCAGCTTTCGAGAAAGCCCGTAAGTCAGGATATAACATATGATCCTTTTGGTGCCACTGGTACGTGACATGGTGGTCCGGTTTTTTAGGATGCACTCTATATAGCATTTTCTAAGTTTTCTATGAACAATTTTTGTGGGTTTTTCTTCATTTTAAACACAGTTTTCCTACAGAAATAATGATTAAAATATACAAATAATATATCGTTGCGATCCTGGTTATATTGACTTTGTGTCAGAAAAAGAAAATTGAGGTTTGGTTGATTCGTTTGGGAGAGAATCACCTTCAAAAACAGGTGTTTGGAACAATTTTGGGTGTTCTATTTTGTATATATAAAAATAGGTTTTTTGGAAAGTTTTAGTTGATTTTAAAACAGAAATAGAGTTATTCAAATAAAACTACTTTAATACATTAGAGGGTGTTCATATTGTGGTTGAATCTAAACAACTGGATCAAAATTTGGTCGCGTATGTAGGAAAAAATTCAGCAAGGAAGATGGGTTCTGGGGGTTCGGTTCATGACTCGATTTACGCGTGCATGTGGGTGTCAGCGGCGGCGGCGGGTGGTTTTGGTGGCCCAAGGCTGCACAACAGGGTGGTCGATGACGGTGCAGGGTCGGTTGGACGAAAAGGCCTGGACGTGCTCATTGATTAGGGTTAGGGTTTTGTTTCGTATATATATATATATATATATATATATATATAGAGAGAGAGAGAGAGAGAGAGAGAGAAAGAGACGAGAAGTAGGGTAAACCATAGGCCAATTTTTTTGTTGCACCGCGGGGTGGTAAGGGTTGGTTTACCTCGGTTGCTACTACTGCTATTTGTTAGTTTCTTTGGATAGTGGTTCGTTGACTTTTGTATTATTATTATTATTATTTCTAGAGAACTATTATTATTTATATATATTTTCATTATTATTCATGTATCTATTAGTTTATGTTTTTTTAAATCATCTAATATTTTATTTATCTAGTATTTGTATTTTTATCTATTATTGGACTCCCCTCATGTACTATCAGTGTACCAAAACCTAGTATTTGTATTTTAATTTTTATTGAGAAAAACTAGGGTAGTTACATTCTACCCACTAAAAAAAATTTTGTCCTCAAAATTAAAATTAAGGCATGACAGGGAATTAAAATATGATGTGGTAGAAAAGAATAAAGTTAAATCATACCTTGCTCTTCGAACAGATACGAAAAATGTTTGTGCATGCCATCCTCGCGCTCCCAAGTGGATTATCCTGGCGAGTGATGTCTCCATGCAACGCGAACCAAGGGAATAGACTGATTCTTCAACACCTTCTCCCGACGATCAAGAATCTCCACGGGTTGCTGTTGGTAAGACAAACTCAGCCCAATGGTAATATTGGATTGATCGAGAACATGACTGCTTTCAGCCACATATCGCCTGAGTTGGGACACATGGAATACATCATGCACTCCCTCAAGCGAAGATAGTAGTTCCAATCGATACACAACTTCTTCAACTCTCTCCAACACATCAAACGGTCCAATATACCTTGGACTCAACTTGCCCCATCCCCTGAAGCGAATAGTGCCTCTAGTGGGTTATATCCTTAAGAAGACATGATCGCCTTCCTTGAACTCCAAAGTATGATGATATAGATATGTCCACTGCTTCTATCTGTCTTGTGCTGCTCGCATGTTCCCCTGTATCCTCTTCAGCTTCTCCAAAGTGCTGACAACCAACTCTATTCTGAAGATCTGACGTTCTCCTATGTCACCCCAACACACGGGAGACCTACAATTCCTACCGTACAAAGCTTCAAATGCAGCCATCTGGATGCTTGCTTGATAGCTATTGTTGTAGAAAAACTCCACAATGTGTAGGTGGTTCCCCCATGATCCCCTAAAGTCCAGCATACATGCTCTCAATATGTCCTCCAATGTCTAAATAGTACGCTCTGACTACCCATATATCTTTGGATGATAAGATGTACTTAATTTCAGACGAGTCTCAAGACTCTCCTGCATGCTCCTCCAAAAGTGAGATATGAAATACGAATCCCTGTCCAACACAATGCTAACCGGAATATCGTGTAATCTCATGATCTGCCTCATGTATAAGTCAGCCAAAGCTTCTGTAGACTGGCCAACTCGGAAGGGCAAAAAATAAGCGAACTTTGTGAGTCGATCTACGATCACATCATTTAGCCACAGAGCGAGCTATCTCCCTTTTTATCCTATGCCACCAGAAGTGTTGTCGCAAGTCGCGGTACATCTTTGTGCCTCAAGAATGATTTATTATATATCGAACAATGAGCCTCTTCCATCAGCTCCTGTCGAAGCTCTCCATTAGGAATATATAGGTGATCACCACATCGTAATGTCCTGTCATCATGAATGCGCAGTCCTGTCTGCTCCCTAGCCTCGGTCCTCTTTCTCAACCTCCTGAATCTATTATCCGTATGCAAAGCTAACCTGATCCTCTCTACTAGCGATGACTGCACTTGCAAGTTGGCTAGTATCTCGTCTGATCCGGATAATACAACCTCTATGCCAAGCTATTGCAAGTCCTCCAATAACCCCCTCTATGTCGTCAAGAATAGCGCCGTAGGCTTTTGGCTTAACGCATCTGCTACCACGTTAGCCTTGCCTGGGTGATAATATAGCTCTATCTCGAAGTCCTTCACCAACTCAAGACACCGGCGTTGCCTCATATTCAGTTCCTTCTGCGTGAAGACATACTTGAGGCTCTTGTGGTCAGTATAGATCTCCACTCATTCTCCTTCTAAGTAATGTCTCTATAGCTTCAAGGAAAAAATAATGGGTGCAAGCTCCAAGTCATTAGTTGGATAATTCTTCTCATATATTCTTAACTGTCTAGATGCATACGCAATCGCCTTGCCATGCTGCATCAATCTGCATCCCAAGACTTTTCCTGACGGGTCATTGTAGACCACATATCCTCCCGATCCTGATGGAATAGTCAACACTGGCGTCGTGGTCAGTCGCTTCTTCAACTCCTCAAAAGCAGCTTGACATACATCCATCCGTACGAACTCTCGATCCTTGTACGTCAACCAAGTCATAGGCTCTGCTATCCTTAAGAAGTTTTCTACAAACCGTCGGTAATATCCAGCAAGTCCAAGAAAACTCCTTAACTTTGATGCTAATTTAGGAATGGGCCATGTCCTAACTGAGAACATTTTCTCCAGATCTACTGAAATACCATCTCTAATGATGACATGCCCAAGAAAAGAGACCTTCTCCAAGAAGAACTCATATTTGCTGAGCTTCTCATAGAACCGTACTTTCCTTATTATCTCTATGACAATCTGCTGGTGCTTCTCATGCTCGTCAGGGCTCTTCGAATAGACAAGGATGCCATCTATGAAGTCAACCACGAACTGGTCCAAATACTAATAGAAGACTCAATTCATCAAGTCCATAAAGACAGCTGGAGTATTGGCTAATCCAAATGGCATAACCAAAAACTTGTACTGTCCATATCTTGTCCTAAATGCGGTCTTCGGAATGTCCTGCTTCTGCACCTTCACCTGGTGATATCCCAATCTCAAGTCTATATTCGAGAATACCTTGTATCCACTAAGATGATCAAATAAGTCATCAATGCATGGCAGAGGATACTTATTCTTCACAGTCACAGATTCAAGGCCCTGTAGTCAATGCACATGCGCATTGACCCATCCTTCTTGGGTACAAATAACGTTGGGGCTTCCTAGGGTGATGCACTCGGTCGGATGAAGCCTTTTTCTTCTAACTCCTTCAACTATGCCATCAGCTCATCCATCTCCTTCTTCGCCAATCGGTAAACATGCGATGCTATGGGTGCGGCTCATGGGGTCACTCAATCGAGAATTCCATATCTCTGTCCAGAGGTAGTCATGGCAAATCCTTTGGAAAGACGTACTCAAACTCTGAAATGATAGGGTGATAAACGACGTCATCTAATGCCATCTGAACACCACCAAGACCCTCTATGGATCTTCATACAAACTCGAGCTCCACCTGGCATGGTACCTTAAAGAGAATGCTTCCTCTTTAGTAGTCGAAGAAAGTATGGTACTTGCTTAGCCAGTCCATCCCAAGGACAACATCAAAGTTCGGCATGGGAAAGACTAAGAGTCGAGCCTTCATCTCTATGCCAAGAATCACTACAGGAAAAAATCTACAAACGCGGTTAACATTCTAAAACAACTAGGTAAAGTTGTAGTGGCAATATTGTTCTTTGCAACAAAACTAGAATATATGAACGAGTGTGTGGCTCCCGTATCAAATAATGTCATAGCAGAAAAAGCATAAACAAGGCTAAACCTGCTATAACATCAATCTCCTGCTCTGTTTCATCCATCTCTTAAGCAAAAGCATGTCTAGTCCTTTGAGGTAGTCCCTGTGACCTGGCCCTCATGAACTGGTCCTCCTTAGTAGGTAGTGGTGGTCCCTGTTAGAATCCTCCGCCTGCTGGAGGTCGAGGTGCTCCCGCTCCTGGTGCTCCGGGCCTTGTCATCGGCTATGTTGGCTTCAGTGCTGGAACTGTTGTCCTCTATGTCGGTTGTTGAAGCGCCAATGCCTGCTGCACAGGACAGTATCTGGACATATGCTACCCAAAACCATATCTCATACACTTCTCTAAGCGAAGCAGACAATCTCTTATAATGTGTCCGCGATTCCCGCATCAACTGTAGTAGGGCTTCTCCTGAATCTGGTATTGTCCTCCACTCTTTTTTTATTGTGTCTGCTGATGTGCCAAAGGGCGTCTAATGGGCCCTCCTTGTTGCATCTTTGCTGGTCCTTGCTAAATTCTTTGTTGATTCTATTTCCCTTTATTGATGGCATCTTAGATCCTGGCCTCTGTTAATAACTCGGCATAAGAAATCCTGGACTGTGAGCTGGTATAGTGCTGGAGCTCTTGAGTCAGTCCGTGATAAAATCTTTTAGCTTTCTCCAAGTCATTGGGTATCAGAAAGGTGACATATCTACTGGGTCGGCTAAACTCTGCATCGTACTCATCGACCGTCTTATTTTCCTACTCTAGATGGAGAAACTGATTGTACAATACATCATTCACGGTGGCCGAAAAGTATTTCTACTTAAAGTACTGCAAAAACTGCTCCAAAGTCTAGCGTGTACACAATTGGCGATCCATTGATTTCCACCAGTGATGAGCGTTTCCTTCTAGCTGGGTCCTCACGCCTGTCATACATAAATCCATAGGCAGATGTAACACCTCTATTAGCTTCTTAGTGCTGGTTATCCAGGTTGTGGTCTCCTTTGGGCTCTTATTTCCTTTATATGGCTTGGGACCCATCTGCACAAAATTCTTTACTGAACCAACACGCGCTTGTGGCACTGGAACTAGTGCTTGAGCTGGTATGAGTGATGGTGCAGCCAACCTCTCAAGTGCTGCTAGGAATTCCTAACTCATTGTGCTAGCTTCCCACCTATGCTCTACCGTTTGCTGCATCTGCTCGGCAGCCATGGTGGCGGGCTGTTGTATCTGTTCCTGCATCATCATTTAGAATAATTGGAACAGTTGTGTCTGGCTGTCCTGTGGTGCTAGTGGAGCTAAAAAAGCCCCATTAGGCGCTGTAGAAGGAGCTGGTGGGACCGGATTGTTAGTCTGTCCACCTGGTCCTGGAAATGGAGGAGTTGTTGAGGCCTCTCCTAGTGATTGGCCGTAGACCCCTGGAGTCGTGTTATCTCCGGTGGCGGCACATCTGCTACGCAAATTCATCTCTCTACAAGAGATGGACGAAAGATTAGGAAGAGTACATGAATCAAGTATGATGTAAGCATTAGATATGACAGGTTAGAAGGAAGGTGAGTTATAGTCAAGTATGGATGAGAACCTATTTTCTAATCATATTTGCAGGCTTGCTCGTTACAGTAATGTAACCGAGACAATATACTCTGAACCTGCATGGGCCACCAGAAAAATATGTCACGCCCCAGTCCTAAAATACGTAGGACTAGGAATACGTAGCATGCCAGCCATATGTATATGACAACTCTAATATGTTGGAAAAATTATAACAGACACGTATATTGTAATATGAATATTAATTAACAAGTGGAACATATATTGTTAACACAAGTCACATGCATCTATATCTCATCCACAAGCACAAGTAAATGAATATCAAATAAATAGCTAAATGTCTCAAGTACGAAGTATCAAAAGAATAATAGTTGGGTGAAAACAATCCACTACCCATTAACTATATCAAAAACTAAAATGATAGAGGAGATCAAAACCCAAATATAAAATAAATGTCAATAAAGACACAACAACTAAGGATCCATCAGCAATGAAGTTACCACCTGTTACTCAGAAGGTAAGACATCCTCAACTAATAATGATGCATCAGGGCCAGGCCCATACTCCTGCGGATAATCCTACTCGTCTATACCTAGAAGTGGACCAGGTCCTCAGAGGGACGTAACAAGATAAAAAAAGTATATGCCATAATATACTAAAAATAACATCCAAATGGTAGCCTAACCGTCTATGTAAAATGCACTTTTGAGAACAACTTTCCAACGTATAGGCTATCTGGCTAAAAATAGGATTGGCGTGACTCTCTCGGAGAATTAGTGGCCTAAAAAGCGTAATATCTTTCGATCGTCAAAGGCCTCCTGTAAATAATATAATAGAAAGGTCATCTAACCACGCATCTCCAGCGGAGCGTACGGGTTATAAAAGGGAAGTATAAAGGTGCCCATATGCCTACTTGTTGTTCTCCCTACCCTATGCTCTATCCATCTCATATCCATGCCATGGTGATACCATCTAGTAACTGCTAGGTCTCCTAGCATGCATTTCTATCAGCAGTTATTTCATATCCGTCTCACGTCCTATACGTACAGGTGGCCAGCCTATCATGCAAGTATGTGTCCAACACGAGACTAACACTCGTGTAACAAATGTGTCACGGTCAATAAAACATAAAAATGGCTCAACATCATGGGGTGGTCTCGTAACACTAGGTCGCCATGCAAAATATTAAATAAGTGACCAAAGGCGACACAACAGTCATTGCACCCAAGTTATTCCTGGACACGTAGTTTTATATAGCAAAATAAATGAAAATAAAAAACATAAAATAAATATGCAGCAATTGAATGTAAGTAAAAAGTATTATGGCAAGTTATACTTTCCTGGCAACCAATCTGCACAATATAGGCGTCCTAACGTCAAGCACAAGGGATCAGAAACTACGGGCACTGAATGATCATCTCTGGATGCTGAAATAAACATCATCGAAGTCTCCAGAATCAGCGAGAGTCAGAAAACTCTACCATTTCGCCCAATTTGGACACAGGGACAAAAATAGTATTTTCGGGTTAAAGCGAGATCCACTAGTGGCCCACTTTGCACCGAAATGTGCGCCAGGGGTAAGGTCTCTAAATGAGACAAATTATATATCAAATAAATCCTAAACGTCGATACAAACTCAACGGCATATCAAATTTTGGATTTTGGTGAGCCAATCATAATTTTGCCTGTCAAATCAACCGTAGGGCCCAGGAATAGGCGGCTCGATCAACTCTTAGAATCACGTGAAACCTCGGTCACAGGACCAGCATGATACTACGAATCCAATGGCACAAGTTTTATCGTATTTCGACGGACGTGTACCAACTAATGAAGAATTTTGCAAAATGTCGATACAGAGACCTTTTCTCGGATACGGGTTGATTCCGGCTTGCACACATGCCCGAATCAACTTTCCCAAAAGCCCGAATGTCAGGATATACCATACGGTCCTTTCGGTGCAAATAGTACATGACGTGGTGGTCCGGTTTATCGGGACGCACTCCGTATCACATTTTTAAAGTTTTTTATGAACAATTTTTGTAGCTTTTTCCCAAATTTAAACAAAGGTTTTAACGCAGGAATAGTGATAAAATTATGCAAATGTTATATCGTTGCAATCCTAGTTATTTTGACTTTGTGTCACAAAAATAAAATCGTGTTTTTATTAATTCGTTTGGGTGAGAATCGCCTTCCAAAATAAGTGATTGGAACAGTTTTGTGTGTTCTGTTTTGTATATATATAAATTGGTTTTCCAGAAAGCTTTGGTTGATTTTAAAAAAGAAATAGAGTTGTTCGAATAAAACTACTTGAAGACATTAGAAGGTGTTCATATAGTGGTTGAATCTAAATAACTGGATCAAAATTTGGTCGCATGTGTAGGAAGAAATTAAGCGGGGAAGATTGGTACATGGGGTTCGGTTCTTGCCCTGATTTACTAGTACGCGTATTTGTCAGTTGCAGTGGGGGGTAGTTCCAGCGGCCCAGGGCGGCGCAGCGGTATTATCGACGACGACGCATGGTCGGTTGGACGAGGGGGTCTGGATATGCTCGTTGATTAGGGTTACGATTTTATTTTGTATGGGTATATACGTATATATATAGCCGGGAAGTAGGGAGAATCATGGGCCAGGTTTTTCGTTCACCGCGGGGTGGTAAGGGCTGGTTGACCTCGGTTGCTACTGTTGGTGTTTGTTAGTTTCTTTGGGTAGTGGTTGGTTTTTGTATTATTATTATTATTATTTGTAGAGAACTATTATTATTTATATATATTTTTATTATTATTCATGTATCTATTAGTTTATGTATTTTTTTAAATCATCTAATATTTTATTTATCTATTATTGGACTCCCCTCAGGTACTGTCAGTGTACCAAAACCATGTATTTGTATTTTAATTATTATTTAGAAAAAATTTGCTGGTTACAATTTCTGAACGCCTCAAAAGATGTGAGCACGCTAAACGACAAAACCTCACGTTAGCATGAACTTTACTCCTGATAGGCATGCAGTGAACCACATGCATTCCGGACTCAATGCATTCCATGTGTCTCTAGCCCCATGTGTTCCAGACTCCATGCGGTCCATGCGTCTCTAGCTCCATGCATTCCAGACTCCATACGTTTTATGCGTCTCTGGCCCAATACATTCCAGACTTCATGCGTTCCATGCGTCATATGCGTCCCAGACTCCATACGTCCAACGTGGTAGGGTTCCCTGAGACAAAATCTTTTGGTTGCGACTGAAGTGATTCTCTCCAACTAAATGTGGGCCACTTGTCAAGCTGACCAAGTCACGCAAATAAAAGACGAAAATATCCTTGATCTTCAGCAACAACAAATTGCAACAAACTTCCACATGGCAACTCAGCCTAGACTCAACTATATCCTAGTAAGGATGTATACGTGGCAGCCTACCCATAACATGCATCTACAGTTGCCGCCATATTCTTTTGAAGGAGCCCCATGCGGCAACCAAACAGAAGCACGTGGGACACCTATATCCCATCAGCAACTTGGACATTCCAATGGCTAGTTCTTTCTGCTTTTGGGACCATACCATTCCAGGAGAGCTACGTAGGTACACACAAGATTAGGAGAGAGAAGAGAGCATCCTTATTCCCTTGTCGCTCCTTCAACAGAGTAAAAGAGTTATTGTAGTACTCGATCTTTATCGTCACATTACCCAAATCAAAAATATTTTACATAAATTTCCTGTCTAGGATTTTTTTTATATTCTTTTTGTTTGTTATTAAATAAAGATTTCCCAAACTTACTTCAATGGCAAACACTTTGAGAACATTAACTGCATCTGTCTTGGCTCTCAAATGGATATCTCCAATAACAATAACCTTTAATACATCTATGTTGTCCATCTTTAACACTCCACAATCCACTATTGTGTACGCAGCAAATAATACCCTGTTGTGAGATACGTGCAATGAAGCCTCTGAGTCCTCCAACCTAGGATTGTCATATCGAGTGAGGTTTATGACTACCTCATAACCCAAAATTATCACATTGCCTCCATGTGCTGAGGCAACTGTTGTTGTATTCTCACTCTGCTTTCCCTTTTCTTTCTTCTATTCTCTCTTCCAAGCAAAATAATTTTGCTTGATGTGGCCTTTCTTACCACAATGGTAGCATTCAGAGTCCTCATATTAACTGTTGGACTTGCCTCTACTCTTGTCTCTTCCTCTTTTTGAACTTTTTCCTTAACTCATGGCCTGGCTTTCTAAAATAAGTGCCTCTGATTAAGATGAAGATAAATTGACCTATGATTTCCTATGTATCTCTTCATTCAATACCCTGTTGTTGAAAAACTCCAAACTAACCATGCCTTTTGGAGCAGAAGTATTCATGGTCACTCGTACGGTCTCCAATGAGTCTAGCAACGTATAAAGAAACTATAGTCCCAAAACTTCAGCATCGAACATTACTTCCATAGAGGATAACTTGTCAACCATGCCCTAGAACTCACTCGGGCGATCTGTAATGGTCATACCATCCATGTACCTCACACCCATAATCATTCGGATCAAGAATAACTTGTTTACCCCGGTCTTCTTTGCGTACAATATTTTTATCTTATCCCAAAGTATTCTTGGGGGCTAAATATTAGCGACATGGCGGTAGATGTTCTTGTCTATGAACTTCAGGATATACCCACACATCTGTATATGCTCGAATTTATCAATTTTATCATTGGGCATCACGAAAGCAAATACCGAAAGATGTAGTTTCTTGACTAATAATAAATATTTCATCTTCTTCCGTCAATAGTGGTAATTAGAACCGCTTAAGTTTACCATGCACACCGGCTTCACATCCATCTCTTCTCTTTGGCTCAACTGTCAAGATACTTTAATCCAAAGCTTTGATACCACTTTATTAGGAATAAAACACAAAAATAGTCCCCTAAACCAAGAAGACTACGAGAGAACCGAAGTAAATTGCATGAAAATCAAATAAAAAAATTAATAAAAAACCAAAACGTAGGCAAATAATTTTTGACACGGGAAATCCATGCAGAAAAATCCAAGAGACGATCGGAGTCCAACCCTAAAAAATATTTACCAGTGGATTAAGAAGATACAGACTCCTGACAAACTTATTGTTAGAAAAAACAATACTTATAATATAAATATATTACTTTCCAGAGTTTTATAAGAAAACAAAGAAACAAAAGAAAATTGTTACCGGCCTCCGGGGAAGTCGTGCACGAAGCACTGCCCTAATAGTTGATCCGAGGTCTATGTGCAGACGTTTCTCGAAAGCTCCTAGTGGTAAAATTCTCTGACTACCGGGTTCTCTTTTTTGCACACAACTCGGAGATAGAGACCGAACTTAGCTCTGCCCAGAGTAAGGATTTAGAGAACAGAATAGTTTGAGAGAGAGAGAGAGGTTTCACGTAGGAGAGTTTTCTGTAAAAAATAAAGAAGGAAGAGACCATAGTATATAGGCAGTCCCAAGACACAGCCACGGGACAGGACAGTAAAGTCTCATAAATAGGTCATTAAGGAACAATTTCATAAAGGAAAGAAACGTGAAGGAAAGCTATCAAATGAGCTGTTACAGAAGCTGTCACTAGGTTCAATGAACCTGGACATATAGCTTCAACGTTCAAATTTTGAATGAGCCAAATGGGTTCAAAAAATAAAGAGCAGCAAAAAGATTTTTGGATCCCAGTCCGAATCCGAAGAGCAAATTGGATCGGCATTCGGCGCCCGCTGGTGTGGGCACATACCCGCACCCATTACGCGCCAAACCGAACTGAGCCGAGCCGGGCGGGGGCAGCGGCGGCGGCGTAAGCCTGTGACCCAAGAGGTTTCCCACACAACCAATGAAGAGGAACTAATATGTACATACAAGGAGGGGTTGGTCCACCCGATGTGGGACTAAAGAAAAAAGGAAGTTGAGCTTTTGCTCAAGCAAAGATAATATTCCTCCCCCCCCCCAAAAGGTCATATTATGAAATAGAAGTGACAAAGAAAATAAAATAAAGAGTTTTCTAGGCAGGTATATACTATGCATATATGAGATGGACTACAGCCTTGAATCTCACTTAGTGACTATTGTCTTTGTTTGAAGAAGCGCTTGATGGACTATGCCTTGAATCAGACTTCTTTCACCAAATTCAGAAAAATAGCACACATAGTATGCTAGAGGTTCTGGGTCTAACAAGTGGCACTTTTGGTTGGCCATGCGTACTAATCCCAAATTCATGAGAGTTGTCTGGAATCGCCCTGTCCCATAGTCGCGGCCTTCACGACCTCTCATATAGGTAAGTCCTTAAGGGTTGGTGATAGGTTTCAACCCCGCATATCAACTTGGACCTATTAAGAGTTTAAAAAAACTTATCCTAACTATATCACTCAAGAACACTGTCACCATAGGGATGGGGAATCATTGTACGCATGTACTGCCACTTGGGCATTATAGAATGAGTTTTTAATCTCGGATCAGTGTTCCATTAAAGTCACCTAGTACAACTTGCTCCTAACCATTGAACCAGCTTCTTAGGATCTCCAGTCAGACTCAGTTGGGTGCCACTGCTGGTGACTTTACTTATGGACTTAACCCTACCCCTCTCGATGATTCTAAGATCAAAGTCCTAGACAGAACCTTCGTCAAGTGGTCTATAAGGTTCTTTTTTGACTTTATATATTCAAGAACCACATATTTGCCCAATAGGCTCTTTATAGACTTGAAGCGCAGCTGCAGGTGCCTGTTCATCTTACATTCATAGAATCATGCTTTAGTAGTTCCATAACAGATTTATTATCACAGTTTATAGAAATTGCAGGAACAGAATTAATAGAAATAGGTATATGCATAATAAGGTTTGTTAGCCATTCTGCTTCTGTACATGTAGTATCCAATGCTATTATTTTGGAGTCTATTGTACTCCTAGCTATGATAGTTTGTTTACATGAGCCCCAGGAGATTGTAGCTTCTCCTAGAGTAAAACTATATCCAGTAGTAGATTTTTCATCATATGAGTCAGTTATCCAGTTTGCATCTGAATAATCTTCTATGATATCAGGGTGTCTAGTATAGTGCAACATATAATCTAGAGTACTCCTAAGATATCTAAATACTATTTCAAATGCTATCCAATGTAACTGATTTGGGTTACTAGTATATCTACTTAGTCTCCCAATAACAAATACAATATCTGGTCTGGTCCTGTTTGATATATACATGAGAAAGCCTATCATCTAAGAATATTTGTGTTATTCCATGGGAGAACTCTCATTTTTCTTGAGAATAACACTACTATCATAAGGAGTAAGAGCAGGTTTTTTATCAAAATACTCAAAAAAAATTAGCATTTTCTCAATAGAGTGTGCTAAGGATAGAGTATAGCCCTCCTTGAACTTGGACAGTTGCATGCCTAGAATCAAGTTGACTTCACCTAGATATTTCATATCAAACTTGTTAGATAAGTAGTCCTTGGTATTAGTAATCAATTCTAGTGATGATCCAAAAATAAGGATGTCATCTACATACAAACATAAGACGACACAATTTTCATCTAAAATTTTGGAGTATATACATTTGTCATACTCATTTGGCACGAAACCATATTATGAATTGACTATGTTAAATTTGTTGTACCATTGTTTGGGAGCTTGCTTTAGTCCATAAAGAGATTTAACTAATCTGCAAACTTTCTTTTCTTGGCCTTTAACAATGAAATCTTCAGGTTGCTCCATATAGATTTCTTCCTCTAGGTCCCCATTTAGAAATGTTGTCTTTATATCTATTTGATGGATTATCATATTATGAATGGATGCTATGGCTAGAAGGGTTATAATAGAGGTGATCCTAGCTACAGGAGAGTATGTATCAAAATAATCTAGTCCATTTTTCTAGGTAAAACCTTTGGCTACTAATCTAGCCTTGTATTTCTCTATGGCACCATCAGCTCTTAGTTTCTTTTTGAATATCTACTTACAATCTATAGGTTTACTACCTAAAGATAGGTCTGCTAGAAACTAAGTATTATTCTCTATGATGGAGTTATACTCACTGTTAATGGCTTCTTTCCAGAAGGGGTCATCAGAAGAAGATATTGCTTCTTCATAAGTTGAGGGATCACCCTCTATCAAAAAGGTGATGAAACCTTCTTCTAAGTTTTTTTAAATCCTTTCTTTTTACTCCTTCTAGGTTCTATATTTTATTCAGGTTGTGAACTAGATATTTGAACATGAGAGCAAGTGGACGGAGCAAGAGAGTAATTGGAGAGAGAGGAAGAATTTCTATCTTTGAAGGGATATATATTCTCAAAGTAAACTGCATCTCTTGCTTCTATAATAGTATTGTTAGAGATTTTATTTACTTCTGAGTGAGTATCAAGAAATCTATTGGCATTGCTATCTAGGGCATATCCTATGAATACAACGTCTACAGTCTTAGGTCCAATCTTTTCCTTTTTAGGTTTATGAATTCCTACTTTAGCCAGACATCCCCAAACTTTGAGATAGTGGATCCTAGGAGCTTTACCTTTCCATAATTCATAGGGAGTCTTATCATTAGACTTACTAGGAATCCTATTAAGGATGTAACAGGCCGATAATAATGCTTCTTCCCATAATTTATTGGGAGCACCTGAGCTGAGGAGCATGGCATTCACCATGTCTAACATGGTGCGATTCTTTCTTTCAACAACTCTGTTGGACTGTGGTGAATATGGAGCAGTTACCTTATGGTTTATTCCGTATTCTTCATAGAAAAAGGTCATATTATTTGATGTATACTCTCCACCACGATCTGATCTAAGAATCTTAATCTTTCTCTCTAACTGGTTATCAGCTTCAGATTTATAGACTTTAAATATGTCTAGAACTTCATCTTTGGTTTTGAGAAGATATGTATAAAAATACATTGAATGATTATCTATAAAGGTAACAATGTATTTTCTACCACCTCGGGTCAAAACCCTATTTGAGTCACACACATCACTATGAATTAGCTCTAGAAGGTCAGAGTTTCTTTGTACAGATTTGAAAGGTAGCCTAGTATGTTTGGCTTGAACACAGATCTCACACTTATGTTTATCATCTATTGGAGTCTTAGGAATAAGATCTAAGTTTATCATCTTTTTTAGGGAACCTAGATTCACATGACCTAATCTACCGTGCCACACATTTGAAGATTCTACATTTGAAACAACAAAGGAAGGATCTGAAATTTTATTTACGGTACTCAAAATAAAAAGACCATCTCTTACAAATTATTTTCTAATAAAAGGGTCATTCTTAGAAAATACTACTTTATTTGCTTCTATAATAATCTTGTACCCTGAAGCTACAAGAAGAGATCCACTAACAAAATTTCTTCTGATAGACGGCACATGTAATACATCATGAAGAGTCAAAATTTTTCCTGATGTCATCTTTAGATCTATTCTTTCTCTTCCTATAATCTGTGCTGCTGAGCCGTCTTCTAGAGTTATACCTCCTCACCTGATTCCTGATAGTTTAAAAAAATAGAAGCAATCAAAGGAAATATGAACATTAGCTCCAGAATCCAACCATCAATCATCAGAATGGTAGGAAATATTGACTAAGGGTTGATAGCTTACAGACCTGAAGGATCTAGAAGAGCCGTTGAGAAGCATGTTTGCTTCTGGTTTGGCTGGACGTTTCATTTTGTACGAAGTCTGGACAGCTTCCTTCTTCCTATGGAAACTGTTGGTGGCTATATGGTTTATTTTACCACATATGAAACAAAATCTCTTCTGATCCTGAGTCTGACCGAAGTTTCTTGGTTTATAGTGGTGATGGTTTTGGTGTTGAGGCTGAGGGTTATGCTTCTTCTTGAAGTGGTTCCTTTTGGGTTAGTAGTGATGGTGAGGTTTGGGTTTGTCTTGGGATTCTACAAGGTTTACCTTAGCTTTAGACTCAGGCTTAGGTTTAGACCTTAGCCTAATTTGTTCTTCTGCTCTAATTTTCTTTAGTACTTGAGCAAAGATAAGTCGCCTTGTTTATGAATAAGATCTTTCTTAACATCAGACCAAGAAAGAAGGAGCTTGTCTACCAAACAGGCTATTTTGTACTCAGTAGAAAAGAAAGTACCTTTGACTTGAATATGCCTAAGATATTCTTGGAATTCATATATTTGGTCATTCATGGGTTTATTATCTACCATAGTATCGGTTGAATAAGGAGAAATTGAATCTTTCAATTCCAGCATCATCACAGCTATATTCATCTTCCAAAGTTTCCCAAAGTTCTTTAGCACTCTTATATTCAAAGAATATATCATATAATAATTCAGACAAAGCGCTTAGAATTCTATGGAAGCAATGGTAGTCTATTTTCTTAGGTATTTTGGGTTTAGAGGAGTTGGTGGATTTGGACACTCCTACGTCAGACTCAGTGTCATCGGAATCATTTGTGTTGGGTGTGGAACCATCAATGGCTGAGATCAGCCCTAAAGTTGTGAGCCAAAACTTTATTTGACTCTACCATCTCTTAAAGTAGATCCCGTTGAACTTAGCAGGTTTAGTAGTGAAAGTCTTATCCTTGCCAGTCATAATTGCTATTGAGAAAAACTGAAACTGAAAGATATGTATTTACTCAATAACAATGTCCAATGATTTAGAAAATAGTTCAAGTGATTTTGCTAATCAATCTTAAAATCTTTAGTCTATCAAGTATAGATTAACTTGGGTTAGCTGTAGGGGCCGGTTTCCAGCTAGCGGTGGTCCGAAGACACTTAAATACCGTGTCGTTTAGGACTATTTACACCCGGTTGACAGAAGGACCTTTTCGGCTTATTCCCAAATTTATCTCTACTTTCAGAATTAAGACTCAAGGAATTTGCAGTTTCACTTTAACTATTTATTTACTTCTAGAAAATAATTTGTATTATTCTAAGATGCAGTAAAATATGCTCAAACACTATTATCACAAGGCAAGGTATATAAGCAACTTGATATGTAAGAACTTGTTCAATTATAATTTAAAAATGATACAAGTTGTTTTAGAATCTGTTTCAAATAAAAAAACTAGTAAAGTTATTTAATTATTTGTTAGTCACAAAATTGCTATAGTGTCTTTAAACGACTATGAACAATATAGTTGCAAACATACAACCAGATTAAGCAAGTAAGGTATAGCAGAAATAATTTTATTGCTACAGTAGAAATAATTTTATTGCCAATTTAATTGCTACAGTAGAAATAATTTTATTGCTAATTTTATTGCTAAAGTAGAAATAATTTTATTGCTAATTTTAGTGCTATTGTAGAAATAATTTTATTACAGATAACCAAATTAAACAACCGTGAACTTGTTATTCTACGATTAAAAAATATTTTACCTAACAGTAAATAGGTATCAACTCTTAGATTGTTAGAAAAAATAATACTTAATTATATTACTTTCTAGAGATTTATAAGAAAACAAAGAAAAAAAAGGAAATTGTTACTGGCCTCTGGGGAAGTCGTGAACGAAGCACTACCCTAAGAGTTAATCCGAGGTCTATGTGCAGACGTTTCTCGGAAGCTCCTAGTGGTAAAACTCTCTGACTACCGGATTCTCTTCGTTGCACAGAACTCGGAGAGGGAGACCGAACTTAGCTCTGCCCAGAGCAAGGATTTAGAGAACAGAATTGTTTTAGAGAGAGGGAGGTTTCACGTAGAAGAGATTTTTGTAAAAAATGAAGAAGGAAGAGACCACAGTATATAGGCAGTCCCAAGACACATCCATGGGATAGGACAGTAAAGTCTCATAAACAGGTCATTAAGAAACAATTTCAGAAAGAAAAAAAACGTGGAGGAACTCTGTCAAATGAGCTGTTACAGAAGCTTTCACTAGGTTCAATGAACCTGGACATATAGCCTCAACGTTCAAAATTTGAATGAGACAAATGGGTTCAATAAATAAAGAGCAGCAAAAAGATTTTTGGATCCCAGCCCGAACCCGAAGAGCAAATTGGATCGGTATTCGGCGCCCGTAGGTGTGGGCACGTACCCGCACCCGTTACGCGCGCTGAACCGAACCGAGCCAAGCTAGGTCGGAAGGCGGCGGCGGCGCGCGCGTGTGGCCCGAAGGGTTCCCCACACAACATCTTTAAGAAAGCAATGAAGAGGAACTAATATATACATACAAGGAGGGGTTGGTCCACCTGATGTGGGACTAAAAAAAAAAAGGAAGTTGAGCTTTTGCTCAAGCAAAGCTAACATTTATTATCAATTCAAATTAGATCACCGCAAATACTTGGTTGTCGAAAATCGATTACGGACTTCCGAGGAACAAAGACAATATAAAGAGTTACCCGAAACTGTATTTTCCTTCAATGTAGCCATCAATCTCTTCTTTCTTCAAAAGTTGTAAAGCCTCATCGTTATTAGATTAAGTTAAAAATTACCTAAACACAGTCCTGTCAATCTCGCAACAAATCTGGACCTTCCACACGTTCCAACGGTGCATATAAACATCCAAAACTTGGTTCAGCCTGACAAACCGAATTCTGACCGTATTCGGTCAGCTTAATGCCGAGATTTCTGCCTGAAATAGTCATAGTGCAAACCGAATTATGTCTGAAACGAATTCGGACCAAACTCGGTTTGGTCTTGGCAGATTCTCAAACTACAATTTTGACCTCTACTTTGAGCCTTCAGCTTTCCGAACTTCTCTGATACACAGATGACGCTTGTCGCGCTCAAGGGTATTATCCACATATGTTGGGGAACCCCACCCAACACCAACAATATTAAAGTAAAATTGGCAAAGTTTGTATAATCCGCTATCAACTTGTATGCTACATAGACCTATGCTTTGGTTATATAGTTTTTGGTTATACAGTTTATGATTGTGTGACCTAGGAGAATCCTTCATGTTTCTCTATACGACAAAGAATCTTAGATCAATAAAAAGATTCAATTGGATGTAGGGAATTATATTCTTGTCTATGATGCTTTAAACCAAATAGTGAGTTGTACTAGTATATATGCATGTGTGTTACACATATTTCATACTACTTTAGAAAAACAAATAATAGTCATTTAATTTTTTTAAAAAGAGCAAAGTTCTTTAAATTATTACTACTATTTAGGAGGAATAAATAATAGTTTTAAATTTTTTTGCTACTTTAGAAGATCAAAAGTCCCTTAATTTTTTTTATATCTGGGAAGAGCAAATAACCCTCCCTTATTTTTTTTTCTATATATAATTATCAAACCATTCATATTAAATTTAATGAACAATTTAATTAGTAAATATAGATAAGGATAATTTTTACGGTGAAGACTCAGTTTTTCTTAATATATAGTAGTATAGATATCAAGTATAAAAGAAGTATAATCCGAAATCTAAATGCTTATCTTTTTCTTTTTTTTATGTTTACTGTCCTCGGAAATTTACTATTTTATGAGGCCCGAACAATAATAGTTTTTTTTTCCTTTGTTTTTTGAGATGAACAAACCTAAAGTTGATGTAACAGAGTTGCCTCTAGCTTAACGAGCAGAAGAAGTAAATATAATTTCTCAGCCTTGCCAACTGCCACACACAGTGATCAACAACTTCTGTTTCTATTACTTATGCATAGTATCAGGAAACTTGTATTATTTAGAGGTGAAGTGGCCTTAAAGAAAGAGGAATCAAGAACATGTTCCCATCTTTGCTTGAAAGAAAGTCTTGAGTACGTCGTTATGAGTGTACTCTGCCCGGCTACTGTAACTTGGTTTGCTGTTCAGTTATGGCGACAAAGGGAAGAATCCTCACAACCGATACCTTAATTAGGCCAACCGTAACCCTGTACGCATCATGATATAGTTGGATCGATGAAGTTTCTACCAAGAATCCAACCTATGCTTTACATTAAAATGAAAGAATTGGCGTACACCTAGCATAATTATATTATGATTTTGCCTATATCTCAACCTTCCCTTTTGGTTTAAGGAATGCTATTAGTTTTTATGTCAAGGATACAAATATGTTTAGTTTCATTTTTATTTCTGTTGCGGCCAGGGCCTGAAAGCCAGGTTTGGTCAAGCTTATGAAAGCTACTTCTATTTCAAATTTTTAAGGAGAAAATTGTTTATTAAGCATTGTACTTCTCTGAAATTGTACCAACATCATATAGTTTAATGAAATTGTGATCTGAGCTCCAATAGGTCATTCAGATGGACGTTTATATGACATTTATATTTATTAGCAGCCTTAAACTTCTCTTCCCCTCAAATTTTTAGTAACGAAATTTAGGTGACGAAGTTTACTTTTCAGTAACGAAATTGGACTTTTAGTGACGAAATTTAGTGATAAAATTAGACTTTTAGTGACAAATATTAATTTTTACCCTCAGATCCACAGTTCTCCGGGAAAAAAAATTTAATATACACAAGTTACGCCGTTCGGAAGGATGTATTTTGCACAAATACGCGCTACGGAATGGTGTTTTTCATGATTGTAAATTTTTTTTAACCGGTGAATCATGTAATATGCCTTTCAGATAGATGTTTTGGATCTCAAAATACAAAATTGCATAAACTTTATGTTCTGAGCACAACATCAATAAACTTTGATGCTAAATATACAATTTTATGTCTTTTTAGAATAAAACATAAGTGCTCTATGCGAATTCCTTCTTTTCTGGAAAAAAAATGACTAAGAGAACGTATGCAAGGTCTCATAATCTAAAAATTTTGGATGATGAATAGTAGAATTATTTCCAGTATATCTTTATTCATTGTCATTGGACCGTCCCCTATTGGAACCACATTCTTATTCTCTTTGGAATCAAAATTCAAGTCTTTCTTTTTTTTATATGAAGGATTTTTATTGTTTGTTTGTTAAGAAACTTGTTTGCAACTATGTCTTGAAATCTTAATGTGTTTCAGATAGAAAAAAGAATTCAAGAATATTCAGAATAGTTCTTGAAATTTTATCATAAACTTTGAATATTATTATATTTACTGGCTAGCCTATCATGAAAAAAGTTCAAGTAGAATTTCAAAAGATTTAATCTCTCGGAATCATTTGAATTGATGATCTCGGTTAGGCAGAATTATTTTGGGACTTCTGTAGTATTTTACAGTTTTCTTGTTGTTAATCTTTGTCTAATTTCTTTGCCCTTACCTCGGCTTATTTTGTGCTAATCATGTAAATACTACTTTCACTGTAACATTGATCAGAGAATATCCGGCATTCACTCCGATAAAAGAAATAAAGAGAATTTGTGTTTACTAATATTGACTTTGGTAAACTAATTGTCCTACTTTCGTCACCTGACTTAGAAAAAAATGTCTCATCCGTGGATTCAAATGTTCAAATGCTTTGGCTTGACGCTGCTTACCTTACGCCGGATGGTTCGTCGGGGTGGGGCTCGCTACAACTACCAGCAACAGGTTATCATTAAACCTAAGATTTGCTCTGAGAAGTGAGATTGGTTAGCTGCTCCCTCCCAATATCGGTTCATTGATCGGAATAGAAGGCATCGAAATCTTCGAACACCCAAGGCTCGAGGTTCCCCAAAAAACGGTTCCTCTGGAATCAAAGATTTTCATTTGATCCGACTTCGATCGTTGCCTATTAAATATTTTTATCGAGGAGAGGTATATGATCCTGTTTGGGTGACATGAGATCAGTAGATCGAGCCACGTGGGCGTATTATTCCTTCTATTTATAAATGGTGGGAGATGAGAGGTAGTGGGCCCAAAAATATGTAATACAGTGTGCACAAAGTTTGGAACGTTACGTCGGAGTCCCAGAAATTATGCCGGGAATTCAATTTTTTATTTTTATCTTATATTAAAAATATAAGACTGTCTGCTGGATTCCATCCTTTAAAATAAAATTTCAGGAGGATATTTATTGGTGACAAATGAGTTCACTATGACATCAAGGGATTGGTGAAGATAAGATTTACAAGCAAGGGGAGTTTATTGAATTAAGGGTTACTTTCATTGGTCGTTGGACTCTCTTAAGAATCTTTCTTGCTTCTCTTTGCTCTGATGCATCGACGGGATGGTGGATAATATTCTCCCTTATCCAATGTATTTATGGAGCCCAAATCCTGGGTGCTGCCTGTTGGTACAGGAAAGTGATATACTATATGGCTCATGTCGGCAAAACATCTAGAATTGCTACATCAAAACTAATTCGAGAAAATATGATTGGTAAAGAAAATGACGCTTCTTTTCATAGGAAGGCACTTGGGAGGTTATCCAGCAATTGAGTAGTCGCCAAGTTACAGTAGTATTGGTATTGTCGACAACAACTGTAGTGGTATTATACAATGGTTGATCGATATCATGAAGGTTGAGTGGATAGTCAAACAAATTGAATCTATTTTGGTATGAGTAAGGACCTGCAATGGGAAATTCAACATATATTTTGAGTTAAACAAGACAGTTTTTCAATACTATTAGGCGCTCACTCTAGACTTAATTGTGTGAGACATGTTACGATAAGAGAGCAAGCACAAGTGCCATATTCGAATAGCAGAATACGAAAAACGAGAATATGATACAATTAGCTATGCAATATATGGTACACTAATATCCTGCAATACGGCCACAGTTGTACCTAGATATAAGGGTGTAAAACAATAAAAGTCATCTACGGCCTCACAAGAATACAATATGTCTTAATCAGTCAACACAAGAAGTAGTAAATATGGAACATATAAGTTAACAGTAAGGTATCCTCAACGCTCTATTAAAATATTTAGAAAAAAAAAAACTATAAAAAATAGAGAGCTAGCACATTGTTGTTCGTCATTACAAGTTGTGAATGAACTTTTTTCTAAACAACGAACAAACAAGTACAAAAAAATCCTAGACAGAATATCTAAGTACAATATTTTTTTTATCTAGGTAGTGTGACGATGGAGATCGATGTCACTACCACATTTTCTAGGAAAGGGTATTTAAGTAATTTTCTATTTAATTAAATATTGTGCTTGATAAATAATTATTTGTTGTATTATTTAATTGTTGTTAGATGTTAGTTATTTAATTTGGACTTGTGTTAGTGGACCTAACTAGTTTAGTTTAGACCCATGGACCAACATGAATTAATTGGTTATATCTTAGCCCATTTAGAAAGTCCATTGTTAAGGAGATGGATTAAATTAATTAAATCATTAGACTAGAAGCTTCCTTCCTTAATTATTTATTCATGAGAGGCCCCAAGGGGTATAATGGACATTACATGATAACTTGAGGGGGAGGAAAGGGGTCGGCCTATTTTAAAAGAGGGAAAAATTTCTCTCCTCTTTTTATTCCAAATATAGATCTAGAATTCCACACTACCAAATTTTCTTCATTCCCATTTTATTTTTCTGCCAAGTTTTATTCCAATTCCTTCCCAAATCACCATTAAAGACTTGGGAAGCAAGGATCTAGAAGGAAAAAGCAAAAATCTATAAAGAGAAGCAAGTATCTACAAGTTGGAGGCAATTTTATCTCAATTGGAGGTTTCATTGAAAATAGATCTCCCAATAGGTATAATTTAGTTTTTTCCCTTAAATTAAGTTCTAGATCTGAGATTTAACCATGGAAAATCAACCCATATGCATAGGCTACCCGTAGAATTTGATTTTCTGTTCATAGGAGGCCTATTGAGGAAGTTATGGGACTTTTTTGTGTCAATTTTAGGAAAATTCCGATATTGACATTTGTTGTGTGTGTCAATTGATCATATAGATCAATTTAGCATGTATTTATGTGTTTGGGGCTAGTGTCGTATCCACAATTGGGTACGTGTAGGTCGTATCCCAATAATTTGGTGATACGTGTTATTTTGGGGGGGTTTTTCTCCGACACGGGACTTTGTACATGTCGTATTTTGACACGGACACGTAGATCTATATTTGATACTTCGTATTGTTCATAAATAATATATGTGACTTATTTGTGTCCTTCGGGGTACAATTGGATGTGTGATGGACTCGTGTCACACGCGTATCCTAAATCTAGTGGGATACGGTATGATACTCTCCATATGTTGTGTAATTATGTGTAGATCTAATTATTGTGCTTTTAATTCATGAAGTTTGTATTTGTGCATATATATATAAATATATATATTATATATTTATTATGGTGTATTTATTATAGTGTTTCTTGTATCATAGATCTATGTATAATATATGTACTAAGAGAATATATATATATTATGTAGCCTTTCTTCTACATGCATTAATATATATGTTATAGTATATAGTATGGGTATATATGTATATATTCTTATAATATATATATGTATGTTTAAATGGGTAATTATATTATATGATTATTTATATATATGTATAGATGTATAAATATAATGTATTTATGTATGTGTGTGTTGAGGCTATGTCATAATATGTACATATTAATAAGGGGGTGTATTTATAGTTTATTTGGTATTTATATATATATATATATATATATATATATATATATATATATATATTATGGGTTATTGTCACGCCCCAGTCCCAAAATACGTAGGACTAGGAATACGTAAATACGTAGGACTAGGAATACGTAACACGCCAGCCGTATGTATACGAACTCCAATATATGGAAACCATATACACACGTACGCTGTACATGAATATCCAATCCACAGTGATAAATATATGTCACAACAAGTCACACGCAGTTCTATATCTCATCCACAGCACAAATAATAGAATAAAGGAAATCAATAACCGAATATCAAAGAAGTAGTCTCAAATAGTAATCTCAAAGTGCAATAGTCGGGTGGAAACAAATCCACTGCAAATCGACTATAATAAACTACTAAAGAGAGAGAAGAATAAACTCTAATATAAGAATAAATGTCTAGAAAAGAATAGCAACTAAAATCTCTAAACAGCTGCAATGAATCACATATAATCAGAAGGTAAGATCTCCTCAGACTGATAGGAAGCGTCAGGTCCAGGTCCATACTCCTGCGGGTACTCCTGCTCACCTATATCTGTAAGGGACCAGGTCCTCAGAGGGACGTAACAAAATACAAAAAGCACATGCCAATAAAGTACTGAAAATAAACATCCATTGGGGTCGCCTAACCATCTATGTGAATGCAGTTTGAGAACAACTTTCTAACAAGTGGGCTATCTGGCCATAAATAGGATTGGCATAGTTCTCTTGGAGATCCAGGGGCCTACAAATGCATGACGACTTTCGAACGTCGGAGGCCCGCCATGATAATATATAGGGGTCATCATGACCGCGTATCTCCGGCGGAGCGTACGGGTTACACAAGGAAAGTGCAAAGGAGCCCAAATACGGTACTTGTTGTTCTCCCCACCCAATGCTCTAAGTATGTCATGTCCATGACACGATAATACCTCTAATAACCGCCAGGTCTACTAGCATACAAAGTTTCTATTGGCAGTTATCCCTATCCATCGCACGACCTATACGTACCAGTGGCCAGCCGAATACGTAAGTCCGTGTCCTACATGTGACTCACACTCGTGTATGAATAGTGTCATGGCCAATGAAACATAAATGCCTCATGAAAATGGGGTAGTCTCATAAAGTAGGTCCAATGCATATACATAAATAAAACATAGTACGACGACACCGTCGTTGCACCCAAGTTTCCTTGGACGCGCAGTTTATATAGCAGTTTAAAATAAATAAACTAAATAAACAGAAAATAAACATGCATGCCTCATATGGAATGTAAAAACAGTACAATGGCAAGGTATACTTGCCTGGCAAGAAATCTGTAAAGTGTACGCGCCCAAATGTCAAGGACACTGAACCTGGAACTAAGGACTCCGAACAAACGTCTCCGGATGCTAAAATAAATATCACCAATATTTCCGAAATGAGCAAAATAGCTAAAAAGCACATCCCTTTCGTCCAATTTGGACACAGGGGCAAAACGGTAATTTTGGGTAAAAGTGGGGTCCACGTGTGGCCCACTTTGCACCGAAAAATGTGTCAAGGGTAACAGTCTCTAAATAGGATAAACTATAGGTCAAACAACTCTAGATGTCAATACGAACCCAACGGTATGTCCAAATGCGGATTCCGATGAGCCGAACAAAATTTTGTCCAAAAAGTCAATTGTGGGGCCCGCCAATTGGCGATTTGGTTAACCATCTCAGAATCGCGTGAAATTTGGGTCACAGGACCAGCGCATTACCACGAGTCCAGTGGCGTAATTTTTGTCGCAATCTGACAAGCGTGCACAAAATACGTGCGAGTTCCACAAAAGTTACGACACGAAATATGTCTGCAGATACGGCCTGATTCTGGCGCGTACACGCGTCCGAATCAGTCCCCACGAAATTTTATGTGTCCGGTTATACTGTGTGCACCATGCGGTACACTTGGCATACGGCGGGGCGGTCCCGTTTGGCGGGGCGCGCTCCGTTTTCCAACTTTTGGAAAACCGGAAAAAAATGGGTGCGCGCAGTTTTGTGACGAATTTAACTATGTCCACAGCGACTAATAACATAGGGTTATTTTACAGAAAATAAACTAGGTCAGGTATTCTACAGGTATCAAAAAGAATCACCGAATTCGGATCTCTGTGGTGGGAGATATGAACTCGGCAATACGGGTGGTCATTCTGGAATTCCGCGATTCCAGAATTGGGTCTGTCCGTCCACTTTGGACGCTATTTTTCACCTAGGGGCACACGTTTTCCGAGGTTGGCTATAAAATGAATATTGGAGAGGGTTAAGGGATGATCATACCTATGAAAACGGACAAGCGTTTGGTAGAGCGAGTCGACGGGAAATCGCGCCAGAGCGAAAGTGCCTCGAGTAGGATCTGCAGGGCGCGAGGTCGGAGTCGACGGGATGGTTGGATGGCTTGGCGGGGCTTCTCTGGCTGCGGTGACGGCTCTTAGATGGGAAGAGGAGGTCTGGAGTTTAGGTTAGGGTTTTTTTTTAGAGTTAATATATATATATATATATATTATATATATTAAGAGAGAGGGGACGGACGGGTTGAATTGTTGGCCGCTGAATGGGAGTAAGGGCCGGGTTTGTTTGAAAGCATAAGTGAACTTATTAATAATAGTTCACATATGTGAAAGCATATGTGTACTTAAGGGGCGGCTTTCCATCAGCAAGTTTTGCTGAGGAGTCTGCATAGTAAACTTAGTAATAATAGTTATCATTTGCTAAGGAAAGTTAATAGTTAGAATTGTTGTATTATTATTATATTATTATTATATTATTAACTTATTTAATTTTTATACTTTCTTTCCTTAAATATATATATACATATATATATTCACATATATATATATATTCACATATAAAAAATTTTATAGATTAGGGTAATGCACATCATTAGGCTAGCAACATCTCAAGGGGTCTCCTACATGGAATAAATTTCAAAAAATTCCTGATGGTCCCACAAGTCATCTAAGTGCCCGAACACCTAACATAAAAATTATTAAAAATATATTTCTCCTATTTAGACCTAATTACTACAATTTAATTAATAAATAATAAATAAAGGTATATACGATTTTCTAGGAAGGGGGTTTTACATTCTACCCAACTTGTAAAAATTTCGTCCTCGAAATTAAAATTAAGCCACGATAGAATGCAAGGATGGTATAAGATATAATTTAACAATGTAAATTCATACCTTGGTCTGCGAATAGGTTCAAAAAACGCTTGCGCATGTCGTCCTCGCGTTCCCAAGTTGATTCTCCTGGCGCGCCATGCCTCCATGCTACGCGAACCAATGGAATAGACTGGTTCCTCAATACCTTCTCTCGACGATCAAGGATTCCCACGGGTTGCTCTTGGTAAGACAAGCTCGGCCCAATGGTGATCTCTGAATGGTCGAGAATATGACTACTGTCTGCCACATATCGCCTGAGCTGCAACACATGGAATACGTCATGTACTCCCTCCAGTGAAGGTGGTAGCGCAAGTCGATATGCCACCTCTCCAACTCTCTCGAGCATGTCAAATGGTCCAATATACCTTGGACTCAACTTGCCGCGCCCTCCGAATTGGATGGTGCCTCTGATCGGTGATATCCTCAAGAAGACGTGATCGCCCTCTTTGAACTCCAAGGGACGACGATGAAGGTCTGCCCACTGCTTCTGCCTGTCTTGCGATGCTCGCAAGTGTCCCTGAATCTTCTTAACTTTCTCTACGGTGTTGACCACCAACTCGGGTCCCAAAATCTGACGTTCTCCCACGTCACTCCAACAGACAGGAGACCTACATTTTCTTTCATATAATGCTTCAAACGGAGCCATCTGAATACTCGCTTGATAGCTATTGTTGTAAGAAAACTCTACAAGATGTAGGTGGTCCTCCCATGATCCTCCGAAGTCTAACATGCAAGCCCTCAACATGTCCTCCAAGGTCTGAATAGTACGCTCCGACTGCCCATCTGTCTGCCGGTGGTAAGATGTATTGAACTTCAGACGAGTACCAAGACTCTCTTGCATGCTCCTCCAAAAGTGCGATGTGAAGCGCGAATCTCTGTCCGATACAATGCTGACTGGTATGCCGTACAATCTCACGATCTGCCTCATATATAAATCAGCTAAAGCTTCTGTAGACTGACCCACTCTAAAAGGTATAAAATAGGCTGACTTGGTGAGTCGGTCCACTATTACCCATACTGCATCTCTCCCACTTGGACTCTTGGGAAAACCCGTGACAAAGTCCATAGTGATGTGCTCCCACTTCCACTCTGGAATAGAAAGTGGTTGCAATAATCCTGCTGTCCTCTGGTGCTCCGCCTTCACTTGTTGACATACCAGACATTTAGCTACAAAATGAGCTATCTCTCGCTTCATTCTATGCCACCAAAAGTGCTGTCGTAAGTCACGATACATCTTGGTGCCTCCAGGATGAATAGAGTAGATCGAACTATGAGCCTCTGTCATCTGCTCCTGTCGAATCTCTCCATTTGGAACATAAAGACGATCACCACATCGTAATGTTCCATCCTCATGAATGCGCAATCCGGTCTGCTCTCCGGCCTCTGTCCTTTCCTTTAGTCTCCTGAATCTGGCATATGTAGGCAAAGCTGCCTTAATCCTCTCTACCAATGATGATTGAACTTGTAAGTTGGCTAGTGTCCCATCTGCTCCGGGTACTATCACTTCAATGCCAAGCTCTTGCAAATCCTCCAAAAGTTCCCTCTGTGCTGTCAAGAAGTAAGCTGCTGGCTTCCGGCTTAACGCGTCTGCTACCACGTTAGCCTTGCCTGGATGATAATGTAGCTCTATCTCGAAATCTTTCATCAACTCGAGCCATCGACTTTGCCTCATATTTAACTCCTTCTGCGTGAAGACGTACTTGAGGCTTTTGTGGTCTGTATAGATCTCCACTCGTTCCCCATATAAGTAATGTCTCCATAGCTTCAGGGCAAATAGAACGGCTGCAAGTTCCAAGTTATGAGTCGGATAATTCTTCTCATGTACTCGTAACTGCCTAGATACATATGCAATCACCTTGCCATGCTGCATCAATACGCATCCCAAGCCTTTTCCTGATGTGTCACTGTAGATCACGTAACCTCCTGATCCTGACGGAATCGCCAATACTGGTGCTGTAGTCAGTCGCTTCTTCAACTCTTCAAAGGCTGCTTGACACTCGTCAGTCCATATGAATTCTTGATCCTTACAAGTCAGACGAGTCATAGGTGCCGCTATTCTTGAGAAGTTTTCCATGAACCGTCGGTAATATCCCGCAAGTCCAAGGAAACTCCTCACCTCTGCTGCTGATTTAGGAACAGGCCATGTCTCAACTGCTGAGATCTTCTCTGGATCAACAGAAATACCATCTCCTGTAACAACATGTCCAAGAAATGAAACTCTGTCCTAGAAGAACTCACATTTGCTGAGTTTAGCATATAACTGCTCTCTCCTCAAAGTCTCTAGAACAATCCGCAGGTGCTCCTCATGCTCCTCGTGGCTCTTCGAATAGACAAGTATATCATCTATGAAGATGACCACGAACTGGTCCAAGTACTGGTGGAAGACTCGATTCATCAAGTCCATGAAGATCGCTGGAGCATTGGTCAATCCAAATAGCATGACCAAAAACTCGTAGTGCCCATATCTTGTTCTGAATGCGGTCTTCGGAATGTCCTGCTTCCGTACCTTCACTTGGTGATATCCCGATCTCAAATCTATCTTCGAGAATACCTTAGCTCCACTGAGTTGATCAAACAGGTCATCAATGCGTGGCAGTGGATATTTGTTTTTTACTGTTACTGCATTCAAGGCTCTGTAGTCAATGCACATACGCACTGACCCATCCTTCTTGGGTACAAACAACACTGGTGCTCCCCAGGGTGATGCACTCGGTCGGATGAAACCTTTCTCCTCTAGCTCTTTTAACTGTGCCTTCAGCTCGTCCATCTACTTCTTCGCTAGTCTGTAAACATGCGATGCTATAGGTGCTGCTCCGGGTGCTAGTTCAATTGAAAACTCTATGTCTCTGTCTGGGGGTAGTCCTGGCAAATCTTCTGGAAAGACGTCTAGAAATTCTGAAATAATAGGGTGATAGACAACATCGTCCATTGCGAGCTGCATACCATCAAGGATTTCTGTGGATCCTCGGGTAAACTCAAGTTCAGGCTGGCCTGGTATCTTAAAAAGAATGCTTCCTCCAAAGCAATCGAAGAAAGCGTAATTCTTGCTCAGCCAGTCCATTCCAAGCACAATATCAAAAGACGGCATAGGAAGGACTAAGAGTTGGGCATTCATCTCCCTGCCACGTATCACTATAGGGCCCGATCTACAAACTCGACTAACTGGTACAACTCCTCCTCCGGTAAGTATTCTAACACAACTAGATAATGGTGTAGAAGCAATGTTGTGTTTGGCATTAAAACTAGATGATATGAATGAGTGGGTGGCTCCCGTATCAAATAATGTCACAGCAGGAAAAGTAAAAGCAAGGGTAATACCTGCTATGACATCCACCTCATGATCCAGGTCATCTACCTCCAATGCAAAAGCTCTCCCGTTTCTCTGTGGCTGTCCATGTCCGGTCCTCATATACTGCTCTTCCTGAGTGGGTAGCGGGGGTCCTCTCTGAACTCCTCCTGCTGTTGGGGGACGGGGTGCTCCCGGTCCGGTCATCTGTTGGGCTGGCTTCGGTGCTGGAAGCGCTAGTCTCTGAACTGGTGGTGGGAGTGTCGATGTCTGCATTGGACAGTCTCTCGCCATGTGCTGCCCGGAGCCACATCTCAGACACTGACCCAAGCGAGTCCGACAATCTCTCACTACATGTCCGCGTTTCCCACAATAATTGCAGTGGGGCTTCTCTGGATTCTGGTATGGTCCAGCTCTGTGTTGCTGATGCTGCTGTGCTAAGGGACGTCTGATAGGTCCTCCCTGTTGTATCCTGGCTGGTCCTTGCTGTATCCTTGCTGATCCTTGTTGTGTCCTCAGCTGACCTCCCTTTCCTCTGCTAATGGTTTCCTGAAATCTGGCCTCTGTCAGTAGTTCAGCGTAAGAGACTCGGGACTGCGAGCTTGTATAATGTTGTAGCTCCTGGGTCAGTCCTCGATAAAATCTCTTAGCCTTAGCCAAGTCATTTGGTATCAAAGCAGCGCCATATTTGCTGAGTCGACTAAACTCGGTATTATACTCGTCCACTGTTCTGTTCCCCTGCTCTAAGTGAAGAAACTGATCATACAAGGTATCCCTGACAGTGTCCGGGAAGTACTTTCCCTCAAAGAACTCCAAGAACTGCTCCCAAGTCTGGTAAGTACCCAACTGATGCTCCATGGATTCCCACCAGTGATGGGCATTACCATCTAGAAGCGTCCGTACACCCGTCATCCATAGGTCCGTGGGTAACTGCGATGCCTCCAGTAGCTTCTGTGTGTGAGTGATCCAGTTGGTGGTCTCCTCCGGGCTCTCAGTGCCCTTGTACTGCCTTGCACCCATCTGAACAAAATCCTTTACTGACCCAACCTTAGCTCGAGGTACTGGAGCTAGTGTTTGGGTTGGTACAGTAGCATGTGCAGCCTTCCTCTCAAGTACTGCCAAAAATTCTTGCCTCTGCTCGACTGTCTGCTGCCTCTGCTCGGCTGCCTGCTGCCTCTGTTCCTGTATCATCATCTGAAAGAATTGGAACATCTGCGCTTGGCCATCTTGCGGTACTGGGGCAGGTGGAAGGTTCTCAATAGGTGAAGCGGGAAGATCAGATGGAACTGAGGTGTGAGTCTGTCCATCTGGTCCCGGAAGCCTAGGAATCGTTGGGGTCCCTCCCTGAGTCTGCCCATTGACTCCCGAAGTTGCGTCGCCATCGGCGGTAGTGCATCCATTCTGCAAATCCATCTCTCTGCAGTTGATGTACAAAACGATTAGAAAAAGTACAGGAATCAAACAGGATGCAAGTATTAAATAGGAAGGATGAGTTTCAATCAAGTGTGGATGAGATCCTTATACTCTATTCCTATACGCAGGCTTGTTCAGTACAGTTACGTAACCGAGACAATATATTCTTGACCTGCATGGGCCACCACAAAAACATGTCGCGCCCCAGTCCCAAAATACGTAGGACTAGGAATACGTAACACGCCAGCCATATGTATACAAACTCCAATATATGGAAACCATATACACACGTATGCTGTACATGAATATCCAATCCACAGTGGTAAATATATGTCACAACAAGTCACACGCAGTTCTATATCTCATCCACAGCACAAATAATAGAATAAAGGAAATGTCACGACCCGCACCCAGAAATTCGGGCACGAGTGCGTGGGTACGTCCAGCCTACGCCGCAGTGTCGGCGGTAGTACGCTGTCTAGGGCATAATCACAGGTAATAAATCTAGCTCATTCACAATAATTAAATAGGCAAGGAAAAATAGCAGGAAAAAGAACGCTAAGATTTTATAACCAGAATATGATAATCAGATCCAGAGTTTATTACAGAACCATAGATTATATCGGGGACAAACCCGATTACTAAGATGAAAGGAAATAAACAACTAATACTAACTACTCTGCAGGAGTAGTCTCCTGGGTGGGAACCGGCTCTGCAACTGTATCACCTGCTGGCTCATAGGGTCCATAATAGGTAGGGGCAAGGTTCTCATCATCGCCTAAACAACGGATCCAGTCAGAAAAGGAGCAAAGTACATAATGCACAACAAGATTTAAGCTAAATATTTGTGACAGGTAGAAAATAACTGACTAAGCATCATGTTGAGAATATACGTAAGTAAATAGTGAAATTAACTGAGAAATAATGCTATAAAACAAGACTAGAAGTAAAGTATGATTAATTGCTATAAACCAGAAATACGAGTAAAACAGGAAAAATGTGATAGGAAATGTAACTGTAACAAGACAACAAGAACTGCAACAAGACAGGAACTATGTGCGTGAACTTGTGTATTTAGAATACATAGTTGGCATGTAGGGGTTTATAAGGCTAATAAGGCCATCATAGACGACTAGCAGTCAGGAACAATCAGGAATAAGGCTGATGGTACAGTCGCGTACCAACAGCTAGCAGTCACGACAAGGGGAAAGGTAAACTACATGCCTCCTAGTATTCTTCCACCCGACATGAAAAGCAAGACATGAAATATATTATTCAAGACATGAAATCCAGTGTTCTAACTCTACATATGATCATCAATGGTACTATTAAGCAGGGAATTTATTTATCACAATATAAAGGTTAAACTTGAAGTGCAGGTACTTGCCTATTGTTTGGATCTGATTAATTTGGTTCTTGGGGAAATTTCCAGAGATGAGTCCAAAAGCAGAAATAGACATTACCATCACGCTCATAAGATGTCAAATAGCTAGAAACGCCTGTCCTTGGGTCCAATTTGGAGACAAGGGCAAAAACGGCAGTTTCGGGTCAAAACGGGGTCCGCCGGTGGGCCCGCTTTGCACCGAAAAACGTGTCCGAGTCAACGGTCTCCAAATTCACCAAACTTAGTGTCAACAGGTCAGGAACGCTGATGCGAACCCAACAAAACTTCCAGATTTGGATTCCGATGAGCCGATCACGAAATCGTCCGTCGAGCGGGGCCTGTGGGGCCCACGACACGCGATTTCGTCAACGTTCTCAGAATCGAACCAAACTTGACCCACAGGACCAGCGTATCGCTACGAGTCCGATGGCGTAAGTTTCGTCTCGATCCGACGTGTGTGTACGAAGTTAGGGTGAATTGCAGAAAAGGCGGATACGGGGCGATGTTCGCGGATACGCGTTGATTCCGGTGTGCACGCACACCCGAATCAGCTTCCACGAAATCTCACACATCCGTATCGACGACGCGCACGTATCTGTGAAGACCGCACGCGACCAAGTCGTCCCGTTTGGCGGGGCACACTCAGTTCCGGGGTGAAACAGGGTCTGGTTTTTCCTGTTTTTGGATCGCGGTGTGCGATCACCACAGGACGCGATGCCCCGAACAGTTTGTCCGGACACTGAGAGGGTCATACAGGCTTCACAACGCAATTTACGGAATTGAAAAAGGAGCTACGAGGCGAAAGTTATGAGTACCTGAACAGGGCTCGAAACCGGGGCTGAAATCGTGTCCGTGTCGTGTCCGACACGACACAAGCTGTGTCCGACACGAAGAATTAGGGTTTAGGGTTTTCTCGCCGGACTCCGGCGGAGGGCGGCCGGACAGAGGCGGAGGGGGCCGGGGGCAGCGCGGGGGGGGGGGGGCACGGCGAGGCGGCTGGGGACCGTCGGCGACAGGGGCGGCCGTCGGCGGGCTGCTGCGGCCGCTGCTGCTGAGGGGGAGCCGGAGGCAGTCGTCGAGGGGGTCGGGCACGGTGGAGGAGGAGGCCGGGGAGAGGGATAGCGGCGATGGCGGCGTCGGACAGCGGTGGCGGTGGGCGTGGCGGCGTGGTCGAGAGCGACGGCGGTGGGGGGGTTAAATAGGGGTGGCGAGGCGAGGTAGCTCCGGGCGGAGCGGCGGCTAGCGCGGGGGCGCGGGGACGAGTGGCGCTGGCTGGGCGGAGCGGCGGGCGGCGCGGCCGGCGGGAGCGGAGCGGGGAGGGGGTCGTGGGGGAGAGGGCTGGGGAGCGGGTCGGGGTCCGGGCGGGTCGGGTTCAAGCGGACCCGACCCGACCCGTTAGGGTGACGGGCCGCGGGGGACTGAGCCGGGCTGGCCCAATGGGCCGTGGGCTGGGATTTAAGGAATAAAATAATAATAATAATAATAATTAATAATTAATAACTAATTAAATAAATAGTTTGTTTTAGGTGTTTTAAAAATAGATCCGGGGTCCAATAAATTCCAGAAAATTTGTCCTAAGTCCAGTTTTCTATTTTACACCCAAAAATATTATTTTCATAATATTTTAATGTTATTTATTATCAATTAAAAATTTTGTAATAATTTAAAACCCTGATTTTAATTACAGAAAATTCCCAGAAAATTCCAGAAAATTGTGAAAAATCCCAATTTTAATATTTTTGAAAAAATCAGGGGCTTACAGGAAATCAATAACCGAATATCAAAGAAGTAGTCTCAAATAGTAATCTCAAAGTGCAATAGTCGGGTGGAAATAAATCCACTGCAAATCGACTATAATAAACTACTAAAGAGAGAGAAGAATAAACTCTAATAGAAGAATAAATGTCTAGAAAAGAATAGCAACTAAAATCTCTAAACAGCTGTAATGAATCACATATAATCAGAAGGTAAGATCTCCTCAGACTGATAGGAAGCGTCAGGTCCAGGTCCATACTCCTGCGGGTACTCCTGCTCACCTATATCTGGAAGGGACCAGGTCCTCAGAGGGACGTAACAAGATACAAAAAGCACATGCCAATAAAGTACTAAAAATAAACATCCATTGGGGTCGCCTAACCATCTATGTGAATGCAGTTTGAGAACAACTTTCTAACAAGTGGGCTATCTGGCCATAAATAGGATTGGCATAGTTCTCTTGGAGATCCAGGGGCCTACAAAGGCACGACGACTTTCGAACTTCGGAGGCCCGCCATGATAATATATAGGGGTCATCATGACCGCGTATCTCCGGCGGAGCGTACGGGTTATACAAGGAAAGTACAAAGGAGCCCAAATGCTGTACTTGTTGTTCTCCCCACCCAATGCTCTAAGCATGTCATATCCATGACACTATAATACCTCTAATAACCGCCAGGTCTACTAGCATGCAAAGTTTCTATTGGCAGTTATCCCTATCCGTCGCACGACCTATACGCACCAGTGGCCAGCCGAATACGCAAGTCCGTGTCCTACATGTGACTCACACTCGTGTATGAATAGTGTCATGGCCAATGAAACATAAATGCCTCATGAAAATGGGGTAGTCTCATAAAGTAGGTCCAATGCATATACATAAATAAAATATAGTACGACGACACCGTCGTTGCACCCAAGTTTCCTTGGACGCGCAGTTTATATAGCAGTTTAAAATAAATGAACTAAATAAACAGAAAATAAACATGCATGCCTCATATGGAATGTAAAAACAGTACAATGGCAAGGTATACTTGCCTGGCAAGAAATCTGTAAAGTGTACGCGCCCAAATGTCAAGGACACTGAACCTGGAACTAAGAACTCTGAACAAACATCTCCGGATGCTGAAATAAACATCACCAACATTTCCGGAATGAGCAAAATAGCTAAAAAGCACATCCCTTTCGTCCAATTTGGACACAGGGGCAAAACGGTAATTTTGGGTAAAAGTAGGATCCACATATGGCCCACTTTGCACCGAAAAATGTGTCAAGGATAACAGTCTCTAAATGGGACAAACTATAGGTCAAACAACTCTAGATGTCAATACGAACCCAACGGTATGTCCAAATGCGGATTCCGATAAGCCGAACAAAATTTTGTCCAAAAAGTCAACTGTGGGGCCCGCCAATTGGCGATTTGGTCAACCATCTCAGAATCGCGTGAAATTTGGGTCACAGGACCAACACATTACCACGAGTCCAGTAGCGCAAGTTTTGTCACAATCTGACAAGCATGCACAAAATACGTACGAGTTCCACAAAAGTTGCGACACGAAATGTGTCTACAGATACGGCCTGATTCCGGCGCGTACACGCGTCCGAATCTGTCCCCACAAAAATTCATGTGTCCGGTTACGCTGTGTGCACCATGCGGTACACTTGGCACACGGTGGAGCGGTCCCGTTTGGCGGGGCGTACTCCGTTTTCCAACTTTTGGAAAACCGGTAAAAAATGGGTGCACGCAGTTTTGTGACGAATTTAACTATGTCCACAGCGACTAATAGCATAGGGTTATTTTACAGAAAATAAACTAGGTCAGGTATTCTACAGGTATCAAAAAGAATCACCAAATTCAGATCTCTGTGGTGGGAGATACGAACTCGGCAATACGGGTGGTCATTCTGGAATTCTGCGATTCCAGAATTGGGTCTGTCCGTCCACTTTGGACGCTATTTTTCACCTAGGGACACACGTTTTCCGAGGTTGACTATAAAACGAATATTGGAGAGGGTTAAGGGATGATCATACCTATAAAAACGGAACAGTGTTTGGTCGAGCGAGTCGACGGGAAATCGCGCCGGAGCGAAGGTACCTCGAGTGGGATCTGCAGGGCGCGAGGTCGGAGTCGATGGGATGGTTGGATGGCTTGGCGGGGCTTCTCTGGCTGCGATGATGGCTCTTAGATGGGAAGAGGAGGTCTGGAGTTTAGGTTAGGGTTTTTTTTGAGAGTTAATATATATATATATATTATATATATTAAGAGAGAGGGGGCGGACGGGTTGAATGGTTGGCCGCTGAATGGGAGTAAGGGTCGGGTTTGTTTGAAAGCATAAGTGAACTTAGTAATAATAGTTCACATATGTGAAAGCATATGTGTACTTAAGGGGCGGCTTTCCATCAGCAAGTTTTGCTGAGGAGTCTGCCTAGTAAACTTAGTAATAATAGTTTTCATTTGCTAAGGAAAGTTAATAGTTAGAATTGTTGTATTATTATTATATTATTATTATATTATTAACTTATTTAATTTTTATACTTTCTTTCCTTAAATATATATATACATATATATATTTGCATATATATATATATATATATATATATATATATTCACATATAAGAAAATTTATAGATTAGGGTAATGCACATCATTAGGCTAGCAACAGCTCAAGGGGTTTCCTACATGGAATAAATTCCAAAAAATTCCTGATGGTCTAGAGGCGGTGCTATTAAAAATTATTAAAAATATATTTCTCCTATTTAGACCTAATTACTATAATTTAATTAATAAATAATAAATAAAGGTATATACGATTTTCTAGGAAGGGGGTTTTACAGTTTTATATATATATATATATTTTCTGTGCTTTTAGCGACAGGGAATTGGCGACAGCAGCTGCTGTAGCTAGAGGCGGTGCTATTAATGACAGCAGCAGCAGCGGGAAAAGAGGAAGCAACAGCGACAGTTAATAGGTGACAGTTGTAAACCGTCACCAAAGCAGCAACAACAGTGCAGGAATCAGCAGCAATAGTGACAACAGCTTCAGCGACAGGCAGAAACTGTCACTAATGAGCAGCGTATCGGAATATCAATTTTCAGTACAGTTTTCAGCGACGGTTGGCAGAATTTATATATTTATGTGATTATATACTTATATATATATATATATATATATATATGTATTAATATTGATGTAATGTATTATTAATTGCTAAATTATTTATATGTATAATATTTAGTATATATATTATATATATATATACGGGTATTTAATATAACAAGGTATTGGGTATTACCTTGAGGAAACTAAGGTAATGGGGGATACCAAGATATTGGGTTTGGGTATCAAAATTGTGATTATTGTTGAGATACCAAGTTGGTTCAAAACCACGGTACCTATTTAATGTTGTAAATTGTGATTCTATTTTATTATTTATAATTGTTTGGTATTTATTTTATTGTTGTTTTAACTTAGGAATTACGTATCCGGAGATACGGTATCCTAACTTTTAGATAAGGTTTCTATGGCTTAGAATTTAGTATCTTGACACGGTATTTTTATGTTAGACTTGTGCAACCTAGAAATAGATAGTTGACCATAGTTGATCTTAGTTGACCTTAGTTGACCATAGTTGACTTTAGACTTAGAATTGACTTTTTGGCCTAGAAGTTGACTAGTTTAACTTATTCTCTTTTCGGAACCTTGTATTGATGTTGTATTCCATATCTAGGTCTTCGAGGCACCATGTTAGACATCTGTGAGACTATTCTTTGGACTTCAGGAGAGTACATTCTCTGATAGTTTCTCTTTTATGATATTCTCTATGTTCAATGTATCTAGTGTAGATATCCATGTTCTCTTGACACTAATGTTACACGGATTGGTATATCCGAATCTCGTCATGAGATGTTATTCCTTGGTATATGGTGTATATGGTGTAATTATTATTTTATTGGTTATCTTGTACATGTACAGACACTGATTCTTGGGAAGACTAGCTATCTTCTTGGGAAATCTCGTGCCATAGCATACCGTGGTTGGATCTATTATACCAGTCGAGGATGGGGAGTATTAGTATAGATATGTGATCAATACCCCTATTGCATCAAGTACTGATTACTGAATAGTGTTTATCATACACCGCACGTATGTTTAGCCAGGCCGTATTGCATCTTGCCCAAGCCGATCATATGTTAAGCTAGTACTCACACACTTAGTCATTAGTATTCTTGTTCATTGACATATTATTCATTATTGTATTTATTCCAGTATTTTCTTATTGTATGTATCTCTTGTATCTATTATGCATCTTGTATATTCATATCTATTTACTGCTATATAGTTTTTATCATTGATTAGAACTGCTGTTAGAGATGTACTCTGCTTCTTTTCTGACTGGTTATATTTTTCCAGATGACACTAGGGAGTTGTACCCTACCTATTATGGATCCCAGGATGTTGTGGGTTTAGATTCTGAGATCCTGGCTCAGGAGGGACTTATCCCAACTGAGACAGTTGACCCAGGAGTTGTAGCTTCTTAGTATTCTTTTGTACTGGATTTTTCTCTAGCTTATCTTATTATTTCTTCAGACTCATTGATGTATTATTTTAGACTCATGAGTTGTATTATGACTATTCTATTCTTTATCTGATTCATGCTCATTTCTATCTTAGTTCTGTGATTGAGTATATTATTATTATTGATGGCTCATTATATTGTTAGATAGATTATCCAGACAGCGTTCTCCCTGAGTGGTGTTGGCTGGTACCACGGCACTGGGTGCTCCTCGTCCGCTGCGCAAGTTTATCTTGCTGCAAGAGACATAATTTCATTAAAAAGAGGACGGAATCAAACAAACAGGATGCAAATATTTAGAAGTAACATGAAGGAAGTTCAAAAACGTAATCAGGGTGGATGAGACCTAGTAATTTCTATCCTATTATAGGCTCGCTGAGCATGCTATCATACCACAAGCGATAAAGTCGACATGCATGGGCCACCACTAAAACCATATCATGCCCCAATCCCAAAATACATGGGACTAGGCCACGTGGCAATAGTCAGCTGTCGCATCTCCGAGGATATCCTAATTTAATGGATTCTAACGAAAAGTGCTACGCTGTCCTAAATTACTAACATGTCCTAATATTAGTCAACAACAGGGAAACTAATCTCATCCACAAAATAAACAGCAAAAAGTACTAAATAAACTGCTGGAAGATAAATACCAGTCTCAAGATATCATAGTACAACCAATAATGTCTGGTGGGAACAAACCCACTACTATGACGAAATAAAAGTACTGAAATGGTAGATAAAAGAGTGATAACTAGGGTATCGGCTATCTAGATAATGATGCTCCCAATCCTAGGCAGAAGGCCTACCAAGTGATCACAAAAATTCTGACGGTAGTACATTTAACTCCTCTACGGTAGCGAACCTCATCTTCTGTCTTGGGCCGTACATTATGGGGTAATATGCCTCGTCCAAATCTGGAAAGGTATCAGGTCCTCAGAGGGACGTAACAAGATACATAGAAGCATGTCATATAAATATTGAATAAAATAAATATAATAAAGGGGTGTGCTAACCATCTAAATGAATGCAATGTGAGAACAACTGTGAGTATATGGGAAGGTATAGGCTAGACATATGCTGACGTAATTCACCAGTCGTGCCAACCGGCTAGTATATGCCACACATGTCCCCTATAATACGAGTGCAGGAATACAATAACGTCCAACGTTCTATAGAGTGTGGTATCCGTAAAGTCACCAAGTACGTCCAACACTCTAAAGCACGTGGTATCTGTAATATATATATATACGTCTGTATCACTCCGTCGAGTGCGATATCTGTATAAGGGTGATGGGTGTACCATACTCCTACTAGTCGTCCTTCCCGTCCAATGTAGATATACAAGTCAAATACTAGACATGCATATCCCGTATCTAAATGCCAAGTCTCTACACTGAAATAACCCTGAATTACTTGCTAACCGTGATGCATGTTACACGAGGTGATAGCTAGTCGAGCACGCGAACCCGTATTCCAACATGAGATTGTCACTATGAATACGTGAAAAAGTGTCAGGTCTTGGAAGATATCAATGCATCCTCCTAACTGGGGCGAGTCTACTAGTGACTAGGTCAAGTATACTAAATCATCGACGTATCCGTCGATAGCACCGAGTCAATCTCGGACGCACATAGTTGTTTAAAAGGAAGCAGCAAGATCACAATACAACATATGCATAATTTAAATTAAACAGTAATACATGGAAAGGTATCTTGCCTGAGTCCTCAAGCTGTGAATGCCAATAGCCTGCTCCTGTGGTATCTCCTAGCTGATCCAATGATCCTAAACACACTAATATAATATAGCAATCTAACACCAGACACTAAGGGAAATACATGCTTAATTATGACGCTATTCTAGGTACTGTCATGAGATCATGGTTGGTTGACTACAGTGATGCGTATGAACGTAGCTAGGGTGTACACGTGTTCTGTCCTCGGCTACTATGTATTTCATGACAATAAATTACCACGTTATGGGTTACGAAGCTGCTTATGTTTTAGTACAAATATGTCCTTATTTCCTTGCTTGAGTATATATATAAATGTCCAGGTTTTTAGGTGGAAAACAAGTCTTTATATTTGAGTCTATCATTAAGAAAATTATTGGTTATTAATGAATGCTAAACCTTGTTAATCATCACCATTCATATATGTAGGGTTTATGTAAGTTTAGGGTTGTGTCCGAGATTTTGACACTCGACACGACGTCACATTGCGAATATATATAACACGACACAAGGAAGAAGGAAAAATAGGTCATTTACCTAGGTGTGGCGGACGGGGGACCTGTGCTCGCTGACGGTTCCCCTCCGGCGGGGCGGATCTCCGGCCGGTGTACGACAACCACGGCAGCAACGACAACGGCAGTATATACAGCAATGGTGACGGGAGTATGTGCAGTAGCTGCAACGACAGTCGGGTACGGCGGCAGCGGCAGTCGAGTACAGCGAGAATATTGGAGGCGGTCGAAAGTATTGGAGGCGGTCGGGGATGGTGAAGGAGATGGTGGTACGGGCGTGTAAGTTGGATGGTCAGGCGGCTTGGTTTGTCCTATCGGGGATGGCAGTACCGGTATACAGGCGGCACTGGAGGCGGTCGTCAGGGCCGAGGGCTGCCGGGTTTCTGATCGGAATAGGGAGTTGGATTGCTCGGCTAGGTATGGGGGTGGTGGTGGTGTTCTAGGGTTTCAATATAAGGAAAAAGGCATATTTATATAGGTTATGTGGATTCGTGGGCTGTCCTCAGGGTTTGGGCCGGCCAAGGCTCGAGGGAGTGGGGGTTGGTCCACATAAAAGTGTTCATGGGCTGGGTCAGGTCCTGTTTGAGATAAAATTGACCCCCAAACTAATTAAATTAATAATTAATGTACAAGGCGAAATAACGGCCATTGCGTAGCTAAGGTGAGACGCAATGACGAGTATGTAATGTTGCACAAAGGTCAGGGGGTAGTCTGGCATGTCTAAGAGATGTTCGTGACCTTGGGTGGAAGATGACTACTAGTGTGGTGCTCCAACCACGAAGCAACGTCAAGGTATATTAAGACGTATAATTGATGCTCAATAATCCTAATTAATTCCAAATAAATCATAGTCTCTTAATTTAATTAAAAATATAAATCCTAAATTGATCGAGGGGGTTTACAATCTACCCTCCTTAGAGCATTTCGTCTTCGAAATTAAAACATACGCATGGTAAGAAATACTGACAGAATTTAAAATGCTAATACGTACCTAGTCCTTAGAAGAGGTGGGGATAGCGCTGTCTAATATCCTCCTCGCGTTCCAAAGTCGACTCTCCTGGTGCATGATATCTCTATGCGACGCAGATTAGGGGGATAGTCTGACCTCGTAGTACCTTCTTGCTCCTGTCCAGGATCTCAACAGGCTCCTCTTGGTAGGATAAACTTGGGCCGACTGTGATCTCTGAATGGTCCAGTATATGACTCGGATCTGATATGTACCTCCTCAGCTGAGATACATGGAAGACGTCATGGACTCCCTCCAAGGTCTGCGGCAAGGCTAATTTGTACACAACTTCTTCGACGCTTTCTAACACATCGAATGGTCTGATGTATCTCGGACTCAACTTTCCTTTGCCTCCGAATTTGATAGTCCCTCGAGTAGGCGAGATCTTTAGGAATATGTGATCTCCAACCTGAAACTCTAGGGGTCGTCGATGCACATTCGCCCAATGCTTCTGTCTGTCCTGTGCTGCTCGTAGGTGTCCTTGGATCTTCTTCACCTTCTCCACTGTACGAACAACTAACTCTGGTCCGAGAATCTATCGCTCGCCTATATCGCTCCAGCATACTGGGGAACGACACTTTCTTCCATACAATGCTTCATAGGAAGCCATTTGGATGCTCGCTTGATAGCTGTTGTTGTAGAAAAACTCGACCAAATACAAATGGTCCTCCCATGATCCTCCGAAATCAAGCATGCACGCTCTTAACATGTCTTCCAATGTCTGAATAATGCGTCCTGACTGGCCATCTGTCTGTGGGTGATATGATATGCTAAACTTCAGGCGGGTATCGAGACTCTTTTGCATACTCCGCCAAAAGTAAGATGTAAACCTCGTATCCCTGTCAGACATGATGCTCACTGGCACTCCGTGCAATCGCACAATATCTCTCATGTACATGTCTGCTAAGATCTCTGTAGATTGTCCAACTCTGAAGGGTAAAAAGTGTGCGAACTTGGTGAGTCTATCTACGATTATCCATACTATATTTCGACCACTAGAACTCCTCTGAAAGCCCATAACAAAGTCCATAGTGATATGCTCCCATTTTGACTCCGGTATCGAAAGTGCTTGAAGCAATCCTGCAGATCTCGGATGCTCAGCCTTGACTTGCTGACAAACCAGGCACTTGGCCACAAAGCATGCTATCTCTCTCTTCATTCCATGCCACCAGTAGTACTGTCTCAAGTCTCTGTACATCTTTGTGCCTCTTGGATGAATGGAGCAGGTTGAAATGTGTGCTTCTGTCATCAACTCCTGATGAAGTTCTCCATTTGGAACATAGAGACGCTCTCCATATCTCAAAGTTTTGTCTTCGTGTATACGCAGTCCTGTCTGTATTCCAGCCTCTGTCCTTTGTCTAAGCCTCTGAAATCTGGCGTCTGTTGGTAGAGCAACCTTGATCCTCTCCACTAATGTCGATTGTAACTGAAAACTCAACAACTGTCCATCTACTCCGGGCATGACGACTTCTATACCCATCTGTTCTATATCTCTCAACAGATGTTGTTGGGTAGTCAAGAAGAATCCCATGGGTCTCCTACTCAATGCGTCAGCTACCACGTTGGCCTTTTCCGGTATAAATTCCCTCAATTAATTCTATAGATAGTCAGGTATGGGATAGAAAATTTTGGTTTAGCAGCAGATGTTTGAGGTTTAGAGTAGGATTGCATATGTCTGTTATTTATTAATTAAACCCTTGGCGCGTCCAACCATTTTTGAATTATTTGGAGCCCAATATCACCCATAAATTCCATCGGACTATTGTACTTCTGACTTGACTCGCCAATTTAGGCACTGGACTTTTTTGTCACATAAAATTAAATCCATTGTGCCTTAAATTAATTGCACAACTTTTCGTATCCAAAATCCCATAATTAAATTCTATGTCAGACACTTGTGTCGTTACCTTCAATTTTGAGATACCAACTTAACCCGTTGAGCCTGACCAACTAAAGGGTCCAAGACTGACTCCAAGCCCACACCATTTTTAATCTTTGTGTCATTTCAAAATTTAGACCCCAAGTGCCCCCATTTAATTTAAAAGCGCGGGACACTTTTATTCTAATTAAATCGGGGATGCCAGTTTTAACTAATCCTATTTTAATCCACAATTAATTCCAATGCCCATTTAATTAAGTCCATGCCAAACACACAATACCCCTCTCACCATAAAAAATACCAAACACCAATTCTCCCACAATTTTTACATTATTTCATGTGATTGTGCAAATACCCAAATTTAAGGGGCTTAGTTGCAATTATTGAAATAGACGTCCTAACCTCATTGGCCAAGGCCAAATGGAGAGGCTACCTCTTCTTTGACCTTAGTCAACCCATTTTCTCCCTTCCTTTGCATGAAGAAAACCCATCTCTTTATGTAAAATCCCCACCCTTTATTTGAAATGGAAGCATCACCACCCTCCATTCATCACCCAACCCCCCTATATAATATCTTTTCTCCCTTCTCCCCAATGCACGCCCTAATCCCTAGGGACATTGAAAACCATCCTCCTCTCTCTCTCCTCACTCCTCTACCTTGAAAACTAAGCCACCCACCTCTCCATATTTCTTTCTTCTTCTTCCTTTCTTCTTTTTCTTCCTTTCTTCTTCCTGGGAAAGTTCTCTCCGGCCGAGCTGTCCCCACATTCGCCCCTCCAGAGCGCCGGAGCAGCCTAGCTCTGGCCTACTGCATTCAGTCGAGACGTTGTTCTCTGGCAGCTGATCTATCCACCGGCCTGCTGTAACCCGCGGTGCTCCGGCATCCACTACACCCTCCAACCCGTAGCTCCGACGAGATTCTCGCATTCAGTGTCGAGCCCCCCCCCCCCCCCCCCGCGACTCCGGCCTGCTACAACCCTCGACTCCACAGTCCAGAGCTCCACCATTGTATCACATCTGCCACCATAGCCGATCTCCACCACCACCATTGCATCATCTCCACCGCCACCATAGCCGATCTCTACCACCACTATTGCATCACCTCCACTACCACCATTGCATCACCTCCACCACCACCATAGCCGATCTCTACCACCTCCATTGTACCATCACCTCCACCACCATTGCACTATCACCACCACCACCAATGCACCCCAATCGATCTCCACCACCACCATTGGACCATCACCTCTCCGGCCAACCCTCGATCGACGATGCCACGTCGAGGTCGACTCCCTCCTCCTCTCTTTGTTCATATTCAGATTGTGTTATTATTTAACTAGGGTTTTATTTATATTCATGTGAGTTATTTTACTAGGGTTTATGTCTTGTAGGTGTATTATTGTATCGATGATGAGGTTTAATGTTGATTAGGGTTAATGTAGGTTAGGGTTCATTGTTTACATGAATTAAAATGAGTTTAAATGTTTTACATGGAGGTTTAGGTTTAGTAGTTGCTAATAAATTATAAAAATGATAGAAGGTTTTCCATGGAAGTTTAGGATTTAATTTTAAATAAATGTCCTGGATATATTACATGGTGGTAAAATGCTAAACAAATTAATGAGGATTAAATTATGGAGGTGAGTTTAGGGATTGTTCTTCACAAGTTTATAAAATGAATTTAAATGATAGGCATTGAGATTTAGGGTTTATCATATTGATTTATGGGCATGTTAATTATTATTGATGAGCAGTGATTATTAGTGAAATGATAATGATGGTTGTATAAAAGAAGATTAAATATTTAATAAGTGATTACTGTCGAGGAATGAGCATACCTGAACTACTGAACCATGTGATGAATATGGTAAGAATGAGGATTGGTCGATGATAGTGTACAGATGACTAGTCAATTTGATGTATCGTGCCAATAGTAAACTGTGGTCAGCCCCCTAGCGTCTTATCCCTGTGAGTCATAGCTGAGACTGAGCTTGTGTATAGATGTGTGTCACATCCCTGTTTGACGTGGGATAGGTTATTGATTTGGGTTTGTATCTCATCTCTAGGTACTACGGGACCTGAGGACTTGGACGTGGTATCGTATCCCCATTATCAGCAGCCGGACACAAGCAAGTGTACCTTACCACCCTGTATTTTAGATTACAGATATTTATTGTTTCTTTATGTACATTGTGCGTGTATTTTTGTTTACGATCGATACTTCGCGTCCGGATCAAAATTGGGTGCAGACGTTCATCGTAACGTCTTAGAATAATTGTTAGATGTTCGTAACACCTCGATGTACGTACTTGAGTATATCGATTCCCCAGGACACACTCATAAACTGTGATCATGCCAGATTCCTGTATCCTAATACTGACATCATGACCAGAGACTGGGACAACCTTAGGGTCGCTTCTGTTGAGTTATTTCTGTGTGTCGAGACTGTTAGATAGAGGTTCAGGTTCAGCGCATAATCGTTGACCGCTTGGGAAGGAGAAGACAGTTACTAGAAGTTTGGGCTCCTCTGCACGCGCTTATATATGTATATGTAGTATTTATGTAATGATCTTATATCTAGTGTAGTGGTATCACCAGTTTGACTCTTTGCCCGGAGCTGCGGTATGTTCCGTGTATTTTTGTGTCCGGAGCTACGATTTTATTTTGCACAGCCCACGTGTCGAACATTATCTTTAAACTGTGGCATACTTGTTTGGTTATGATAGAGTGCCCTGTCGTTGCACTTGTACTTTCTGTTTACTTTGCATGCTGTATTTTTGTACCTTGTTACGTCCCTCTGAGGACCTGGTTCCCTTCCAGGTTTAGGCGACGAGGATTACCCAGAGGAGTACAGTTCGTGTATGTGTCCAGCAGCAGGACCCACTGCCGATGACGAGGTCATTCCAGAGGACTTCGCCTGATCACTGGTAGTGACTCTTTCCTTGGGACGGTATTACTATCTAGTTACCTGATGCCGTTCCAAGTTATCTTATTGCTTACTTCATTCCAATATTTTTGTACTAGCGGGTTTGTTCCCGGGTGACTACTTAGTATTTGTACTTGATACTTTATCTCGGGACTTTTTCTTTCTGCACATTAGTTGTTGTGATTACCTCTATGTGCTCTTATATTTGTTACCTGTGGATGAGATTTACATGTGGACAAGATTTAGATTGACTATTAATGTGTTATATGATGAGTTATTCATTATATTTTACAGCTTAGGTGCACTCTGACGGGCCCATTAGATTGGGATGCCCACCGAAGTGCGTTGCTGGCCATTGCCACGTGACACGGTTCCTTATCTTTGGAACTGGGGCGTGACACCCGGGTGGTACTGCAGCTTAATCTCAAAGTCTGTCATCACCTCAAGCCAACGTCTCTGCCTCTGATTAAGGTCCTTCTGGGTGTAGACATACTTCAGGCTCTTATGATCAGTGAATATCTCTAATCTTTCTTCATATAGGTAGTGCCTCTAGAGCTTCAAAGCAAAGATCACTGCTACAAGCTCCAAGTCATGAGTGGGATAGTTCTTCTCGTGGGTCCTTAACTGTCTAGAAGCATAGGATATAACCTTTCCATGCTGTATCAAGACACATCCTAATCCTTTCCCGGATGCATCGCTATAGATCACGAATCCTCCGGGTCCAGATGGTATGGTCAAGATAGGTGTTATAGTCAAACGCTTCTTCAGCTCATCGAATGCCTTCTAATACTCCTCTGTCCAAGTGAACTCCTGCTCCTTACAGTTCAAGCGGGTTATCGGCTCTGTAATCTTTGCGAAGTTCTCTACGAACCTCCGGTAATATCCGGCAAGTCCTAGGAAACTCCTCACTTCTGAGACATAGGTAGGGGTTGGCCATGTCTCTACTGATGAAATCTTCGCCGGATCTACTGAAATACCATCTTCTGAGATGACATGTCCAAGAAAAGTGACACGATCTAGAAGAAACTCGCACTTGCTCAGCTTGGCATAAAGCCTCTCTCTCCTCAACGTCTCTAATACTAGTCTCAAGTGCTCCTCGTGGCTCTTCGAATATACTAAGATGTCGTCGATGAAGACTACCATGAACCGATCTACGTATTGGTGGAATAATCTGTTCATCAAGTTCATAAGTACAACTGGCGCATTTATCAGTCCAAAAGGCATGACTAAGAACTCGTAGTGACCATACCGAGTCCTGAATGCTGTCTTTTGAATGTCTTCTCTTCGCACCTTCATTTGATGATAACCCGATCTTAAGTCAATCTTTGTGAACACTACTGCTCATGTCAACTGGTCGAATAAATCATCAATCCGTGGCAGGGGGTACTTGTCCTTGATAGTCAAAGTATTAAGGGCTCTGTAATCAATGCACATGCGTACTGTTCCATTATTTTTAGGTACAAATAATACTGGTGTTCCCCAGGGTGATGCACTAGGATGGATAAACCCCTTGCTCTGCAACTACTCTATTTGTAGCTTTAGCTCATCTAACTCTTTCTTCGCCAATCGGTACACATTAGAAGATACCGGTGCTGCTCTGGGTACTAGCTCAATGATGAACTCCATATCTCTATCTGGCGGTAAGCCTAGCAATTCTTCCAAAAAACAACCTCAAATTTAGCAACTATCGGCGGGGGTACCATTTCCATAGCCATGTAAGTTCCAGCTATCTGTCCTACTCCTTGCTCGACGGTCCCTCGCATGTACTCGAACTCCGGCCGATTTGGCAGTATAAATATGATGCTACCCTTCCGACAATTCAGTATGGCATTATATTGGCTTAACCAGTCCATGCCTAGCACAACATCAAAGTACAGCATAGGCAATACCAAGAATCGCGATCTCATCTCTCTACCACATATAACTACCGAGCACGTTCTGATAGTGCTGGTAACCGACACAATACCACCTCCGGTAAGAATCTTTCAACTCTTAGGTAAGGGAAAAGTAGGAAAGTAGCTACTCTATGCATTGCTATAAATCTACTAGATATAAACGATAATGTAGCTCCAGAATCAAACAATACAATTGCAGGTAATGATGCAACAAAAATGGTACCTGTGATAGCTTTCCCTTCTGTTTCCTCCTCAGTAGATGCTAATGCAAAGGCCTATCTGTGCCTCTGTCCTCCTGTCTGCTGTCGAGTCCGGTCGAACTGTACCTCCTGTGGGGCCAAGGGTGGTCCCCATTGAAATCCTTCGGGTGCTGGTGGGCGCTGGCCTCCTGGTGGTGGTAGTATCCTCTGGACTAGTGCTGCTGACCTCTGCCCTATCTGCGGTGCTACATCTCTGCGTTGTGAGCAGTCTCAGGCGAGGTGCTGGCTCGCTCCACATATCATGCACAATCCCAACTTCTTCCTACAATCTTTAATGACGTGTCCCTTCTTGCCATAATGGTGATAAGTCGGGAGCTCCTTCTGCTGGTATGGTGCTGCCCTCTGCTGTGTCTACACTCTGGGACGACGGACTGGTCCTCCTACTCTGGGCTGGGCTCTGGCTGGTGTAGTCATGCTGGAACGTCTAGCTTCTCTGCCGATGGCCTCCTGGACTCTCGCCTCTGAAAGAACCTCTTCATAAGGAATTCTCGCCTATGCGGTGGTTTACCTCTGTAGCTCGAAGGTGAGCCCGTGATGGAATCTCTGGACCTTCTCTAGATCATTGGGTATCTGGACGGCACCAAAACTTCTAAGACGGCTGAACTCCGCATCGTATGCGTCTATTGTCATATTTCCTTATTCTAGATGCAGGAACTGGGAGTACAGGGCATTTCTGACTGTAGCCGAGAAATACTTCGCATTGAAGTACTCTAAGAACTATTCCCAAGTCTGGTTCTTGCCTACACTGCACTCAATGGAATCCCTCCAGTGATGGGTGTTGCCTTTTAGTTGGGCTCTCACTGCAGTCATCCAAAGGTCTGGGTGCAGTTGTGATGCCTCTAGTAGCATCTCCGTATTTGCAACCCAATCGAAGATCTCTTCTGCAGTCTTATTTTCTGAGAAAGTATCTGGTCCCATCTGTCGAAACCATCTAACAGTGCCACCTGTCTGGGATGGTGGAGGTGCTGGTACGGGTCCTGGGACAGGTGTCCTCTCAAGTACTACCATCAAACTCTGTCTCAACGTCTCTGTCTGCTGCCACTGAGCCTGCATCATAGTCTGAAAGAACTGTAGCATCTGTGGCTGTCTATCTAGTTGTGGCAGCTGGGGTGGATAAGGTGGAGGTGGTGGTAATGGAACCTCTGGCTATGCAGTAGGGGTCTCCTCAGATGTCGGCCTCTCGGTCTGTGGCATCGGCGTAGCTCCTGAAGTCTAGCCCTCACAATGCTGCGTGGGGATCATTTGGGAAGTCTGTCCCTCGTGTTACGGCATCGGATCGCCTTGAGAAGTCTTGTTCCAATGTATCAACGGGGTTGGTGGCGGTGGTTGCCCTCCAGATAGTCCCTGGGGTATCTTCCCTTCCTGAGGGGTGTTGGCTGGTACCATGGCACTGGGTGCTCCTCGTCTGCTGTACAAGTTCATCATGCTGCAAGAGACATGATTTCATTAAAAATAGGACGTAATCAAACAAACAGGATGCAGATATTTAGAAGTAACACGAAGGAAGTTCAAAAACATAATCGGGGTGGATGAGACCTAGTAATTTCTATCCTATTACAGGCTCGCTGGGCATGCTATCGTACCACAAGCGATAAATTCGACCTGCATGGGCCACCACTAAAACCATGTCACATTCCAATCCCAAAATACGTGGGACTAGGCCACATGGCAATAGCCAGCTGTCACGTCTCCGAGGATATCCCAATTTAATGGATCCTAACAAAGAGTGCTATGCTGTCCTAAAATGCTAACATGTCCCAATATCAGTCAACAACAGGTAAATTAATCTCATCCACAAAATAAATAGCAAGAAGTACTAAATAAACTGCTGGAAGATAAATACCAGTCTCAAGATATCATAGTACAACCAATAATGTCTGGTGGGAACAACCCTACTACTATGACGAAATAAAAGTACTGAAATGGTAGATAAAAGAGTGACGACTAGGGCATCGGTTATCTAGATAATGATGCTCCTAATCCTAGGCAGAAGGCCTACCAAGTGATCACAGAAATTTTAACGGTAGTACCTCTAACTCCTCTGTGGTAGCGAATCTCATCTCCTGTCCTAGGCCGTACACTGTGGGATAATATGCCTCGTCCAAATCTGGAAAGGTACCAGGTCCTCAGAGGAACGTAACAAGATACATAGAAGCGTGCCATATAAATACTGAATAAAATAAATACAATAAAGGGGTGTGCTAATCATCTAAGTGAATGCAATATGAGGACAACTGTGAGTATATGGGAAGGTGTAGACTAGACATATGCTGATGTAATTCACCAATCGTGCCAACCGGCTAGTATATGCCATACATGCCCCCTATAACACGGGCGTAGGAATACAATAACGTTCAACGTTCTATAGAGTGTGGTATCCGTAAAGTCACCAAGTACATCCAACACTCTAAAGCACGTGGTATCTGTAATATATATATACGTCCGTATCACTCCGTCGAGTGCGGTATCTGTATAAGGGTGGTGGGTGTCCCATACGCCTACTAGTCGTCCTCCCCGCCCAATGTAGATATACAAGTCAAATACTCGACGTACATACCCCGTATCTAAATGCCAATTCTCTACACTGAAATAACCCTGAATTACTTGCTAACCGTAATGCATGTCACACACGATGATAGCTAGTCGAGCACGCGAACCCGCATCCCAATATAAGATTGTCACTATGAATACGTGTAAAGTGTCAGGTCTTGGAAGATATCAACGCATCCTCCTAACTGGGGTGAGTCTACTAGTGACTAGGTCAAGTATACTAAATCATCGACGTATCCATCGATGGCACCGAGTCAATCTCCGACACACACAGTTGTATAAAAGGAAGCAACAAGATCATAATACAATATATGCATAATTTAAATTAAATAGTAATACATGGCAAGGTATCTTGCCTGAGTCCTCAAGCTGTGAATGCCAATAGCCTGCTTCTGCGGTATCTCCTGGCTGATCCAATGATCCTAAACACACCAATATAATATAGTAATCTAACATCAGATACTAAGGAAAATATATGCTTAATTATGGCGCTATTCTAGGTACTGTCATGAGATCATGGTTGGTCGACTACAGTGACGCATATGCACGTAGCTAGGGTGTACACGTGTTCTGTCCTCGGATACTATGTATCTCATGATAATAAATTACCACGTTATGGGTTACGAAGCTGCTTACATTTTCGTACAAATATGTCCTTATTTCCTTGCTTGAGTATACATGTAAATGTCCAGGTTTTTTTGTGGAAAACAAGTCTTTATATTCGAGTCTATCATTAAGGAAATTATTGGTTATTAATGAATGCTAAACCATGTTAATCATCACCATTCATATATATAGGGTTTATGTAAGTTTAGGGTTGTGTCCGGGATTTCGACACTCGATACGACATCACAATGCGAATATATATAACACGATACAAGGAAGAAGGAAAAATAGGTCGTTTACCTAGGCGTGGCGGACGGGGGACCTATGCTCGCTGACGGTTACCCTCTGGCAGAGAGGATCTCCGGCCGGCATACGACAACCATGGCAGTAGCGACAGTATGTGCATCAGCGGCGGCGGCAGTATGTGCAGCAGTGGCAGCGGCAGTCGGGTACGGCGACAGCGGCAGTCGGGTACCACTGTAGCGGCAGTCGGGTACGGCAGGAATATTGGAGGCGGTTGGGGATGGTGAAGGAGATGGTGGTACGGGCGTGTATGTTGGATGGTCAGGCGGCTGGGTTCGTCCGGTCGGGGATGGTAGTGCCGGCGTACAGGCGGCGCTGGAGGCGGTCGTCAGGGCCGAGGGCTGTCGGGTTTCTAATCGAAATAGGGAGTAGGGTTGCTCGACTAGGTATAGGGGGGTGGTGTTCTAGGGTTTCAATATAAGAGGAAAGGCATATTTATATAGGTGATGTGGATTCATGGGCTGTCCTCGCGGTTTGGGTCGGCCAGTACTCGAGGGAGTGGGGACTGGTCCACATGGAAGTATTCATGGGCTGGGTCAGGTCCTGTTTGAGATAAAATTGGCCCCCAAACTAATTAAATTAATAATTAATACACAAAGCAAAATTACGGCCATTATTTAGCAAAGATGAGACGCAATGACGAGCATCTAATGTTGCACAATGGTCAGGGGGTAGTCTGGCATGTCTAAGAGATGTTCGTGACCTTGGGTGGAAGATGACTACTGGTGTGGTGCTCCAACCTCGAAGCAACGTCAAGGTATATTAAGACGTATAATTGACGCTCAATAATCCTAATTAATTCCAAATAAATCCTAGTCTCTTGATTTAATTAAAAATATAAATCCTAAATTGGTCGAGGGGGTTTACACTTCTTTCCTTTGCGTGATTTGGTCAGCTTTACACGTGGCCCACATTTAGTTGGAGAGAATCGTGACAGAAAGATTTTTCTCAAGGATCCTTGCCATATTGGATGTTTGGAGTCTGAGACGCATGGGACGCATGGCATTTGGAACGTATGGGGCCAGAGGCACATGGGACTCATGAAATCTGGAACGCATGGGATATAAAACCCCTAATTTTTAAACCGTATTAATTATTTAGTTAATTATTTAATTGATTTATAGCATTTATTAGCTAATTAGAAGTAATATAATTTATTTAATTTTTTATTTTGAGGTGGTTGCGCAATAGAGGATTTATGAAGCAATTACAATTTTTTCTTAATTATTTTCATATAGGAGACCTTGTGGACAATTGATAGATTTATTGTATGCACCAATATAAATTTCTTAAATTATATATATATATATATATATAGGTATACATATATTTATATATATAAAATCTATTAATAGAAAAGAATAAAAGAAATAGTAATAAATTATAATTATAATAAATATACTAGTGATAATAATAAATATACTAGTGATAATAATAAATATACTAATAATAATAATAATAATAATAATTGTAATAATAATAATGATAATAATAATAATAATAATAATAATAAATAATAATAATAATAATAATAATAATAATAATAAATAATAATAATAATAATAATAATAATAATAATAATGTAATAATATAGAAAGAAAAAGAAAAGAATTAGAGAAAACCCTAACCCATTTACCTAATACCCGCACCCGCCTTTATTCCCTTAACCCGGCCACTACTTTAATCCACAGCAGGAGTGGATGCAATATAAAAAAAAAACCCGGCTGTTTCAACTAAACCTACCCCCGCGGATCCCCTTTTCCCCTTACCCGCTCCGTCCTTATATATATATATTATCATCAGCAAACCCTAGCCCTAAACCCTTCACCCTTGACCCAACGTCGCAGCCCTGGGACCGCCGTCCCGCCGTCCCACCGTCCCACCGCCTGGACCGCCGTAGTAGAAGCACGCAGGCCGCGACGTTGCTGTTCGAGCATCAACACGTCGCGACAGCGAGTACTCGGCAGCGTACCCCTGTTCCCGTACTGATTTCTATCTCCTTGCTCAACCAAATTTTAATTCGTCTTCACCGGTATTATCCTCACCTATCCTTCTTCTAATCTCGTAGATGAGTTTCCATCATGCAGCACATAAACCTAGGTAAAAACCGATGCCAAGTCGAGGAAAAACTATATTTTTAAACAAGTAAAAATCTGTTGCGATGACCCATGTTCAAGGGCTCGTATCTCCCACCACAGGGATCCAAATCTAGAAATTCTTTTTTCTATGGAAAGATCACCTGACCGAGATCATTCTCTGTCAATTACATTATTTTATTTGATGCTTTATATAGAATTAAATTAGGTTAAAAATCACTAAAAATCTATTTTTCTTACTTTCAAAACTTGTGATACGGAGCGCGCCCCGCTAAATGGGACCGCTCCGTCGTGTACCAAGTATACCAAAAGGTGAGCATGATATACCCAGATGTGTAGGTTTTCACAGAAACTGATTTGGACGCGTGTGCGCGTTGAAATTACCCCGTATCCGCAAAAAATTCCCGTATCGTGACTTTTGCAGAACCCTGCGTCATTTTGTGTACGCTCGTCAGAACGTGACAAAATTTATGCCATTGGACTCGTGGTATCGCGCTGGTCCTGTGACCCAAGTTTTAAGCGATTCTGAGACATTTGACCAAGCTGCCTATTTGCGAGCCGACTGTTGACTTTTGGGCAAATTTGTGTTCGGCTCACCGGAATCCAAAATTGGATGTACCGTTGAGTTCGTATGACGTTTAGAATTGGTTTAACCTATAATTTATCCCATTTAGAGACTTTTACCCTTGGCACGCTTTTCAGTGCAAAGTGAGCCACATGTGGACCTGCTTTGACTCGAAATTACTGTTTTGCCCCTGTATCCAAATTGGACGAAAGGGTAGTATTTTCTAGCTATTTTGCTTATTTTAGAAACTTTGGTGATGTCTATTTCATCATCCGGAGACGTTCATTTTGAGGCTGTAGCTTCTGATCCTGTGTACTTGACTCATGGACGTTACACTTTGCAGCTTTCTTACCTGGCAAGATACCTTGCCAAATTGTTTACAGTACTTTGCATGCTTATTATATTTCTGTATATTTATTACATTTATGTATATTCATTGTATATGTAGTTTCTTTCAGTCATTACTTTATATTTGATATATTGACACACACATGGCACTTAGTATCATGAGAGGACAATCAGTAGGCGTATGGGCTTTAACCACCCTGGTGACTGTAGTAACTAGCACGCTCCATGGTAGTCGAGTCCGATGGTCGCTACTCCTATGGTATATCGATTGATGGAGTCACGAGTTTCGCTACCCCCAGGGTATGTCGGCTGATGATGTCCCCTGATGTGTGTGTGAGTTGTGAGGCTTAGATCGAGTAGCCTACCCTTGCCCATACGTCTAAAAGTTGTCCTCATTTGCATTCATATAGATTGTCTTGTACAGTGTACTTATATATTTTTAAATATTATGCATATTTACTGTATTCAATTAGCTTACTTTTATGTATCTTGTTATGTCCTTCTGAGGACCTGGTCCCTTGCCAGGTATAGACGACCATGAGTATCCGCAGGAGTATGGACCCGGACCTGACACATTACCTTCTGCCGAGGAGACCTTACCCACTGAGCATCATTGATTATCTCTAGCGCTGGATCTTTTAGCTGTCACTTTTATCGTTAATTTATTTTATATTGGTGATTTTATTCTTCTCTCTCATTTTAGTTTTGATATAGTCATTGGTAGTGGATTTGTCTCCACCCGACTATCACTTATGGATTATTCAGACACTTTATTCTAGTTTTGTTATATTCTTTTCTGTGACGTGTTGTATGGATGAGATTAGTATTTCTGTGACTTGTGATCATATAGATACCATATGTGAGTTTTATTCATTTTACAGCGTACGTGTGTATTATAGTATCCATATATTGAAGTTGCCATATACACACGGCTGACATGCTTACGTGTCCTAGTCCTACGTATTTTTGGGACTAGGACGTGACATGTTTTTATGGTGGCCCATGCAGGTCGATAGCATATTGTCTCGGTTATGTTACTGTACCAAGCAAGCCTGCGCATAGGATTAGAATATAGGATCTCATCCACTTATTTAATCACCGTCCTTGATTTTATTTAGCATTCTTATTTGATTGCTTGCATTGCATCTTGCTTGATCCCTTCTCAACATCAATCTCTCCTCTCGTGATAGGGGTTAGGAAGATGACTAGTACTAGGTATATATACTCTAGTATTCAATAATACTATTAGTTAAATTTTTGTAAGTTGGATAGTATGCCTAATAACCTAGTAACATATAGTCATGTTGACTCATTACTGAAGTATAAATGAATGACACCAACTATAGGCTTGCATAAGAAGATAGTGTTTATCTAGACTATAGAACTTTAGTGTTTATCTAGACTGTAGAACTTAGAGGCCTATACACCCATTTGGTCGACTAGAGACCTTGACAAGGAGTTATTATGAAAATTGTAGAGGCACAACGTCGATCTTCTTGATAAACTTAGATTATTTTGTTGCTTCCTCCATCATAATCAAGCGTACTTATATTTTTACTATATTGACTTATACTGCTATTATAGCCTAGTTTTGCATGCTTATTCTTTTATTGAGCTTGTTCATGACATATGTATTATCGGGGGCCCACACTAATACATTGTCTAAATCAGAATCAGTACATTATGGTCTGATAAGACTTAGTGCGCTTGGTCCGATCTTCATATCACTACTTTATGTGGATTAAGATATAGTTGACTCAACTTGTTAGATGAATATACTTGCCCTCTAGACTGGTCAGAGCATATCATGTCAGGTACATAACTGTTCTGATATAAAAATGCATATAGGAATTTACCAAATTAAGATTTTAATCCACAACTGCCTTGGCAACTCCCTTTCGAATTCTCTAATCCCTTTGAATCTCGTACTTGTATTCTATCACCCATCCTTGAACTCCTTATTATTTATTTCCGTCTTCCCCTATTTCGGAAAGACGAACGTTCGTGCTTAGTATAAGTTTGATACATGGATAGTATTAGATATACCCCATAGGCCAAGCACTCATGATGACAAACAAGAGAGCGCAGGCACAGAAAGTCATAGATACAGGTACGACCTTAGTTATATGTGTCATTTCATACTCATGACCCCATTGTGACACTAGATCTTAGGTGCATAATAGCCGTAGAATTATATATAAGGTAGTTTAGTAGTTATGAGGATATATTGATATTCTAACCAGATGGCATACACACGATGCTAATAGATAACGCGAGTAGCAGTAGTAGTACTCTTTTCCTATCATCATCTTGCCCCCTTGGGTGGCTCATCTTCTCTTCCATCTCCATCCCTTATATCGTGCTTAACTCTTCCTATCATAGTCGTATCCTTTCGTGCCATTATTATTTGTTTGAATTACTTCAACCTCACCCTTATTTTGTTAGTTAAAACATAAATTATTTCATAAATGATTAATAACTAAAGGATGGTTTCTTAATGATAACCCTTATGTATATTCACTATAACAATATATATATTCTCTTATTAATTTAACCCTTAAGCAGCATCATTTAGCCTAATAAAAATTTGTTAGATTGTTTGAAATAGATCATACTCCTAATAGTTTCATAAAGCTAGTCCAGACCTAAAGTGTTGCCCTAAAACTTAGACTATGCCTAGAAAAGAGTTGAAGGCACTTGTTACGAACTGACAACTATAAAAAAAATTCGCTGGCGAAGTAGCGACAGCTGCAGCTAGACCATTATAATAGAGTAGTCAAAGTATTTACAGACATACTGGTCAGGTGGCATGAAAGTTTTAGACTACGATACTTGACGGTTACAAAAAAAAAAATTATGGTTGTGAGATTCAAGACAAGTACCCCAAGATTCTTGACCAAATAAATATATTCGTCTTACAACTTAGACAATAGCCTCAAGAGACTGTGACTACTAGTAGGACTCTTGTTAGTTGGGTAGTGTAGATGAGTTAGAAATAGAATAAGGTATGGACAATAAATGAGAAGTGTTAGAATGACAAACCATGACATTTATGAAGCACTACTAGATAGCTATGTAGTGTAAAAGCTATAGTGATTATTATGATAATGGATTAGTGTCAATTTCGAGGACAAAATTTTTATAAGTTGGACAGAATGTAAACCACCTAAATTTTAAACTGTATTAATTATTTAATTAATTATTTAATTGATTTATAGAATTTATTAGCTAATTAGAAGTAATAGAATTTATTTAATTTTTTATTTTGAGGTGGTTACACAATAGAGGATTTATGGAGCAATTATATTTTTTTCTTAATTATTTTCATTTAGGAGACCCTGTGGACAATTAATAAATTTATTGTGTGCACCAATAATAAATTCTTCGAATTATATATATATATATAGGGATATATATTTTTATATATAAAGTCTATTAATAGAAAAGAATAAAAGAAATAGTAATAAATTACAAATATAATAAATATACTAGTGATAATAATAAATATACTAATAATAATAATAGTAATAATAATAATGATAATAATAATAATAATAATAAAAATAAAAATATTAAAAAAATAATAATAATAATAATATTATTATTATTATTAGTAATAATAATAATGTAATAATATAGAAACAAAAAGTAAAAAGAAAAGAATTAGAGAAAACCCTAACCCATTTACCTAATACCCGCATTTGCCTTTATTCCCTTAACCCGGCCGCTAATTTAATCCACAGCAGCAGCGGCTGCAGTACAAACCCCCCCGGCTGTTTCAACTAAACCTACCCCCGCGGATCCCCTGTTCCCCTTACCCGCTCCGTCCCTATATATATATTATCATCAGCAAACCCTAGCCCTAAACCCTTCACACCTGACCCGACGTTGTAGCCCTGGGACCGCCGCCCCGCCCCACCGCCGCCTGGACCACCGGAGTAGCCGCACGTAGGCCGCGACATCGCCGTTCGAGTGTCAATACGTCGCGACAACGAGTACTCAATATCGTACCCCTGTTCCCGCATTGATTCCCGCCTCCTCGCTCAACCAAATTCTAATTCGTCTTCGCCGGTATGATCCTTACCTATCCCTCTTCCAATTTCGTAGATTAGTTTCCATCGTGCTACGCACAAACCTAGGTAAAAACTGATGCCAAGTTAAGGAAAAAATTATATTTTTAAACAAGTAAAAATCTTTTGCGATGACCCATGTTCAAGGGCTCCTATCTCCCACCCCAGGGATCCAAACCTAAAAATTCTTTTTGCTATGGAAAGACCACCTGACCGAGATCATTCTTTGTCAATTACATTATTTTATTTGATGCTATATGCAGAATAAATTAGGTTAAAAATTACTAAAAACCCATTTTTCCAACTTGGTAGTAGATTTGTCTCCACCCGACTATCATTTATGGATTATTCAGACACTTTATTCTAGTTTAGTTATATTCCTTTATGTGACGTGTTGTGTGGATGAGATAAATATTTCTGTGACTTGTGATCATATAGATACCACATATGAGTTTTATTCATATTACAGTGTACGTGTGTATTATGGTATCCATATATTGGAGTTGCCATATACACACGGCTGGCATGCTTACGTGTCATAGTCCTATGTATTTTTGGGACTGGGGCATGACATGGGGCCAGAGTCGCATGGAACGCATGGAGTCTGGAGCGCATGGAGTCTGGGACGCATGGGGCCAGAGACGCATTGAGCGCATGGAGTCTGGAACGCATGAGGCCTCGTACACGTGGCGTTACATGCTTGTCAAAAGTCATTATTAGGCTGACGAGAGCTTCTTATCGCTTAGTGTGCTCACATCTTTTGAGGCATTCAAAAAATAGTTTTCTTGGCCGCATCGTGATCATGCGGCCTAATTTCTTTTGAGTCAACTGTGGGGGGCATATTTGTTGAGCGTACGGATCTAGATTTTGTATGCTTCTACAAGACCCCTTCAATATTTTTAAACTGATAAGTTTGGGATACTTTGAAATAAGAAGCATGGAGGAGATAACTTTGGGCCGTATGGAGGGCGGGTCTGATGGAAAAGTTTTTGCCAGGCTATCAAATCTCCATTTAATACAGGATTTGGCTCGATCTCTGAGTATCTTCTTGGAATTCTGCACCATCTCTCAGTAAGGATACCGAAGTGACAGTTTCTTACTCCCTTCTGACTCCCGACCAAAAGGGAGTCCTGATAGGCCATATTCGCTACAACTCCAAGCTGAAGAGGGAAGTAGCGACTTTGAAGGAGTCGTTTCTTACTCCCTTCACGAGTTGGAACCTAGCATATTCGCTAGTAAAATGGGGCCTAATGTTAATTTCTATGGCATTGATACTTTCTTGAACCAGAATGCGGACAAGGGGTCCTATCCAATGGAAAAAATATACCTTCTCAACTGGGTGCATTATTCACCTTCTTAGATATTTTTGACCATATAGGTACTGAGAAGTATGAGCAGTTTTTAAAGGAGGCCAATCTCTATTATGTCATAATCAGTTCTGATTATGGCCTGAAGAAGAATCCAATATTGTTCGTGGCCTTGACCGAAAAGTACAATTGTCGCATTGGGACCTTTTATTCCCCTAGCGGGGATATAGGACTAGCCCTTCACGAGATGTATGATATTTCGCAGTTGCCCTAGGGTATCACGAGCCGCACCCGCTGTAGGGACATGAGTACGTGGGTACGTCCAGCCTACGCCATAGCATCGGTAGTAGAATACTGTCTAGGTAACAATACTATCTAAACAATCTCACACGAATATCCAACTCCATAAGAAGACACAGATATTATAATATAATTTAAACATACTCAACCATATAACTAAAGTACAATAAGATATCAAAGAAAATAAATGAAATACAATACAAGTCTAAACAAAATAATCTAATTGCAAAAAATAACATCCGAGTCTCAAAGTATGTCGAAAATAAATCCGGGTACCAATAATCTGCTAAAAGAAACTAACTGAATAACTAGTGATCCGGGCTAGACCTCCTGAAAATCATACCTGAGCTACAAGGTCCAAGGCTACAGCTACCCTCCCTGTGGTCCATAATATGTTGGACAACAGTCCTCTAAGTTACAGTCTGAAAAAATATATCCAGTCAGGATTGGAGCAAAGTACAACCCGATAATAGTTCTAATTAGTTGACAAGGACTATAACATAATAAATATATGATGTTATATACTGAGAGAAACAATAAATAGATGCAATGACAAATAGTAAAGAGAACAGGCAATAGGCAATATGGTATAGTCAGTGCATTTAAGAAATAAAGAGAAGAACTACAATATCATATACAAGGTACTAGAGCATATGAAACTGAAATGAAGAACTGAAACTTATTCTAAGTGTTTGAAATAGTAGCTTCGATATGTGATCGGCTTGGTAACATATACGAGTGCTATATGGCCTGGCTAATCATAAGTGAGGTGTATGATTAACACAAACATAATTTTATACTTGTACGATAGGGATATGATCATATTTCTCACTAATAATTTTCCCGCCCCCAACTAGTACAGTGGATCCAACCATGACACGTTACGATACACGATCAATGTCCAATATATCATATACAATATCTAATATCAATATCGTGTACAATGTCAATACGATAACCAATGTAACATCTCACGACTGCAGATCCAATCTATATACTAGTCCATGTAGCACAGTGCCAAGAATCATATGAAATATTTCTAAATACTTGAATTATAGAAATTATCAAATAACAAAAATTATCAAAGAATGTACTCGCCTGTGGTCCTGAGCTGGTATGAATTAGAGTCCAAGTCATAGTCCAAATAGCCTATATATTATAATTTTACCATGTCAAAAGCTAATTTCATTTAATTTATTTAATTCTAGAATAATTACTCTAAATTCTATTTTTATCTTATTATTCTGATTTTTAGGTTAATTTCTAAATTTTGTCCAAAGAAACTGAATTTTACCAATTTGAGACTCATGGCATGCAAATTGAGGCAATCTGTTGACCAAAAAAGTCAACCGATGCAAACTCAACTTTTATGCATGGTTTCTGGTAGATTTCAATGTTAAAAACATGTTGGAATTTATAGCTCGTCCGAATTTAAATTTGTTTAGATATTATTGCACATACCTAAAATGGCATTGTGCAACGGTGGTTGATTGTTAAACTAAAAGTTCTATAGAATTAACAGCATAGAAATATTTCATATTAAATTATGGGAAAAACATATGTCAATTACCTAGATATTATCTTTCTAAAACTTTGAACAGATAGTGATTCTGATTCTTGGTTCTTCCGAAATCGCGAAAACACCGAGATGCATCTATTTTTGGACATGCCGTGCTCTACGAATTTTTCAGAATTTAATATTCAAAATTTCGTAAAAAAATATACATATTCAGAAAACTAATCTCAATTTAGTTCTAACGCAAGAAATTGGACCACGTTTGGAGTCCGGAGCTATGAGTAATGGCTTCTGGAAAATGAAGGAAATCCTAGATGATATTCCCTCAAATCTCTCTCTCTCTGAAATAATATGATAAATAAGGTTATTATATTATATATATATATATATATATATATATATATATATATACATGTTGGTTGATATGCGGCTGAATGAAAAGTTAAAGGCTGACACGTGTCAGAAACTGATTGGATAATTTTATTTATATTATTTGTTTTTGATTTGCCTTTATCAAAATATTATTTAAGTCATTTTAAATCTAAATAACTCAAAATAAACATTAAAAATATTCATAAAAATCTGGAAAAGTTACAGAAAATATATTTTGAACCTAAAAAACCCTAAAAAAATATTTGGGACAATTTTATATTCATAGGCTTCCTATTATAATTAGGAGAAGCTCTAAAAATTAGTTTTACCTATTTGAATAAAAATAAATATTAAAAATATTCCAAAATTTTTGGAATAATTTCAAATAATATATAATAATATTATAAATACTAAAAAATTACGTGGGTCCATTCTATATTCCTGGGCTTGCACAATAAATTCTAGAAGTCCTAAAAAATTAGTTATTAGTCTAAATAACTTCCAGTAAATACTAAAGTACTCAAAAAATTCTCAGAAAATTTTAAAAAATATATTTTATTATTTAGAACACAAAATAAAATTTTAAATTTTTTTAAATTATGTTTGACACTAAAAGAAATTCTTGAAAGCCCTAAAAAATTTATTGTTACTAGTTTTTAATTAACCAAAAATTGTGAAAAAAATTCAGTAGCCCCAAATTAACCTAATAACAATATTTAAGCGAGAATTTCAAGATATGAAAGTTACATGGGGCGAGGAGCTATATAAAGAGTATACTCCTGATAACGAGGAGTTTGAGGAGTTGGAGGAATAATACCTTGGGTTCCTTGCAGTGTACCGGAAGTTATTGTATCACCATAGCACCTATCAGTAGACCTCGAAGAAGCGGGATAAAAGAATGAAGCGGGGTTATCCCATACCACTGCCTAGATCGATCATCTTTTTGAGATTATAGCTTCGGGCCAGGTCAACCTTCGAACACACCGGTCCGACACAGTGATACATGATCTGGAACACAATACTGCAACCGGTGAGGGGTTTTGTAGCTCTGGCGACATCTTCAGCTATTTTTATCAAGATCCCAGCCATTGTCAGACAAAGCCTTTTTGGCTGGATTCTTGATGGTGTGGCTACAAAATTGCATTGTCATGGGAAATTTTGGGTCGATTGAGAGGGCTTGCCGCAACCTTATCCTCCCTACTGTGAAGTTGGCTTTTGGTCACCGCCTAGCCTTACTCCTAGCAATGGTCTACAACATCCATCGCGGACTTCGTGCCTTTTCTAGCAAGGTGCTGGACCATGACGATCCCGAAGATTTTAACCGGGTCAAGATGCCTTATCATTATTTAATGGGGTGGTTGCTAATTCGCTACCCATCTCTAATGAGTTCTGGCCTCAAGGGGATGATGATGGAAGCTGATGCCTTCATTCGTCGATATGATGGGATACTTTGGGCTCCAAGCTCGCTGGTATGTATATGAGCACCCTAATTTTTTATCGGATTATTTAGGTAATTAGCAATTATTTTTTATTTTTTTAATTTAAAATTTTATTTGATAATTTATTGAACTATAGACACTTTTTGTCATGGTCTTGAGATTTTAGTACAACACTAGCCCTTACCTTCCGACCAACTTTGCATACTAGACTTAGACGAGCCAAATTAGGTTCATGGAATGAATGTCACTCATAAATTCACATCGCTATGATTTATTTTTCGCACGACTTTCGTGACGTAAAATCTAGATATTGACAATTTAGCACTTTGTCGTTGCGTATGATTTTATTGCGCAACATCAACCATTTTTATCTAACCAACTTCACATCCATGAGCCTAACTAGACCTAACATGTTCATATTAAGTGTGTCCCATTAATTTAAATCCTTAAATGCTTCATAAACATCACATGGTACCAATCCTAGTTTAAATATCAAGTTTTTTTATTTTAGGAAACCGTATCTTGCATATCTTGTGTGCACTTTATTTAAATTAAAATGATTAATTATATAACAGGCCAAGGATTATTAGAATCCTAACAAACTCTCATGGACCCTTAAACACAAGTCCCTTTTGGGCCCAACACAACTCCAAGCAACCAACACCAAAAAGCCCAACCAACAAGTATATATAAATATGCAACCCTCTCCTTTACCTAGCCCTAGCCCCCTTTCCTCTCTTATAAAAGACCAAAACAGTAGCCTCCTCTCTTTTTTATATCTCATCTTCATTCTCTCCCTTTCCTATACCTTTACGCACCCCAACGAGCACCCCAAGGGCGACCCCAAGGCCAATCCTTCACCCGAACACCCCCATATTAGGTCAGCTGCTACTGCTGCTGTAAACAGTGACTAAAACCCCTCCAAAATCCTATTTTCTTTATCTATTTGAAGTCCCACTAGCACTCCGTCAAGTACCGATAAGTTTTAAGTCTGTTTGGTACTCCGTTTGGGCGTAGTGGAGAAGAAGGTCCCCGTCGTAATCGCGTACCCGTAAGTTTTTCAACTTCAAATTTTCTTCATATTTTTCATAAAATAAAACTCATGTAGAATCATGCTAATGTTAGGTAGTGATTCAAAATATTTTAATGCATGTAAAACCATATTTTTTAGGTATAAAACTACCCCTAGTTGTTGAACAATTTAGACACGGACACAGTGCATCAATACTAGTTGTAGTTCTTTAAAGATTGCCATATTTTTACTATGTAAATAAATTCTAAATTTTTTTATATTATAATTACATAATATTTAATTTATTTTTATTTTTTATTGATTTGTTTGATGCAAATAGGGAAGTCGCATGCATAAACTACAGAGCGTAGTTGCTAGGAATCATTAGTTGTCGTCTGTAGAGACTTTTTGCATGAAATGATATTGGGTTGGTTATTTTCATATAATTATAAATAATTTCAGAATTAATATTTTTTAATAATTAATAATTTATAAATGGTTTAAAAAATATTTAATGACTAGTAATATTCTGGTGTGTAGCTATTTGCATGCACAACCAATGTAGAATTAATAACTAGATAATAACCTAATTTAACTAGAAAATTAGAGTCTAATTAGTGTAATAATTATTTGGTAGGTGTTCAAGAAGTTTCTGTGGAGAGCCCCGGACCTGACTTGTTGTGCTCGTAGTTTGGCTCGGAAGGCAAGTGCACCTTGCTTAATTATATTATTCAATTATATTATACCTAGTTGTTATTTGTTAGTTGTGTCCATACGTCATAGAGTAGTAGACTTACCTGGTATATTATGAAGGTACGTGGTATCTTCTAACCCGATACTTGTTCAACACATTCACTTAGTGAGAGAGAGTGCATGGACTAGCATGTTGATTGGCCATTAATACGTGAGTTTATATCTTGTGTTAGTAGTTTATGTTAGTTTAGTTTCTAGATTTTTATTGACGTCGTTGCATTATGCCTGTACCGCGTATACGGTTCGGATAGTACATTAGGAGGGGAGAATCTACTAGTGAGCGTATGGAATTTTTGTTTCTACTGTATAAATAGTATAAATGGTGTACCCCTGAGTTCTGTTGAATGCCTGGTGGGATGGCTAGTTATTCTATTTCTCCCCCCTCATGTGCCACTAGAGATGTCTTGAGTGTATATCACATAGATGGTTTAGTTACCCTATATATTGTTTACTGCTTTACTTTTACGAATGTTAATTTCTTGTGTACTTGTTATGTCCCTCTAAGGACCTGCCACCTTTTCCAGATCTAGACGAGCACTTGTACCCGATGCACTACGGAGTTAGAAATTTTACAGACGAGGACCTTGAGGTGGAGTCACATGAGTTTCCCCGAGCGTTATGGATGATAGATGCTTAGTGTCTTGGGTGTCCTTATCTAGTTAGCTGGCACGTGGACTATTTTATTATTGTTTACTTGTATTTTCATTCAGTATTCTTTTATACTTATATTTTGTGGATTTTTCTCTACTAGACTTTATTTTGTAGTGGATTATGAGACTTTATATATTTATTCAGTTTTCTATTCAGTAATATTTGTGGATTGGACTAGATTATTACCTGCCTGTGATATTGTGACTTAGTTATATTCTATAATGTACTACGACTGGTTAGGTCTATTATATTGAGTTTATATACTTATTCGAACATCTGGCATGTATACGTATACCTGGCCCTACGTATTTTAGGACTAGGGCATGACAATATAGTCCCGGCGTTCTTTAGTCAAAAGGGCATGACTGTGTAGTAGTATACTCCTATCAGCGTTTGTAACAATGTGTGCTTCTTGTCGTCAAAAAATATCTTGATTTGATTATATCCTGAGAACCCGTCCATGAAGGACATGTGCTCAAAGCCACAAGTATTTTCGATCATTATGTTTGTGATCAGAAGGGAAAACTCATCCTTAGGGCGTGCCATATTTAGATTGCAAAAGTTAATGTAGATCCAGTTCTTCCCATTCTTTTTTATGATAGGCATGATGTTGTCTACCCAATCCGGATGTCGTTCTTCGTGGACAAAGCCACTAGATATAAGTTTATTGACTTTAACTTCGATGGCGTTCATGATGTCTGACCAAAATTATCATTGTTGTTGTTTGACTGACTTAGCATTCGATAAGATGTTGAGTTTGTTTATCATAATTTGGGGGTCCAGTCACGGCATGTCTTCGTAACTCCAGGCGAAGTCATCGATGTATTCTTCGACGAGTTGTAGTAGGAAATCCCGATCCCAACGGATAAACTCTTGCTGATGAAGATCATTTTAGGGGAGGATTTATTGCCCATATTGATTTGTACGACTTCATCCTCATTGGGAGGTTCTCGTTGTTCAAACCGCATCTCCCATTGTGCGTCTAGGTGTTGGATCCACAGTTATAATTTAAAGAGTTCAAGTGGATCCTCGTTGTCTTCCTCAGGGTCAGTTGACACCATGTTGGTAGATAATATTTGTTTGAGCATCTCTACGATATTGTTGTCATAGTCCCAAGAGGAAGATTCTTAAAAGTGAGAGTATAACTCATCTTCTTCATAAGAGCCTTTGGGGGTTGTTGGAGGCGTTATGTATCCTAATACATGCTTGGTCTTATGTTAGTAATTATCGAACATGCCTGTAGGAGCCTGGAGAAGCAGAGGCAGTCGTCATCCTTTATCGTGGTAAAATCCCCTAGTGGGTTTTAGATCGTATCCATCTTCTGGATGAGGTGCTTGGATCGAGAGCTGTTGTCACGACCCGCACCCGGTGAAGGGGCACGAGTACGTGGGTAGGTTCAGCCTACGCCGCAGCATCGACGGTAGAACGCTGTCTATGTCTAATATACTATCTAATCTATCTCACAATAATATATAATCTGCCAACAATATCTCAACTCCAAGAAGGAGGGCACCTAATTTAATGTAACACAATACTCAATCATAATTCAATAACACGATAAGATATCAAAGAAGTCTAACATAACTAAACTGCTTAAAATATAACAACAACAAATAGAAATAATATCCAAATCTTATATATACGCGAAAAACTAATCGGGTACCAAAATGCTAAAGAAAACTAACTATGCTAACTAGTGATCTGGATAAACCTCCCAGCAATCACTCCTAAGCTAGTGGGTCCACGTCTGCACCATCTATAGGCTGAGGTCCGTAGTACGTCGGACACCAATCTCCCGGATCCTCTGAAAAATGTTATCCAGTCAGAAATGGAGCAAAGTACAACCCAATTACAGTTCCAATTAATTCACAAAAACTATAAAGCAGTAAAATAGAGGATGCTATCTACGATGAGAATTTAACTGATAATCAAGAATAATAAAGGAATAGGCAATACTATAAATTAATTTCTACAAGAATAAAGGGAAAAAACTATAATATCAGGAATAGAACATGGTAATCAATGAACTGAATATGAAATCTACAAAATACTATGTGTTTAAGATACTAACTAAATATGTGATCAGCCTGGAAGATTCAATGATTACACTAAGGAGCTAACTCAACCATACGTGAATTGCATGATTAGTTAGTAGCCAATGATTACACTACTAGCCGATAGTTCATGATTACATATTTAATTGGTATTTACTCCGCCCTGACTGATACGATGGATCGAATAATGACACGTTACTAGCCAATTTATCTAATGTTTAACCTATATTATTCAATGTTATCCAATACCAACAAGGACAGTATCTGATACCATCTCAATAATCAAGGTAACATCTAATGACTGACGATCCAATAAAAATACCAATTCATGTACCATCGTGTCAAGAATCATAAGTAATATTTTTAAATACTTGAATTATAGTAGTAATCAAATAATGGAAACTATTAAAGATTGTATCATCTTTGGTCCAGAGCAAATAATGCAAACGATATCCAAACTTGTGTCACACAGACCTAAATATGGAATATTGTATTAATACAAGTTTGAAATAAAAATAAGCTAAACTAGTCAACTTCTAGGTCAAAAAGCTATTTCTAAGTCAAAACAGTCAAACTAGATCAACTCTAAGTTAAACTGGTCAAACTTGGTCAAACTAGCTATTTCTAGTTTGTATGAGTCTATCTCTAGGATATTGGGTTCATACACTATGCAACTTGGCCACACTAACTATACTAAGATACTATAAAACCAATAGGATACCGTATCCTAAGATACGCAAACATTTATTTATGAGAATATCACAATATGTATATAAACTCAATAATATGTTATATTCCTAACTAAACTAATGTTAAGTGGATACCTTAACTTTGAACCAACGCAGTATCGCACCACTACACCCCTATCTCGATACTCAAACCCAAATACCTTGAGTATCCTTCAATACCTTGACATTACCTTGGTATCACATGGTAATATGAATCCTAACATATAACTAACTGCCCAAAACTCTAAATTATAATCTAATATTAACTAAACTACTACAATACTACTAACTACCTAACATAATAATACATATATATCTCTGCTATTATATATATATTTGGTATCCTAGTGTATTCATACAAAATACCTATTACTTGGTTATCATCAATACCTTAGTATTACTTACCCTTCGATTATTATCGAGTATCTTGATATCCAATATTACCTTAACATGGGTTCTAATACCTTAGTATTAATCTTAATACCTTGGTAATACTATAAGGTAATTAGAACTTAATAGTAACTAATACTAACACCTAACTAACTCAACTACTAGGTATGAACTAACTAGTAAACTACACTACTAATAACATTATGCATACATATATATAACTACATAACAAGCCTACTAACCATACTAAACTTATTAACTAAACTAACTAACCATCTAACTACTCACTAACCATATTAACTACTTACCTTGCTACTGATGTTGATGTGTTGCTCGTGCTCATGCTTGAGATGCTACAGCTGCTACTGCACTAGTTGCTGCTGCGTTGCTGCACGCGTTGCAGCGCCCGCTGCATACGCTGCTACTGATGCAGCTCACTGCATTCGCTGCACAAGCTGCTGCTACTGCGGCTTGCTGTTGTTGTTGCACGTGCTGCAGCGCTCGCTGTACGTATTGCTGCTACTGCGGCTCGCTGCAGCTGCTGCACACTGCACACAACTAGATATATATATACAAGTACACACACACACACAGATATATATATATATATATATATATATATATATATATATATATATATATATATATATATATATATATATATATATATATATATATAGACATACCTATATACATATGTACATATATAAATAACAATCTCACCCACTCACTTACACTCATACTCTATGCACACAAAAACAAAACTATATACACCTATGTATATATATATCAATATATATAACTCTCACTCAAACACATAAACATGTAGATATATATCAGAATATATACATACATATATACAAACACTTAGAGATACTATACTTATCTATATACACACATATTTATATATAGATACATATCAATGTATACATATATAAACATACACACATATATATGAACATCTCTCTCTCTCTCTCTCTCTCTCTCTATATATATATATATATATATATATATATATATATATATATATATATATATATATATATGTAGATGATTGTGTGTATTCTCTATTATATACTAAGATATGTGTATATATTGGTATGTATGTGATATATATATATGTCTAGGTGTATATCTGCACACACACACACACATATCTATATATATATACCACACAACTCACACACACACACACACACACACATATATATATATATATATACATATATATATATATATATATATATATATATATATATATATATATATATATATATATATAAATATAAATATATAAATATAAATATATATATATATATATCTGTGTGTGTGTGTGTGTGTGTGTGTGTGTGTGTGTGTGTGTGTGTGTGTGTGTGCACATATACACCTATACATATATATATCACATACATCCAATATATACACATATCTAATATTTAATAGAGATACCTATATATATATACACAATCATCTATATATATATATATATATATATATATATATATATATATATATATATCCATATCCATATAATACTATAATAGCTATAAACAACTATTAAAATACAAGAAAACAAATACGTGGAGTGCATCGCACCCGTATCACTCTAGGTATATGATACGCTTGCGATATGAGTCTACCACACAACCAAATATACCCTGAAGGACACGAACAAGTCTAAAATAGTAACTATGAAAAAAAGGAAGTCAAATACACATCTACGTATCCGTGTCAAAATATGACATGCTCAAATCCCCCTATCGGAAGAAAACTCCAAAATTGACCCGTATCTCCAAATTATTGGGATACGGCCTACATGTATCCAATTGTGGATATGACACTAGCCACAAACAATCAAACACATGTTAATATGGATCTAGATTATTGGTGTAGCATGGGTTGTGGTTGTGTATCATGAGATACTAAGTTGGCATCATGGAGTGTTAAGTGTTGAAGTTGGTATCATGGGTAGTTGTTTGGGTACCAAATGGTATCAAGGACTAGTGTATGCATATCTTGGTGTAGGAGTTGTGTATCATTAGTATTTGAGTGTGTTTGAGGAGTATCGTAGGTTGGTTATTAAGGTGTTATGTATATGCATAGTGGGTATATATCAATTGGTATTGATGCATATATATGGAGTGAGAACCAAACCAATACCAACATCAACAACCAAACAAACACCTATCACCATTACCAACTTACCTGCATATAGACCTATCCCTGCAACATCTGTAGCATGTGCAAAACATAGTGCACAGGCCAGGAGCGACATTACAAACAACATGCATTAAAGCACTTATAGTTTGCACCAGTGTGCAGCATAGAGAAGAGAGTGCAACTCAGCAACAATAACCAGCAGCAGAAGCCTTATAGGCAGGGCATGCATGCAATATTGTTTAGTTGCAGCAGTAGGAGCTGCACCCTGTTGTAGTAGCAACCTGGGCAACACGTTGCTGTGCCATGCTCGGGCAAGCTGGCCACATCATTATTGTTGTACTGCAGTGTGCTTGCTAGCATTTCGAACAACAATAGTAGCATGAGCTACAACAACAACAGCTGCAGAACCAATGAGTGCATAATAGGTATAGTTCGATAACTAGTATTTAATGTAGAAGTATCATGTATTTTGTATAAGTATAGGTAATATCAATATATAGTTAATTATCCTCGGTAAGTATCATGGTGTATAAATAGGTAGTATAGGTAAATATCTATGTATAAGTGTTAGTACATGGTTATGTGAGTTTTGATACCAATATACAAATATCTTAGTGTCTAGATATATAAGGTATCCTATAGGTAAGTGATGAGGGTATCACGTGTAAGACTCGTCTCACAGTATTCATATTTTATGCGAATACGTATTTTTTGCTAGTTATTACATTTTATTGGATCTCGAGGAAGTCCAAAAATTCTTAAAATTAAAACTTTACTACTGGACCAGTTTACGGACGGTATACTACAGTATACCGACGGTATACTATCCTGCAGATATTTGTTTCACTTTCGAGATATTTTTGAGATATTTTCGTAATAAATAGTATTCGAGATATTTTATTTTCTTCTTTCTCTTTCTCTTTCTCTCTCCACTCTTCTTTATTTTCCCACGAGCTTGGAAGCATGGTCTTGAGACCTGGAGTGTGGTTTCTAAACCCCTTTGTGGTGGTGGATTAGAAGGTTTAGGCTGGGAGCTCGCGTTAGGCAAGTATACCTTGCCGATTTAGTGAACTTCTTTTACTTACTATCATTTTAATTTCCTGGAGCTTGGTTAATGTTTTTAGCATAAACTTGATTTTCTATAGTTATTTATATCATGATTTCTATCTTAGTGACCATCTCGATTTTAATTTCTAGTAGAATCTTGCCCCATCCCTTTTTGGTAACTCGGTAACGAAAATGGTACTAGAGTTGTGATCGTGAGATTTAGTCCATATTGTGATATGGGACTTACCCTATACTTGAATTTCTGTTAGACTTGGTACTGCTAATTTTTGGGGGATAATTTGGGTCCCAAAAATCAGACTTGATTTAACTATGTTTATTCTTGAAAACCGGCATACGGACGGTATACTACAATATACCGACAGTATACCAATTTTGACCGACATTATTTTTGATATTTTTTTGTGAATCCTATCAGCATACCGATGATATACTATAGTATACCGACGATATACCGATTTCGTCGACATTGGTTGGTCGACTTTTGGATAATTGTCTTGGCCGGCATACCGACGACATACTGGGTTTTGCCGACGGTATACCGATTTATGGAACTTTGTTTTTTCTTAACTTTTTTCCTACTTGGAACGACATACCAACGGTATACTATAGTATACCGACGGTGTACCAATTTTTTGGAATCCAGAACTTGATATATTTTTTCTATCTCTGGACTGGTGTACCGATAGTGTAATAGACTGTACCGACGGTATACTGATCATCACTTTCTTTAGGAATTCTTGGTTCTTCATGATTTCATGTTCAAACTTCTAGCTTTTGCTTGGACACATATTACTTGACCAAATTTTGGATATGAACTTACATGGCTTCAGATGACTTGACTTGACTTGGCTTTACTCGATTTTACCGGGCTTTGCCCGGCTACACGTGATGACATGATTGACTAGACTTGACTTGGCATGACTTTACATAGCTTCATCGGACATGGCTTGACTTGGTTTTATCTGGTTGGATATGGCATCACATGGTTGTACATGGCTTTACCGAGTTTCACTTGGCTTTAACTGGCTTCACTTGGTTTCACGTGGCTTGATTATTGTCGTGGCATACATGAGTCCTTATGTATAATGTATATTAAACCTGTTTATATTATTATTATTAGAATTTGACTTGTCTGCATCATATTTAGGATAGATTCTAAAGAATTCTATACTCAAATTTATGCAAGAAACTGCTAGGAGTGTATAACTAGAGATTCACTTAGTACATGGCTAGGGATTTTCCTAGATTGCATGCAGTCCCGGTTATTCATACTGTTATCTTGAGGAGCATCCTGTGGTTTATATTATGGCATATCTTGAGGAGTATCCAGTTAGTTATGTGTATGGATATCCCGGATGGACTGCAGGGGCATGCGATCAGAAGGAACTCTAGCTTCGCCTTGCATTATAAAATTAGTAATTAAGGATTATGGTAACCCTAGTTAGTTAAATGTATCAAGCCGTAATTATGTGATTTGCCGTGTTTGATCTTTGATGATTAGTCTAGGATTTACATGATCACCTTTACTTTCAGTAGTTGTTATTTCCTTATTTATTATTTGATCTGGATATGTCTCATTGCAGGATTTACACTATTTATTATCCTGAGATCTTTTATATTCAATCTTAACTTTCTAGTATTTGTATTGTTTGTGTTGTTGGTTTAAGTTCCTAGATTGGCTTCCTTTATAGTACTTGCTATTTGGGGGTCTGACCCTACTTGTTTTGTATAGCCAGATCCAGTAGCAGCACCGGAGGATCTTCCTTACTTTCTTGAGGATGGTGGCCACCAGGAGCACCAGACCGCTTGAGTGGGTTTTCTTACTTCCCTACCCTGATATACATACTATTTTTTGGGCATTTAGCCACTAATCACGTGTTTTGATCAGTTAGCCTATGGGCATTAGCATGGTTGACATATCCTAGGGTTGATCATGTATGACTCAGATTTTGGCTAGTTTATTCTTTTTGTGTTTACAAGCATCATGATCATCTGTATATTATAGTTTGGGATGTTTTACTATTATATTTTAGTTGATCTTATATCTTATTATTATTCCTTTTATTCTTGTGATTGAGAAACTAGGGTTTGTTGGACCTACGCTCGACTGTTGGTTTGTAGTGACCTCTCATTTCTTATAGCTTCACCGTATATGCAAAGGACCGGATTGCTCTAAGTATACGTACTGGCCTTGTCAAACATGCTCTCCAGTATTCTGGTATGTGGGGAATGACATGGTTTTAGTGGTGACCCATGCAGCTCTGTCTGAGCGGATTATGTCTGTTAGAGCAAATTTGATCCAGTTTTTACAAATATGTGGGAGTTGTTGTTGTTGCTAGATTTCTCAATCTTCAACTATTCTCCTTGATCCAATATCATTTATCTCAATCCCTGATTATTGATCTGATAACTGCTTATTAGTTAATCTATCATGTTCTTTATTATATTCTTGTGTCCTTAACTTTCAGTGATATTGTTCCTATTACTATCGCTAGATGGATCGAATGTAGCACAAGGAGGGTCAGCATTCGGGAGCCCAGCATATTTCTAGAGATCGACCTCAGCATTCAGGGGAAGAGACTAGAGAAGATACCTAGACAGATCGGCCGACAGTATCGGATTAGCAGGCATCACCTGTGAACCCAGTTCAGCCGAGCAGCCAGAATGTGTTGTCCGAACACTGATGGATGTCCTACTAGATTTTATGACAATCTAAGAGCACCAGTTTGACATACTTGTTGGACCATCCTTTCTTAGTCAACTTGATTTTGATAGTTAACTAAACCATGCATTGATATATCGCATCTAAAGCCTCAACACTACTATTGCATATCGTATGTATTATGTCTATTCAAATATAATCTTTTATTTATTTGAGTTAATGATTGATGTATGCTGAGTCGCACTAGTAAAACAAAGAAACTATAAACCAGATACCTAGTCCACTCAAATAAACTAAAGAACCTATCCACCAAATCAGGCCACATTCATTTACAAAGTCTACCATACTAGGAGACCGAACTCGGGACGAACTCGTGCCAAACTCGGACCGAACTCGGTTACCCTTTTGGTATAAAATCAACCAGTTCAATAGCTCCTGATTTCTTGGCCCAACGGTTGGAAATTTTAATTAAACCCTGACCAAATTATGTTTGTCTACAAACTATAAATAGGATTAGAATTCTCATTCTTACTCACTAAACCAACTCAACTAGTCTTAAGCCTTCTATCCTATTATAAGCAAACCTCCAAAGCCTTAATTTTTCTATCTCTAAAGAGCAACTCCCTAGCCTTCCTAGTGCCAAGTGCGATCTAGGTCTAGAAGTCTTTTGAGTTATAAAGAGCTTTGTTCGACCAGTTACTCTCTCGCCCTATCTAAGCTGTGAAGTTGTGAGACTTTGGATCAAAACTTCTGGTGTAAAGAAGTGGCAAGCCTTCGGATCAAAGCTTATGATTCACTATTGGTGATTATAGTGGAGAAACATCGAGCTTGAGTTCTTGGGATTGTACTAGTCCTCTCAGAGGAAAACCAGTATACATCTTTGTGTTTGTATTTACTTTCCCTCTCTACTTTGTTGCTTTACTTTACTGTCTTTATATACACTTTTAGTTAGCAACTGATTTTATTCTGATAATCATAATTTGGGTAGATTATTTTGTTGTACTCTATTTACCCCCCTCTAGAGTTGCCTCACGATCCTACAATTGGTATCAGAGCTAGTTCTCTTGATATTTGGCTTAACATCCTAAGAGACTTATGGCAACTGTCAGATCTATCCATCCCAACAATGATAAAGGCCAGTTTACAAATATTCTACCCCTATTTGACGGTACTAACTACAAATACTGGAAGACACGTATTAGCTTTTACCTAAAGTTACTTGATTTTGACCTTTGGACTGTAGTAGTAGAAGGATACATAAAGCCACTTAGAATAGTCATAGATAGTAACCTTGTAGAGAAGTCTCATGATAAGTACATAGACACCGAAAATAAATAAGCTAGTCTTAATGCTAAAGCTATTAACGCTCTATTTTGTGTTATAGACAGAATTAAATTTAACAGGGTCTCCACTTGTGAAATTTTACACAAAGTATGAAAAATTCTTGAAGTCACTCATGAAGGAACTTCCCAAGTGAAGGAATAAAAAATAAGTCATCTAACACATGAGTATGAAACATTCAAAATGAAGAAAAATGAGACGATCACTTAAATGTTCACGAGATTCCTCGACATCGTCAACCCTCTATTATCACTCGAAAGGAGTACAACAATCACGAGAATATTTATAAGGTACTTAGGGGACTCACCAAGAACAGGAATCCCAAGGCCTCCGCAATTATAGAAGAAAATAATCTTATAGAAGAAAATAATCTTACCACGATGACCCTTGAGATGCTCATGGCCAAGCTGATGACTCACAAGCTAGATCTCCTGGAATTTTAAGAACCCACTCCCAAGGAGAAGACGATCACTCTTAAGGTGCATCACAAAAAGATTACCAACTATAACTCCGACGATAATGAGTCTCAAGATAAGAAAGTTGCCCTGACCACAAGACACTTCAAGAGATTTCTAAAGATTGAGAAATAAAAAAAGAAGTAGCCAACTGACAACAGAGATGAAGAGCCTATATGCTACAATTGTAAGAAGAAATGGCATATAAAGAAAGATTGTCCAACCATAAGAAAAGGAAATCGCCACAATTACTCATCCAGAAGAACATCAACACAAAAATATGCAAACACTAGCATTTGGCACGAAAGTGAAGCTCGTAAGAAGAGAATGCTCGAGAAGCAGCAAACCTATGCTTCATGGCAATAGCTGATCAGGTAACTAATAATGACTCTTATGATGATTTCACTTTTGAAGAACTAGGTAATATTTTTAGTGATTTGCTTGATAATTTTAGAAAACTTAGAAATAAGTACAAACATGCTAAGAAAGATGTTCAAGAAAATCAAACTAAAATAGGGAGACTAACATCTCTACTAAGTAAAGTAAAAGATACCTCAAACGATTCAGACGATAATTCTAGAATTAAGCTTAACCTCCACGAGGCACTTGCCAGTTTTGACAAGGGCTCTTAGGAGAACGCTAAACTTAAGAAAGAACTCGAATATGAAAAGAAGAAGTATTCCATTATTGCACGTAGAATATATGCACTCACTGCTAAATATGATAAAGTATATGCTACCTCTAAAAAGTTAAAGATTAGATTGGATAAACAGGTCGAACAAACTACCACCCAACCTAGTACGAGACACGTAGCAAGATAAAAGAACATTCACAGCTATGCTCCTACCTACATGTATAACAGTTTATGCAATCATCATACATAAAGTAATCTTAAACACAGTCATGAATTCTATTATAGATATCCACGAAGACCACAAAGAAATGTCAAACACAATCATGCATTCTATCCACATAGACCACAAGGAACTGCTTCACACAATCATATCGATCATGCTGCACCAAGCATAAATCACACAGCTATATGTCACTACTACGGTAAGAAAGGACATATATCTAGATTTTATAGAATAAGGAAATTAGTAGATATGAATGTTTATGCATGGGTACCAAAAACTAACACAACAGGACCCTCAAGGAAATGGGTACTAAGGGTTACATCTATAACTCGTTTTGTAGGTGGACCAACCCTCTCATACTAGAAGCAAGTGGATTCTCGATAGTGGTTGCTCACAATATATGACTGGTGATGCTAACCTATATGCAATGCTATCGATGAAGAAAGAAGGTTATCTCCTTTGGCAATAACCTTAAAGAATATAATAATGGTAATGGTAATATAGGTGTTCCTCCCTATCCTTGTCATAAAAGACGTTTGTCATATAAGAGAATTAAAACACAACCTACTTAGTATCAGTCCTCTAGCTGACTATGGTTATGGTATTAACTTCTTTAAAAATAAATGTTCCATTTATGAAAGATCCACTGGTAAGGTTATCTTTAAAGTGATTAGGGAAGACTATATATTTTTTCTATCATGCAAAAAACACTGACAATAGAGGAAAATGTCTATACACCAATAAATATGATAGCTGGCTATGGCATATACGTCTAGGACACGCAAATATGGACACTATTACAAGACTATCTTCAAAGAAACTCGTAAGAGGCTTACCAGAGATTACTTTCAAAAAATATATGCACTAAACGAAAGAGACGATGAAGGTAGTCAACCCGCAACCAACAAGACATCAGAAGATACAAACAGTACAAGTTATCCGAAAAGTCTGTCAATGATACTAAAGTTCTTCACAGATCATCCTGAGGACTTAGTAATAGGTGATATATCGAAAGGTGTAAGTACACGTTCCTCAAATAAAGATATTATTACAAATATTGCTTTTATTTCTCAAGTAGAATCTAAAAATGCTGATGAAGCTTTTGCTGATGAATTTTGGATTTCTGCTATACAAGAGGAACTTGTTCCTAAACCTAATGATTATTCGATTATTGGTACTAAATGGGTTTTTCAAAATAAATTAAATGAGGATGGTTCAGACTTCAGTTACACGTAACAAAGCACGTCTCGTAGCTCAAGGATATAACCAAAAGGAAGGTATCGACTATGATGAGACTTATGCTCCTGTTGCTAGACTTGAATCTATCCGAATGCTTTACACTTTTGCTAGTTTTCATAACTTCAAACTTTTTCAAATTGATGTTAAAAGTGCATTTCTAAATGGTGTTATCAAATAAAATGTTTTTTTTAAACAACCCCCTGGTTTTGAAGATTTCAAACACCATGACCATGTATTCAAGTTACGAAAGGCTCTATATAGACTCAAACAAGCCCCTCGTTCTTGGTATGAATGTCTTAGCCTCTTTCTACTTGAAAACAATTTTTCAAAAAAAAAATTTGATACTACCCTTTTTATAAAAACTTCTACTAATTCTTTGTAATTAGTGCAAATATTTGTTAATGATATCATATTTGGATCTACTAATGAGATGCTATGTAACGAGTTTGCTAAGTGTATGCAGAGTGAATTTTAGATGAGCATGATAGAAAAGCTGACTTTCTCCCTAAGATTGTAAATCAAGCCAGATTCACAAGAAATTTTTATCCATCAGGCTAAGTACATGAAGGATTTGCTTAAAATGTTCGACATAGACAATGCAAAGCCTACCGTAACTCCAATGGCAACATCCACTAAGCTTGACCTTGATGAAAACAGTAAACCAACAGACAACATAAGTATCGAGGTATAATTGGTAGTTTGTTATATCTAACTGCTAGTCGTCCAGACATAATATTTATTGTATATCTTTGTACTAGATATCAGGCTAATACTAAGGAATCACATTTGTGCGCAGTTAAGTGTATCCATAGATACCTTAAAGGGACTTTGTCGGCAGGCTTATGGTATCCCAAAACCACGTTCTTTGACCTTACTGGTTACTCGGATGCTGATTTTGCTGGATGCAAAGTTAATCAAATAAGTACCAGCGGCACGTGTCATTTTCTAGGAAAGTCTCAAGTCTCCTGGTTTAGCAAGAAATAAATTTCTGTTGCATTATCAACAACTGAGACAGAGTATATCACCGCAGGATATTGTTGTACTCAAATTTTATGGATGAAGCAAATCTTAGAAGACTTCAATCTGCACTATAAGAATATTCTTATTTTTTGTGACAACACTAGCACTATTAATCTCACCAAAAATCCAGTATGCCACTCATGCACTAAGCACATAGAAATTCGTCATCATTTTTTAAGGCATCATTAATCACACGGAGATATTTGTTTAGAGTATATGGACACGGAACATCAATTAACATACATCTTTACTAAACCTTTAGCTGAAGATCGATTTAACTTTATCCGTCGATAATTAGGCCTTTTAGATTCTGATAAAATATAAGAATTATAAGATGCTTTACATATTTTTTGTCACATTTTTCAAAGTTTTGAAATTTTAGGTACAAGCGGAAAGGGTCCTTCTGTCGAAAATGTGTAAATAGCCTAAGCGACACGATTTTTAAGTGTCTTTGGACCACCGCTAGCTGGGATCCGACCCCTACATCTACTCCGAGATAATTTAAACTCTTGAAAACGTCCGATTTAAGTTCAGAACTTATTGTTCTGTGTTCATATCAAATCAAGAAAGGCATAATATCGATTAAAGTTACATTGAGATTCTGGTAATAAATATCAACAGAATTTGGACCGAACTCGGGCCGAGCTCGGACCGAACTCGGTTAGTTTAATTCCAGAATATGCTATGTCATTTAATTCTTTTCCTAATTTGGATTTTTGCTACTCTATATATAGATCATTTCGTTGCTCATTGATTTAGACCAACAAAAATTATTCCTCCTCCACAAATAACCTTAGCATTTCATCCTATATCCTCTTCCAATGGCCCCTAAAAGGAAACAAGATACCATTTTTGACTCTTTTTTTGTCCTATTATGCCAAACATCAAAGAATTCGACAATTTTACCTTTCGAAGTCTCAAAATTTTAAATAATTGGTTTAATAATTTCTCTACGAGATACATCTGTTTTGGCCATCCTACTTATTTTACTTCCCAACACAAAGACTATCTACCTACTTTTCAGAAACATCAACTTGAAGAATTTGTTCCAACCCATACCAATATTTACACCAATGTTATTCAAATATTCTATTGTAACTTAACATATGAACATGACATTATTTTATCTAGAGTTCATGACATTCCAATTAAATTTGATGCAGTTGACTTGGGTAAAATCCTACGTATTCCTGCTGATGGATAACCCTTAGTCAATATCATGCAAGTTCAATTCAATCATGACTTAACCCTAGATTCTTTCAAGAATATCCTTTGTTACCCTCTTGAATGTCCACTGGTAAATTTTATGCTAGATATTTGAATGGTCATTTCTTTGAAATGTATTGCATTATCTTTTCAACTTGTCTAACTAAGAAGACTTACTTTGAAGAGGTCTCTTATCTAAAAATATCAGTTTTATATTATTTTATTTCGGCATAAACTTCAATGCTCCACAGACCATCTTATCTCAAATGGTTCAATGTTGCAATAATGGGCATCCACTACTATACGCCATGTACTTGCCTACCATTTTCAGTTATTTCGATATTCCTTTGGATACTTGTCCAAATCTTGAGAAACCTTTATACCTCAATCGAATTCGAAGAATTGAGCCAACTATACTTTTATATAATAACTCATTATCAAACTCTAACACTCTTCCTATTGATTTCGTCCCTCTTCTAATGACCAACCGCAAACCTTAGAGTCTGTTGTGTGATCGCTTCCACCAAGAAGTCATACGCAATCTTGCTACTGATTATCGCCAAACTCTTCAGACTCAGGCCCTTGGCAACACTTTGATAGACATTCAGTACACCCTATCGAAGCACCCAGCCGGACCTCTTCCGATTCTCCGAAATTCAAATCAATAAGGATTTCGTATTTATTACCCATATGTTTAGCGATATTTGGATCCAGCTGATGCCTTCTTTGATCCAAACAAAATCCTTTAACAAGATGATGAAAATGACAACTAGTTACTCAATTAATTTGAATGTTAAACAGTTTACTTTGAGATATTCTACTTTAATATTTCCATTAGACATCCACTTTTGTATGTTTTTTGAATAAAAGTTTAAATGCAAATTTTTCTTTTGTCATTTTATATATTATCCTGTATATTCTTTACTCACTTATTTTTTTTATCATCTCACTGATTTCGGGGGAGCATGCCATTTCGATTAAAGACAACGGGGGAGAAAGAATACATGATACTAGCATACAAGATGATACTTGACAAACGTTGTCTTCAGCATATCAACTACTCCACAGTTACGGGGGAGCCTTGCATATCGAAGACTTGTAGTATCATTCATAATTTGTCAATTATCAAAATAGGGAGATTGTTGGCCCATCAGGTCCCAGTCAACTTGATTTTGATAGTTAACTAAACCATGTATCGATATATCGCATCAGAAGCCTCAATACTGCTATTGCATGTTGTTTGTATAGCGCCTATTCAAATGTAATCTTTTATTTATTTGAGTCTAGAACTAATGTACGCTGAGTCACACTGGCAAAATCAAGAACCTATAAACCAGATACCTAGTCCACTCAAATAAACCAAAGAATCTATCCACCAATCAGGCCACATTCATTTACAAAGTCTACCATACTAGGAGACCGAACTCGGGCCAATCTCGTATCGAAATTGATCTGAACTCAGTTACCCTTTTGGTATGAAATCAACCAGTTCAATAACTCCTGATTTCTTGGCCCAACGGTTGGAAATTTGAATTAAACCCTGACCGAATTCTGTTTGCCTACAACCTATAAATAGGATTGGAATTCTCATTCTTACTCACTCAACCAACTCAACTATTCTTAAGTCTTCTATCATATTGTGAGTAAACCTCCAAAGCCTTATCTTTTCTATCTTTATAGAGCAACTCTATAGCCTTCCTAGTGCCAAGTATGATTTTGGTATAGAAGTCTTTTGAGTTATAAAGAGCTTTGTTCGACCAGTTACTCTCTCTCTCTCTAATCTGTGAAGTTGCGAGACTTCGGATCAAAACTCATGGTATAAAGAAGTGGCGATTATAGTGGAGAAACTCCGAGCTTGAGTTCTCGGGACTGGACTAGTCCTCTCAGAGGGAAACCAATATACATTTTGGTCTTTGTATTTGCTTTCTCTCTCTACTTTACTGCTTTACTTTACTGTCTTTATATACACTGTTAGTTAGTAATTGTCTTCATTATGATAATCATAATTTGGGTAAATTATTCTATTGTACTCTATTCACCCCCATCTAGAGTTGCCTCACGGTCCTATATTACTCACTCGGTCCGGTCAGCGTTAGAGCGAGGTGGTTCTTAGATCCCTAATTCTGCGACCAGCTTCAGGAGTCTCAGTCGTCCTTACTTTTATGGCATAGATGACTTGATTTTGTCCGATGCTTGGCTACAGAACACTGAGGCCAACTTAGAGGCAGCAAGGACTCTAGCTTGAGAGCGTGTAGCAGTAGTAGGGCTACAATTTTTGGACTTAGCTCATGACTGGTGGGCAATGCAGGAGGTTTCTCTCACAGCACCAATTGAATGTGCAGTTTTAAATCAGAGGCTTCAAGCGAGGTACTTTGATATGGTGTTGCATTACAAGCTTCAGTAGAGGTTTAATATACTCAGACAGAAGAGCAGGACCATTGACGGTTACGCGATGGAGTTTGTGAGACTTTGTCGGTTTGCTCCAACTTTGGTAGCGATCGAGATGGAGAAGGCGGAGAGGTTCCAGCAGGGACTTCATTTAGAGATTATCTTGGCGGTGGAGCTGCATGAGTTTCAGATCTTTGACACTGTGATACGGGAAGTCAAGAGGTATAAGTACACATCGCAGAGGTTTACCGATCGAGTTGGGAGTCAAAAGAGGCCCAATATTTTATGAGGGTCAATATCCCATTCATCTGCACCACCTCCAGCAGTTAGAGCCCAGACGATTAGATCCTCGTGGAGGATAGCATCGTCTCAGTAGTCTTTCCAGATATTTTTTCAGCAGCGGCAGTCATCTTCTTCTTCTTCCCGTAGTTCTTTCCATTGAAGAAAACCTGGACATATTGTATCAGAGTACCGTAGGGCACATGGATTGTGCTTGGTATATTGGGCATCAAACTACATGGTCGGGACATGCCCTAGGAGGAACCAGACTGGATCATCATCAGCCCAGTCAGTAGTTCGGCCAGCAGTACGGTAGTTCAGGGAACCAGCTCCAGTGCAGCTTCAGTTTTAAAGTCCTTTGCCTCTACATGGTCAGGCATTCCAGCATAGGCTGCAATAGTATGTGCAGGCCAAGGCACAGGCTAGACCTAGAGGTTAGAAGCAGAGGGGACCAGTACCCATATGATAGGGTCGAGCCTTCTTTCTATCGATGAAGGAGACTTTGGCAGCATGAGAGGTTGTAGCAGGTACCATTCTCGTTCACTTTTATTCAGCTTCAACTTTATTTGATTTTGGTACTTCACATTCATTTATATTGGCACGCTTTGCGACATGAGTTGGATTAGAGTCTAAGTCCTTACTTGTAAGATTGAATATAATTACTGATAACTGTCTCGTGGGAGTAGATTGAGTATATCCCTAGTATAGAGTTATAGTGTACGGGAGAGAGTTTCTCGCGAGGCTGATACAGTTTTCTTTGGGAGATTATGATGTTGTCCTTGGGATGGATTGGTTGAGTGTGAGACACACGATAATAGATTGCCATAGTGGCAAGGTTATCTTTCGTGTACCTGATGAGGAGTTCTCATTCTTGAGAGGTGTAGTAGAGTCACCGAAGGTTACATTGATGATGGCAAAGACTGAGGTGGCATAGTTTCCCATGGTAATTTGTGAGTTTTTTGACGTATTTCCCAATGATATACTGTATAGTTCTATATTGATTTGATCTCGGGAGTAGAGCCAATATCAGAGAGTTTATAGGATATCACCATCTGAGTTGGAGATCTTGTACCGGATGATTAAGGAGTTGAGAGCCAAGGGATTCATTAGACATAGTGCATCGCCTTGGGGATCCCCATTACTTCTTGTTAAAAAGAAGGATGGTTCATCGCGTTTAGTTATTGATTATAGAACACTAAATACGACAACCATCAAGAACAAGTATTTTTTGCCCATGATAGATGACTTGTTTGATCATCTCAATGGAACGACTATATTTTCTAAGATTAATTAGCAGTCTGGATATCATCAGATCAGAGACAAAGAGCAGGATATACCCAAGACGACGTTTAGATCTAGATATGGTCATTGAGAGTTCCTAGTTATGCCATTTGGAGCGACTAATGCACCAGCTATATTCATGTCTCTCCTGAATAACATCTCCATGACTTACTTAGACAAGTTTATGATTGTATTTATTGATGATATCTTGGTTTATAATCGGGTTGAGGAAGAGCATGAGTAGCATCTTCGCGTAGTTCTTCAGATTCTTCGAGAGCAGCAGCTGTACGCGAAGTTCAGTAAATATGAGTTCTAGCTTAATTATATCTTATTCTTGGGACATATTATTTCTGGCGGAGGAGTCGAGGTGGATCCCAAGAAAGTGTAGGCTATTGAGAGTTGGCCAGTACCCTGTACAGCTTCAGATGTGCACAGTTTTATTGGTTTAGCAGGTTACTACAGGCAGTTTATGGCAGACTTTGCGAGGATCTCCGTACCCTTGACATAGCTAACGTGTAAGGATGTGCGCTTTGAGTAGTCAGATGCTTGTCAAACTTCTTTTGAGAATCTCAAGAAAATTTTAATTTTGGCTCATTTTCTGATACTTCCATTGGGACCAGGTCGGTTCTCACTATATTATGATGCTTCAGGAGTGGGATTATGGCGTATTCTTATACATTATTGTCATAACCCACACCTAGTATAGGGATGCAAGTCGGTAACAATGCCTATCCTATGCTGCAACATCGACGGTAGAACGCTGTTTGGGTAAACTATCTATCTATAATCAAGACATAATAATGCCACCATCATAATATTAAATATACTCAATCACAGATCTATAAATGGAACAAGCACGAATATGCTAAATGAATAGAAGAGTCATAATACAACTCACAAGACAAATAACATCAAATGAGTCAGAGAACTAATAAAAGTAAGTTGGAGACAAATCCAGTACAAAAGGAATAACTAAGATGCTACAAGTCCCGGGTCGTTTATCTCAGTCGGGATGAGACCCTCCTGAGCCAAGGTCTCAGGCTCTAAGCCCCCAACATCCTGAGGTCCATAATGAGTGAGATACCACTATTCAGTGTCATTTGAGAAAAATATATCCAGTTAGGAAAGGAGTAGAGTACATCTCTAACAGCAGTACTAATAAATGATATAAACTTCGTAACAGAAAATAGATATGAAAATACAAGATACAACATATAGATACAGGAGATATACAATAAAGAAAATACTAGAAATAAATACAAGAATTAACATTATGGCAATGAACGAGAATACTAATGACTAAGTGAGTGAGTACCAGCTTTAACATGTGATCAGCTTGGGAACTTGATACAAGATTAATGGCCTGGCTAATCATACGTGCAGTGTATGATTAACACTATTCAACGAACAAGACTTGATACAAGGAGGGTATGATCATATATCTACACTACATACTCTCCACCCTGACTGGTATAGTGGATCCAACCATGCTACCTTATGACACGAATTTCCATAAGAAGGGCGCTACTCTTCTCATGAATCAATGTCTGTACATGTATAAAAAGAACAAGAAAACAATGCTTGCACAAGATATACCAAAAATACCAAGGAATAATATCTCATGATGAGATTCAGATATACCAATCCCTGTAACCATCGTATAAAAAAATCAAGGATATCTACACAAGATACAAGAGATATAGAGGATATCATAAATGAAAAACTACCAAAGAATATACTTGTCTGAAATCCGATACACAGTAACACAAATGTCTGATACGGTGCCACGAAGACCTAGATATGGAATATTACATTAATACAAGATTTCGGAATGAAAATAAGTTAAACTAGTCAACTTCTAGGTCATAAAGCCATTTCTAAATTAAACAGTCAAACTAGGTCAACTCTAAGTCAAACTGGTCAAACTTGGTCAAACTACCTATTTTTAGGTTGTATGAGTCTATCTCTAGGATATTCGGTCCATACACTATGCAACTAGGCCATACTAGCCAAACTAGGATACTAGAAGATCAATAGGATATCGTATCATAAGATACGCAACTCAAAAGATATGAAATATCACAATATGTATATACAATCCATATTATCTAATATTCAATCAATATTATCTTATATTCATAATTAGACTAATACTAAGTGAATACCTTATCTTTTAACAAATGTAGTATCGTACCACTACACACCCTTCTCTATACCCAAACTCAATTACCTTGAGTATCCCTCAATACCTTGACATTTACCTTGGTATCTCAAGATAATGTCAACTCTAGTGTGCATTACTACCCACAACTAAACTATATACTAATATGTATTAACAAATACAATATTATATACTATTAGCTACACTAACTACCAACTACAAATGATATACTATCTATCAATGTAACTAATACATATATACATACATATACATACCTACATAAATAAAACTTAGAGATACATAAGAGATATATATATAGATCTAACTTACTAATTAACCATAAGTACATACATAAAGATAACTTAATTAACTAGATAGCTAGCTAAACTATATGTATACATACCTATTTAACTACTATCAAATAACTAACTACCCAACTAGTTGCCCCCCCTTGTTGATACCCTGCTGATGGAGATTGCTGTTGTTGGTGCTCTCTAAGCTGTTGTTAAGGTAGCTCACTGCCTTGAGAAATGCTTGTTGAAACTGTTGCTTCCACTAACTGCTACTACTGTTGATGCATACACTGAACTGCTGCACCCTCTGTTGTACTTCATGTTGCCTGGAACTGCTTACTACCTGCATGAGCTAGCTGCTAGCTTGCTGATACATGCTGGTCTTACTGCTGCTTCTGTAGCTTACTGCTGCTGCAGTTGGCTGCTGCCACTGCACGCTGAAGTCTTCTTGATGTGCAATATTGTAGTACAAAACTGCAGCACTGATCACTGTAGGTCCCCGACCCCCGACTCTTAACACACTACACACAAGTATATATATAACTGCTCCTATAAATATCTATATACATATATATATGTAACTCTTCACTCACACACATAAACACAACTATATACGTAGCACCTGCAAATATGTATCAATACAAATAAACATATAAGTACCTATCTATATCTCTCTATATATATATATACACATACATATGTACATATATATGTATACATATATACCTCTCTCTAAAACATATATAATCACCAATAATATATATATCTATGTATATATATATCTCACAAGTCACATACATATATATAACTATGCATACACATAAGTAAAATATACATCTATACATATCTAGATGTATATACATACACATGCATATATATGCATATATAAAGACCTAAATACACACACACACACACATATATATATATATATATATATATATATATATATATATATATATATATATATATATATATATATATATATATATACATAGGGAAACATATATCACTAGTAGCTATAAATAATACAAATTTAATCTAGAAATACAATACAACAAACATGTGGAGTGCATCACATCTGTATCATACTAGATCTATGATATACTTATGATACGAGTCCACCACACAACCAAACGTACCTTGAAGGACACGAGCAAGTCTAAAATAGTATATATGAACAATACGAAGAGTAAAATATATATCTACGTGTCCATGTCAAAATATGATATGCACAAAGTTCCGTGTCGGAGGAAAGACCCCCAAATCAATTCGTATCTCCAAATTATTGGGATATGACCTACAGATATCCAATTATGGACATGACACTAGCTACAAACAATCAACACATGTCAATTTGGTCTAATTGACCAATTGTCAAACACAACATGTGTCAATCTCGAAATTCTCCCAAAATTGACAAAAAATAATACATAACTTTCTCCATAGGCCTTCTATGAACCTAATTCCAATTACTATGGGTAGCCTCATCATATGGGATAATTCCTAATGATCAAAATATAGATTTAGAGTCTACATAAAGAAAAAAAATTGAATTGTACCTATTGGGAGATAGATTCCTAATGAAACTTCCAAATTGGTAAAAAGAGCCTCCAACTTGTAGATCATTGCTCCTCCTTATAGATTATTACTTTTTCCTTGTAGATCCTTGCTTCAATAGCCTCCAGTAATGATTTAGAAAGAAATTAGGATAAAATTCGGTGTGAGAATGATGAAATTGGGAATAGAAAAATTCTAGATCTTTATTTAGAATTAAATAAGGAGAAATAAATTCCTCTCCTCAAATTTAAATGGCCGACCACTTGACCCCCTTCCCAAGCTTCTATGAAATATCTAATATACATCTTGGGGTCTCTTATGAAGAAATAATTAAGGAGAAAAGGTTCTAGTTTAATGAATTTAATTTAATTAATCATCCTCCTAATGAAAGGGCTTCTAATTGGGTTCAATTCTAACTAATTAAAAATATTGGTCCATAGATCTAATCTAAACTAGTTAGGTCCATTAATACAAGCCCAAAATAATAAACTAACATCTAACAATAATTAAATAATATAATAAATAAATATTTAATATGCATAATATTTAATTAATTATAAAATAACCATAATACCCTTTTATAGAAAATATGGTTGTGACAAGTCTACCCCCCTTAAAATAATTTTGTCCTGAAAATTCAAAGATGAAACTACCCCCAAAAAAATAAAAACATAACATAACATAACTAGGAAAGAACATACCTCAAGGCACTAACAAATATGGGTAACGCTCCCGTATTTCATCATTCTCTCCCAGGTAGACTCCCCCGGAGAGTGATGCCTCCATGCAACGCGTACCAAGGAAATAGTCTGGTTCCTCAGCACCTTCTCTCTCCGATCAAGAATCTCCATTGGTTGCTCTGGATAGCTAAGAGTAGGGCCCACCTCTATCTCTAAGTGATCCAACACGTGACTAGGATCCTCCATGTACCGTCTTAATTATGACACATGAAATATGTTGTGCATTCCCTCCAATGCAGGTGACAATTCTAGTCTATAAGCAACTGCACCGACCCTCTCTAAAATAGTGAAAGGTCCGATGATTTGCGTACTAAGCTTTTTGTCTCCAATAAAATGAATCGTGCCTCGTGTTGGAGAAATTCTTAAAAATACCAAACTACCAACCTAGAACAAAATACAACCTTAAGAACTTAATCTATAATAAACAATAAATATCAAGCACAAAACAAAAATCTAAAATTATACCTCAAACTCCAAAGGTCTTCGGTAGATATCGGCCCAATGGCGCTGTCTGTCCTGCGCCACTCGAAGTCTGTATTTAATCAGCTTAACTTTCTTCGCTGCATCCATAATCATCTCTGGCCCTAGCAAAGCTCTCTCTCCAACATCGTCCCATGACAAAGGAGTACGATATCTCCGACCGTACAGAGCCTCAAATGGTGACATCTCTATAATAGCCTGGTTGCTGTTGTTGTAAGAAACTCTACCAAATAGAGATGGTCCTCCTAAGATCTCTAAAATCTAGTACACAACTGTACAATATATCCTCGAGAGTCTGAATAGTTCTCTCTGACTGCCCATCTGTCTGGGGGTGATATGCAGTACTGAACTTGAGCTGGGTGTCCAAACTCGCCTTCAAACTCCTCCAGAAATGAGAAGTGAAACGACTATCCTGATTCGAGACTATGCTGATGGGAACCCCATGTATCCCGACGATTTACCTCACATAAATCTCTGCCAGCTTCTCCGTAGATAAACCCACCTCGAAAGCCAAAAGTGGGCCGACTTGGTCAACCTGTCAACGATGACCCAAATCGCACATTTCTCTCCTAGAGATCGTGCAAGTCCGAACACAAAATCTATAGTAATCTGCTCCCACTTTAACTCATGAATGGGTAATGGCTGAAGTAAACCGCATGGCCTCTGCCTCTCGGCTTTCACCTACTGGCACACTAAGCATCTTGATACAAACTGTGCCACATCCCTCTTCATGCCATACCATCACATACTCTCTTGTATATCTTGATACATCTTGTTGGCACATAGATGTATAGAATACTGAGAGCAATGAGCTTCCTGTAATACCTTCTAACGCAACTCTCCACTAGGCACACATAATCTAGTACCATGCTGCAAAGAACCATCATCAGCAATGGTGAAATCATCCTCCAATCTTGCTCTCACCTGAGATCTGATGCTCCTTAGAGATACATTCTCATACTGGGCTGCCTTGATCCTATCTATCAACTCTGAGTGTATCTGCAACCCCCATATCTGTATTACAAAACCATGAACTATTATCACAATGCCCAAGCTCTCCAAGTCTTCCAACAAATACCGATACTGAATCAAGAATATAGCTAACGGATACATGCTCAAGTCATCAGCAACTATATTGGCTTTTCTAGGATGATACTGTAAAGAGATGTCAAAATCTTTTATCAGTTCCAGCTATCGATGCTGCCTTATGTTCAACTCCTTCTAAGTTAAAACGTATTTCAAGCTCTTGTAGTCTGTGAAGATCTCCACATACTCTCCATACAAATAGTATTTTCATAACTTCAGGGCAAAGATGACTGCTGCCAACTCCAAATCGTGGGTAGGATAGTTCTTCTCATGAGAATGTAATTGCCTGGTTGCATAGGCAATAACTTTCCTATTCTCCTAAAGAACACAACCAAAACCTTTCCCTGATGCATCACTATAAATAGTGAAACCTCCAAACCATGACGGCAAAGTTAAAATAAGAGCAGACGTCAACCTCTTCTTCAATTACTCAAAAGCAACCTAACATTCCTCTGACCAAACAAACTCTACATCCTTCCTGGTGAGTCTGGTCATCGGTTCAGCAATCCTCAAAAAATATTGCATAAACTTCCAGTAGTAGCCTGGCAAACCTAAGAAACTCCTGATCTTTGCTACTGAACTCGGGGTCTTCCAAGACTCCACTGCTGTGATCTTCTTCAGATCTACTGAAATTCTATCACCAGTTACAATATGACCTAAGAAATCTACCTTGTCCAGAAAGAACTCACACTTGGACAGTTTCCAATACAGCTTCTCCTTTCTCAGCACATCCAACACAGTCCGCAAATGCTCCTCGTGTTCCTCCAGTATCTTCGAGTATATGAGTATGTCATCGATGAACACCACCACAAACATGTCAAGGTACTGATGGAATGCCTTATTCATCAAATTCATAAATACCGCCAGGGCATTAATAAACCCAAACTACATCACTATAAACTCATACTGGCTATACCGAGTCCTAAAAGTAGTCTTCGGTATGTCCTCCGGCTTCACTTTCACCTGGTAGTAGCCTGATCTCAAGTCTATCTTAAAAAATACCTTGGCACCACTCAACTGATAGAAAAGGTAATCAATTCGTGGCAACGGATATTTATTCTTAATAGTAAGATTATTCAATGCCCTGTAATCAATGCACACGTGCACCGATCCATCCTTCTTTGGTATAAGTAATATCGGGTCTCCCCACGGTGAAGAACTCGATATGATAAACCACTTATCCTGCAATTCATCCACCTGCTTCTTCAGCTCGACCATCTTGTTATTGTTTACTGTATAGATATGCTGTGAAATTGGTTCTGCACCTGGCATCAAGTCTATAGAGAATTCACAATCACGATCCGGCGACAATTCTGGCAATTCCTCAGGAAACACATCCAAGAACTCAGCTATCAACAGATGCGACAACTCCTTATCTTCCACCATAGTTCCACAAATAATGCCTTCTCTCTGCTCTGTAGCTCCTCTAGCAAACTCAAACTCTGGCTCTACTGGCGAGCTAAATAAAACTCTACCTCCTCTACAATCTATACTAGCATGGTGCCTACTCAACCAATCTATCCCGAGTAAAATATTATACCTCGAAAGTGGCATTAAAAGTAGACACGCACTCAGTTCCCGGCCTCCCAGAGTAACTCTCTGATCCTTGCAAATATCATTAACCAGGATAATGCCTCTCCCGGTCATGATCCTGTAAGTACTAAGCAAAGACTCAGCTACCAAATAATGCTTTAGAGCAAAAGAAACATATACAAAACTATGGAAAGCACCACTATCAAACAAAGCTAAAGCTGTTAGAATCACGAAGAACAGAATCTGCAATGACATCTCCGGTGGGCTCGGCCTCCTCAACTGTCATAGCAAACGGTTGTCCCTAACGTGCACCTCCCTGATGATGGTGCTGGATATAACGTTATTGCTATGTCGAAAGTAGCGGTCCCCTCGACTGTACTTCAAGTGGTCTCGTCTATATCCTCGGAGCTGGGGCTGCTCCCTGAACTGCACAACGAGGATTGGAAGGACACTCTCTCAGCTGATGCCCTACGGTATCACAATACAAACAAACTCCCAACCTCCTCCTGCATACTTTCCAGATGTGGTCGGGCTTCTTGCAAGCTTCTTTCAGTAGTGGCAGGAAGCTTGCAATGATTGTCTCTGCTGCTGTGGTGCCTAGTGAAATAGTGCCCTAGCTGGAGTCTGGTGCTGTTGCGGCTACTGAAAAGGCCTGGACTGGAAATAAGGATGCTTGGTAGTCACTGTGCTATTGTTTGCCCCCAGAAAAGAATAGCGATCTCTCTTAGGATTCTATCCCAACTCCCGCTCAACATTATGTTCCTCTATAAGTATCTCTAAATAGGTCTCATAAAAAGATGAAATAAGGATCTTCGCTTTCCAATTTAGACGCTCGCAAAAATGAATAGCTCAAACCTTTGGCTCCCTTACCAAATACTCCACAAAATGGCTAAGCCTACAAAACTCTGCGGCATATTTCTTCACAGATATGCTCCCCTGAATAAGGCTCTCAAACTATCTCCACAAGTCTACCCAATATGCCCGAGAAAAGAACTTCTTCTTGAAGAGGTCCTTGAACACCTCCCAAGACTGTACTGTATCAGTAAGAATTGGCTCATTTCTGAACCATGTGCGGCCAACGTCGAACAGCTGAAGTCCTACCACGTCAACCATCAGATCCTAAAAAAGTTGGGACAACCTTATGAGACTCTCAATATCCTTGAGCCAATCATCAGCTTAGACGATGCCCTCCTTTCCCTTGAAGACCCGAGGTTCCAGCTTCTTGAAGTCCTGAATATTGCCTGGCTGAAGTTGGGCAACCTGCGAAGCACCCTGCTGCTGGAATGAAACTCCTCTCTCTACTACGGCAAGAGCAAGCTGATAAGCACTCTCGATGCCCTGCCATAAGACATCGGTCTTCCTCTGGTGTGCCTCAGACTGAGCCCTTCGTACCTCAAATATCTCGCAAAATAGTGTGAACATCTGTGTCGCATCTGTCGGCACAGAAGGTGGTGGTGGAAGTCCCTCAGATACATCAAGAACAGTCCTTTGTGTAGGAGGTGGACCCCCAAACGCAGCTAATATGCCAATCACCAGAGAAGTGACTAGTCTAGGCCCTCGGGAAGTCGCAGATCTCTCAGAAGCTACTCTCCCTTGTTGTGATCTAGTCTTAGACGGCATCCAGAGACAAAGAGAAAGGAAAGAACCAATATGGCACATGATATAAGACATTCAAAGAAAGGGCAGTTAAAGATCAAATATCAATATCAAGAAAGAACAGTTAAAATGAATCAATAGAGTTTTTCCTAGATATGATTGAGTATTCTTAGCCTATAGCCTATAGCCTATATCCTATATCCTGAAACAGGCTCGTAATAGCACTCAATTCAGAACACCACTACGAATCGCACTAATTGCAACCTCGAAGAGTCCTATATGGGCCACCACTAAAAATATGTCACGACCCACACCCGGTGTAGGGATAAAAGTCGAAAACAACGCCCAGCCTATGCCACAACATCGATGCTAGAACGTTGTTCGGGTAAACTATTTATCTATAATCAAGACATAACAATGCCACCATTATAATATCAAATATACTCAATCACAGATCTATAGCTGGAAAAAGCAAGAATATGATAAAAGAATAGAAGAGTCACAATATAACTCACAAGACAAATAATATAAAATAATTCAGATAACTAATAAAAGTAAGCTGGAGACAAATCCAGTCCAAAAGGAATAACTAAGATGCTATAAGTCCCGGGTCGTCTGTATTAGTCGGGATGAGACCCTCTTGAGCCAAGGTCTCTGGCTCTAAGCACACAATATCCTAAGGTCCATAATGAGTGGGGTACCACTCCTCAGTGTCAACTGAAAAATATATATCCAGTCAGGAAAGGAGCAGAGTACATCCCTAACAGCAGTACTAATAAATGATATAAACTATGGAACAGTAAATAGATATAGAAATATAAAATACAATATATAGATATAAGAGATATACAATAAAGAAAATACTAAAAATAAATACAAGAATGAATAATATGGCAATAAACTAGAATACTAATGACTAAGTTAGTGATTACCAGCTTTAACATGTGATTGGCTTGAAAACTTGATACAAGATTAATGGCCTGGCTAAACATACGTACAGTGTATGATTAACACTATTCAATAAACAAGACTTGATACAAGGAGGACATGATCACATATCTATACTATATACTCTCTACCCTCGACTGGTATATTGGATCCGACCATGGTACGTTATGACACAGGTTTCCACAAGAAGGGTGCTACTTTTCCTATGAACCAATGTTTGTACATGTATAAGAAGAACAAGGAAATAATGCTTGCACAAGATACACCATAAATACCAAGGAATATCATCTCATGACGAGATCCGGATATACCAATTCGTGTAACCACCGTATCAAGAAATTAAGGATATCTACACTAGATACAAGAGACATAGAGGATATCATAAATGAGAAACTATCAGAGAATATGCTCGCCTAAAATCAGGTGCACAATATCACAGATGTCCGATACGGTTCCTCGAAGACCTAGATGTGGAATATTATATCAATACAAGGTTTTATAATAAAAATAAGTTAAACTAATCAACTTCTTGGTCATAAAGTCATTTCTAAGTCAAAACTGTCAAACTAGGTCAACTCTAAGTCAAACTTGGTCAAACTACCTAATTCTAGGTTGTATAAGTTTATCTCTAGGATATTGGGTTCATACACTATGCAACAAGGCCATACTAGCCAAACTAGGATACTAGAAGATCAATAGGATATCGTAGCGCAAGATATGCAACTCAAAAGATATGAAATATCATAATATATATATACAATTAATATTATCTAATATTCATAATTAGACTATTGCTAAATGGATACCTTGGCTTTGAACCATGCGGTATCGAACACTACACACCCTTCTCGATACCCAAACTCAATTGCCTTGAGTATCCATCAATACCTTGACATTTACCTTGGTATCTCAAGGTAATGTCAACTCTAGAGTGTATTACTACCCACAACTAAACTATATACTAATATGTATTAACTAATATAATATTATATACTATTAGCGACACTAACTACCAACTATTAATGGTATACTATCTATCAATGTAACTAATACATATATAAATACATATACATACCTATATATATTGTCACGCCCCGGTCCCGCCCGGGCCGCCGCTCCGCCCTGCCCCGCCCCGTACGGCCGGGATTTAACGAACCGGACACGAATCACCGTGCCTCGGTGCGCCGAACGCGTATGACCGCGCCCGTCCCGCGGGCGCGAGGGAGGAAGGGGAGCTAATCGAATGGCCCAAGTCGAGCTTTCGGGGGACGTGATGCCGCACAGGCCTGGGGTTGCGCCCGTGCAAGGCCATGGTTCGTTGGCTGGCGATAAGAGTTCTAAGCCACAGAGTCGCACAGATTGTCCGAGTGCAGCGGAATCATGAATGCATAGGCGATCGGTAACAGGTTCACTGAGTCGACAATATAGCAGAAGCATGGAAACATAAGTTGGAGTAAAGCAAGCTCTTTTATTCATATTAAAACAAGTGTTACAGGTGGCGTATAGCCGAGATTACAAGTCGCTCGAGCTCTCTCTGAAACACAAAAGCGTGCCAAGTGGCTACATTTATGGATGATAAACAGGTGAGGTTCAGGCGATGTTCTGGCGAGGCGATATTCCAACATTATGTCTTGTATATGTGCTTCAGTTCCGGACGTAGCGTTCCAAGGCTTTTGAGTTGTACTCCACGCCTTAGCACGCACGAAGGAGGCATCCGCACCGAACGAGGTTCTCCCGCACCCTGCAAGCAATCTGGTGGGTTATCAGTACATGAATGCACTGGTGGGGAGGCTACTCGCCCGCTCGACAAATCCAAACACGTAATAAAGGTTCTGTGCAGTGTTAGGGAGTGAACAGTGCACTTCTGAATATACGTTTGTGTCATTCGACTCGAGGCATAGCGGGTCCAGTTGCACGAGGCAAAGGTAACATACGAGGGTCTGAACATATAAGCAATATTTCATTTCTATGTTCTCGCGACAAGCAGTACAAGTTGGGATTATTCCCTTAGCTAGGTGCGTTGGATTTATTAGCATGCAGGGGGTGATTCACCTAGCGACTAGCATGTATCATTCCGTATTTTATGTATGCTGGCTAAGCAAAGACAAGTTCACCGTAGCCACCCACCTTAGCGATGATCCGCCTCGGTCGAGTGATACTGCGAGCGAGCCTCTGAAAGCCTAAGCCGAACTCCTGTAGGGACCAAGTCTGGATATCCTTGCCTCAAACGAGTTGCCTCGCTGAGGGAGGCAGGTCGGGACGTTTGCACTTTGCCGTTTGAATCGGCAGTCCGCTTGAGCGGAACGGGGTATTACATCATCCACCACTCAGAAAAAGTCTCGTCCTCGAGACTTCCTGAGGGCAAGCCATACTATCGAATTTTGAATCTAGCCCAAGCGTAGCTATTGATACCACTAGATCCATTGGAACACAAAATCCCCTACTCGATGCTTACGTCGTATCGCGGGTATACTGAGTCAGTATAATTTGTGCCTTGGCGCGGGACAAGTTTCTTAACACGAGGCACGTTTCAATCGATCTTGGATAGCGATCTAAGGCTGAGGCAAACTTATACAAGTCGTTATGCTTGTTCAGGAGGATTTTCACTTGCACTAGCTTTTGAGATCAGCATATCACATGTCTGGATCGTGCACATATTCGAAGCGTCCCTCAAACACATGCATGTCAACCAACTTAGCGATAGCGAAGTCTTAGCACTCGAGTTTCACATTTCTTAAGTCTTGGATCGTGCACATATTCGAAGCGTCCCTCAAACACATGCAGTCAACCAAACTTAGGGATAGTGAAATCGGACAAGCTACTTTCGAAAATTTCAAGGGTTCAATCTAATCCATCTAAATCACCAGGATACTTCCAACAGAGTCAATCAAATCTGGTTTCCATATCAACCAAGTATTTGGACTATCGTTAAACACTATCAATCTGATACCGACTAGCGTCCACCCATTTGGGTCAACTTAGCATACGTTATCGTGCCCAAGTCTAACCCTAAGTCTTGCTGCCCCATTTGTGATGCTTTATACAAGCAATATAGTAAAGTCGGTAGCACAGGCTCATTCACTCGGCACAGGGTCGTCTGCCTAATCACTAGGTCAGCTCACAAGGTCATAGGTACAGGTTCAAGCATATCGCGATTCATCGTACATATTTGTCGCACGATGCTCGCCCCAATTCCTAGGGTCAAACCATTGTTCATTCACAGGGGGTATTCTACCCAAGCTCGTTTCACTCAGATTTCTAAACATCGAACACAGATTTACCTACTCTCATTAACACGTTCGTTTTCACGGGGAACGAGTCCGTTCGATAAAAATTTAGAATATATCCAAGTTGCAGGACAAGCCTAGTGGTTTGCGTATTCTATCCCTCAATTGATAGAATCATATCCATTCCAAGCCTAGTCCACCAAGCCAAGATTCAATTCTAAACCTTAGATTATTTCTCCAAGTGGTTCAACCTGATTTACGTATTCGTTCACAAACCATCAAGCATGATTTATTCCAGGTTCTAGGCTATCTAGTCCATTAAAACATTTCAATCACTTGCATTTTTAGTTCGTCTTATCCTTTAACCCTTTATTTCCATCCATTTATAAATCCACCAAGTCAAATCCGTTTATGCAGTGATTATAGTTCGTTCTTCCAAACTCCAAGCAAGATCTGTTATCGCTTATATCATTTCCAGAAATCTAATATTTTCTTTGTTTGTATCGATCCATGCTATCTTCAAATTATCGATACCAAGTCAAATTTATATTCCGAAGCCCAATATTCACTCTCGGGTTAACTTGTTCGAGCGATAATTTATTCACGTACAATCCTTTGTTTAAATCCGAAACCGCTCACACGATTTTCTAATTCCCAACAAGTTTTCTTAACCAAGATATTGGTTTTCATTTCCGAGAATTCTATTCGATATAAGCTTATCATTTATTCAAGTTATTCTCAATATCGTTCAGTCCTGACTATCGCATGGGTTATGGATCCGTTTGGAAAATGATCCATCCACCGCTCGGAATCGAGTCATTCCATCAAGTTCTTAATCGGTGTTCGCATTATCGTTAGCTTACTCGCTAACTCGTTCCACAATTTCTAGCACGATACTCAGGTTCGCCTGATAAAATCTAATCTCATTATATATTCTGGGTTGATAGTCATCCAAGCAACTATATTTGATTTTTGTCTTCCAATAAGAATTATCGTTCGAGCTATTTCCATAACCAAGCATGATTCGCCTAAGCGATAAAATCCGATGAAGTCTATCGATTTGCAGCTCTAAGTCTGACTTGTATCATTCCTGAATGATATCCTTATCTCGTTTATAACTGGCTTGCACCAAAGGGTCTTAGTGCACGATATTCTACACAACTTAGCCGAAAGACTGAGTGCATAGCTAACCGTTCGGGCAATATTCATTTTCGCACTAACCAGTTGGGTAAACATGTATAGGAATTTTGGGTTGCATATAATGCTCGAGTCTAGCACGAATCTAATCCCATAAGGACTAGCACAGGATGGCACAAAGGCCCTTGCAACCAATTTTATACAGGCAATCATACTATTCAAATGCAACTCTTTGAAAGTATTTAGACTTATTGTTTGGAACATCCCTTCGAGGCATTGAGAGAGTGTGTGCACATAACCCACGAACGAGCTTTCGAAACAGAGATATTAGAAAAGAAGTCCAAAGGCGTATAAGCCAGGCTCTGATACCAATCTGTCACGCCCCGGTCCCGCCCGGGCCGCCGCTACGCCCTGCCCCGCCCCGTACGGCCGGGATTTAATGAACCGGACACGAATCACCGTGCCTCGGCGCGCCGAACGCGTATGACCGCGCCCGTCCCGCGGGCGCGAGGGAGGAAGGGGAGCTAATCGAATGGCCCGAGTCGAGCTTTCGGGGGACGTGATGCCGCACAGGCCTGGGGTTGCGCCCGTGCAAGGCCATGGTTCGTTGGCTGGCGATAAGAGTTCTAAGCCACAGAGTCGCACAGATTATCCGAGTGCAGCAGAATCATGAATGCATAGGCGATCGGTAACAGGTTCACTGAGTCGACAATATAGCGGAAGCATGGAAACATAAGTTGGAGTAAAGCAAGCTCTTTTATTCATATTAAAACAAGTGTTACAGGCGGCGTATAGCCGAGATTATAAGTCGCTCGAGCTCTCTCTGAAACACAAAAGCGTGCCAAGTGGCTACATTTATGGATGATAAACAGGTGAGGTTCAGGCGATGTTCTGGCGAGGCGATGTTCCAACATTATGTCTTGTATATGTGCTTCAGTTCCGGACATAGCGTTCCAAGGCTTTTGAGTTGTACTCCACGCCTTAGCACGCACGAAGGAGGCATCCGCACCGAACGAGGTTCTCCCGCACCCTGCAAGCAATCTGGTGGGTTATCAGTACATGAATGCACTGGTGGGGAGGCTACTCGCCCGCTCGACAAATCCAAACACGTAATAAAGGTTCTGTGCAGTGTTAGGGAGTGAACAGTGCACTTCTGAATATACGTTTGTGTCATTCGACTCGAGGCATAGCGGGTCCAGTTGCACGAGGCAAAGGTAACATGCGAGGGTCTGAACATATAAGCAATATTTCATTTCCATGTTCTAGCGACAAGCAGTACAAGTTAGGATTATTCCCTTAGCTAGGTGCGTTGAATTTATTAGCATGCAGGGGGTGATTCACCTAGCGACTAGCATGTATCATTCCATATTTTATGTATGCTGGCTAAGCAAAGACAAGTTCACCGTAACCACCCACCTTAGCGATGATCCACCTCGGTCGAGTGATACTGCGAGCGAGCCTCTGAAAGCCTAAGCCGAACTCTTGTAGGGACCAAGTCTGGATATCCTTGCCTCAAACGAGTTGCCTCGCTGAGGGAGGTAGGTCGGGACGTTTGCACTTTGCCGTTTGAATCGGCAGTCCGCTTGAGCGGAACGGGGTATTACATATATAACTTAGAGATACATACGATATATATATATATATAGATCTAACTTACTAATTAACCATAAGTACATACATAAAGATAACTTAATTAACTAGATAACTAGCTAAACTATATGTATACATACCTATTTAACTACTATCAAATAACTAACTACCCAACTAGTTGTCCTCCCTTGATGATACCCTGCTAGTGGAGACTGCTGCTGTTGGTGCAATCCAAGCTGCTCCTGTGGTAGCTCACTGCCTTGAGCAATGCTCGCTGAAACTGCTGCTTCTAATAACTGCTACTATTGTTGATGCATACACTGAACTGTTGTACCCTCGGTTGTGCTTGTTGTTGCCCAGCGCTGCTAACTGCCTGCATTAGCTAAATGCTAGCTCGTTGATACATGTTGATCTTGATGCTCCTTGTGTAGCTCAAAGCTGCTACAGTTGGCTACTGCCACTGTACACTGAAGTCTCCTTGATGTGCAATACTGTAGTGCGAAACTGCTACACTGGTCACTGTAGGTCCCAGACCCCCTATTCTTAACACAATACACACAAGCATATATAACTGGTCCTATATATATATATATATATATATATATATATATATATATATGTAACTCTCCACTCACACACATAAACACAACTATATACATAGCACCGATATATATGTATCAATACACATAAACATATAAGTACCTATCTATATCTTTATATATACACGCATACATATGTACATAAATATTCATACATATACACCTCTCTCTAAAAACATATATAATCACCCCTAATATATATATATATATATATATATATATATATATATATATATATATATATATATATATCTTACAACTCACCTACATATATATAACTATGCATACACATAAGTAAAACATACATCTATACATATCTAGATCTATATACACATGCATATATATACATATATAAAGACCAGATATATATATATATATATATATATATATATATATATATATATATATATATATATACATAACACTATATGTATACACATAGGAAACATATATTACTAGTAGCTATAAACAATGCATACATATACACCTCTCTAAAACATATATAATCACCCCTATATATATATATATATATATATATGTATATATATATATATATATATATATGTATGTATGTTGGTCTTTATATTATATAAAGACCAACATACATACATATATATATATATATATATATATATATATATATATATATATATATATATATATATATATATATATATATATATATATATATACATAACACTATATGTATACACATAGGAAACATATATTACTAGTAGCTATAAATAATGCATACATATACACCTCTCTCTAAAACATATATAATCACCCCTATATATATATATATGTATATATATATATATATATATATATATATATATATATATATATATATATATATATATATATATCTTGCAACTCACCTACATATATATAACTATGCATACACATAAGTAAAACATACATCTATATCTAGATCTATATATATACACATACATATATATACATATATAAAGACCAACATATATATATATATATATATATATATATATATATATATATATATATATATACACACACATAGGAAATATATATCACTAGTAGCTATAAATAATGCAAATTTAATCTAGAAATGCAATACAACAAACACGTGGAGTGCATCGCATCCGTTTCACACTAGATCTATGATACGCTTGCGATACGTGTCCACCACACAACCAAACATACCCCGAAGGATACGAGCAACTCTAAAATAGTATAAATGAACAATACAAAAAGTAAAATATATATCTACGTATCCGTGTCAAAATATAACATGCACAAAGTCCCGTGTCAGAGGAAAGACCGCCAAATCAACCTGTATCTCCAAATTATTGGGATACGGCATACACGTATCTAATTATGGACATGACACTAGCCACAAATAATCAGTATATGTCAATTTGGTCTAATTAACCAATTGACAAACACAACATGTGCCAATCTTAGAATTCCCCCAAAATTGACATAAAATAACACATAACTTTCTCCATAGGCCTCATACGAACCTAATTCCAATTCCTATGGGTAGCATCATTATATGGGGTGGTTCTTAATGATTAAAATATAGATTTAGAGTCTACACAAAGAGGAAAAACTAAATTATACCTATTGGAAGATAGATTTCCAATAAAACTTCAAAATTAGTAAAAAGTGCCTCCAACTTGTAGATTCTTGCTCCTCCTAGTAGATCCTTACTTCCTCTATGTAGATCCTTGCTTCAATAGTCTCCAATGATGATTTAGAAAGAAATTGAGATAAAATTTGGTGTAGGAATGATGAAATTGGAAAGAGAAAAATTATAGATCTAGATTTGGAATGAAATAAGGAGAGAGAAATTTTCTCCCACAAATTTAAATGGCCGGCCACTTGCCCCCCTTCCCAAGCTGCTATTAAATGTCTAATATATCCTTTAGTGCCTCTCATAAAGAAATAATTAAGGAGAGAAAGCTTTAGTCTAATGGGTTTAATTTAATTAATCATCCTCCTAATGAAAGGGCTTCTAATTGGGCTCAATTCTTACTAATTAAAAATGTTGGTCCATGGATCTAATCTAAAATAGTTAGGTCTACTAACACAAGCCCAAAATAATAAAATAACATCTAACAATAATTAAATAATTTAATAAATAATTATTCAACATGCATAATATTTAATTAATTATGAAATGACCAAAATACCCTTCTCTAGAAAATATGGTAATGAAAAGCATGGCAGAGTGATAGCTTATGCATCTCGTTAGCTTTGAGACCATGATAAGAGTTATTCTACGCATAATCTTGAGTTGGCAGAAGTAGTGTTTGCACTTAAGCTCTTGAGGCATTATCTATATAGTGATCGAGTGAAGATCTTCACATACCACAAGAGCTTGTGGTATGTCTTCACACAGAAGGAACTCAATATGCGTCAGAGGAGGTGGCTCGAGTTATTATCGAGTTATGATCTTGACCTTCAGTATCATCTAGGGAAGGCTAATGTCGTAGCAGATGCCTTGAGCATAAGAGGAGGAGCTTGCTTCTTGACATAGTAGTGCCACATTTTGGAGGATATACAAGAGATAGGTATCAAGGTAGTATTACCTAGTGATATCAGTTTTATAGAAAGTCTGCAGGTTCAGTATTCTATATTTGAGAGGATTAGAGCAGAGCAGACTGGTGATACCAAACTTCAGCAGCTCAGAGCAGAGTGTGAGTCAGGACATAGACCAAAGTTGATGAGGATGGGACTCTCAGCTTTGGGAGCCAACTTTGTATTCCGTGAGGAGATATCCGGCAGAAGATTATGTCAGAGGCCCACGGTTCTCAGTACTCAGTGCATCTAGTAGGGACGAAGATGTATCAGGATATTCGTCAGCACTTCTGGTGGAATGGTATGAAGAGGGAGATAGCTCGGTTCGTTTCTCGGTATTTAGTCTGTCAGCAGGTCAAGGTTGAGTGTCAGATAGAGATTCGCGGTTCATGTCTTATTTCTGGCAGAGCCTACAACAGAGTCTGGGTACTAGGTTGAAGTTTAGTTCAGCCTAGCATCCACAGACAGATGGATAGTCAGAGCATACTATTCAGACATTGGAGGTTATTCTTCTATCTTGTACGCTTGACTTCGGTAAATCTTGGGAGGATTATATGCATTTAGTAGAGTTCTCCTATAACAACAGCTTTCAAGCGAGCATTCAGATGGCACCCTTCGAGGCTTTGTATGGTAGAAGATTCAAATCACCTTTAGCTTGGGATAACATTGGTGAGAGACGAATGATTGGTCCAGATATGATTGCTCAGTCGGTTGGCGTGATCAGGTAAATCAAAGAGTATCTCAGAGTGGCTCAGGATCGTTAGCGTCATTGGGCAGATCTGTACCGTCGTCATCTTGAGTTCTTTGTCGGCGACCATGTATTTGTGTGAATTTTGTCTACCCGTGGAGTTATCAGATTTGGAGTACGAAGAAAGCTTAGTCCCAGATATATAAGCTCGTTCGATATTCTCAAGCGAGTTGGAGACGTATCATATCGTCTATCTCTTCCACCATCACCTTATGAGGTATATGATGTCTTTCACGTTTCTCAGTTGCGCTGGTATATTCTAGACTAGAGCCATATCATGGATCATTCAGAGTTGGTCGTTGTACTGACCTATTATATGAGGAGAGGCCTGTGTCTATTTTGGACCAGAGGGAGAAAGTTCTCAAGAACTGGACTATCAGATTAGTTCATGTTGCTAGGGGGCATCACTCACTAGGCGAGTCGACGTGTTAGGGAGAGGACGATATGCATACGCTTTATCCATTTCTTTTCGATTTGGGTGGTATACTTATTTGTATACCCGTGTCCTATCTTAGCCAGTGCATGTGATTGATTGTTACCTTATCTGTATTGTCTGTTATTTTTACTTTCTGATTTCTTGATGTTGCCCAAAAAATTTCATGCTCATATGAATTTTCTGCTTATTTTTGGTTTCGAGCTGGCTTTCTTAGATTTTCTTTTTAATTATTTTGGATCCTTATAGAAATTCTGAGGACTAAATTTTTCTAAGGAGGGAAGAGTTGTGAGACTCGTCTTACACTATTCATATTTTATGTGGATACATATTTTGTGCTAGTTATTATATTTTATTGGATCTCGAGAAAGCCTAAAAATTCTTAAAATTAAAACTTTACCACCTAACCGATATACCAACGGTATACTACAGTATACAGACGGTATACTGTCCGGCAGATATTTGTTTCACTTTTGAGAAATTTTTGAGATATTTTCTCTATAAATAGTACTCGAGATATTTTATTTTCTTCTTTCTCATTCTCTCTCCTCTCTTCTTTATTTTCTCCCGAGCATGGAAGCGTGGTCTTTAGACCTGGAGTGTTCTTTCTGAACCCCTTCGTGGTGGTAAATTAGAAGGTTTAGGCTGGGAGCTTGAGTTAGGCAAGTTCATCTTGCCAATTTCGTGAACTTCTTTTACTTTATGTCATTTTACTTTCTTGCAGCTTGGTTATTGCTTTTTAGCTTCGACTCGCTTTTTTATAGTTGTTTATATCATGATTTCTACCCTAGTGACCGTCTTGATATTAATTTTTGGTAGAATCTCATCCCGTCCCTTTTTGGTAACTCGGTAACGGAAAAGGTACCAGAGTTTTGACCCTGAGATTTAGTCCATATTGTGATATGAGACATACCCTATACTTGACTTTCTGTTAGACTTGGTTCTAATAATTTTTGGGGTTTGATTTGGGTTCCAAAAATTAGACTTGATTTAACCATATATATTCTTGGAAACTGACATACCGACGGTATACCAATTTTGACCGACTTTATTTTTGATATTTTTCTGTGAACCCTATCGACATACTGAAGGTGTACTAAAGTATAACGATGGTATACTGATTCTGCCGACATTGGTTGACCGACTTTAGGATAATTGTCTTGGCTGGCATACTGACAGCATACTAGGCTGTGCCGACGATATACGATTTATGAAAGTTTATTTTCCAGTAACTTTTTGCCGACTTGTAAAGGCATACCGACGATATACTATAATATATTAATGGTATACCAATTTGTTGGAATTTAGAACTTGATGTATTTTTCCGATCTCGGGACCGGTGTACTGGAATGTACCGATAGTATACCGATCGTTCACTTTCTTTAGAAATTATTAGTTTTTTGTGATTTAATGTTAAAACTTTTGGCTTTTGCTTGTACAAGCAATGACTTGATCTGATTTTGGACATGAACTTACATGGCCTTAGATGACCTGACTTGACTTGGCTTTACTCGATTTTACCCTGCTTTGTCCGGCTACATGTGATGACTTGATTGACTGGACTTGACTTGGCATGACTTTATATGGCTTCATCGGACATGGCTTGACTTGGTTTTATATAGTTTTATCTGGTTAGACATGGCTTCACATAGTTGTACATGGCTTTACTTGGTTTAACTTGGCTTTACCTGGATTTATTTGGTTTAATGTGGCTTGATTATTGTCGTGGCATACATGAGTCCTTATATGCAATATTTATTAAACTTGTTTATTTTATTATTAGAACTTGACTTGTCTGTATTATTTCTAGGATGGATTCTGCGGAATGCCATACTCGGATTTATACAAAAAACTGCTTAGGGTTTATATCTAGAGATTCACTTAGTACATGGCTAGGGATTTTCCTAGATTGCATGTAGTCCCGGTTATTCATACTGTTATCTTGAGGAGTATCATATGGTTTATATTGTGGCATATCTTGAGGAGTATCCAATTGGTTATGTGTATGGATATCCCGAACGGACTGTAGGGGCATACAGTAAGAAGGAACTCTAGCATCGTGTTGTATTATAAAATTAGTAATTAAAGATTATGATAACCCTAGTTAGTTAAAGGTATCAAGTCGTACTTATGTGATTTATCGTGATTGATGGTTGATGGTTAGTCTAGGCTTTACATGATCACATTTACTTTCAGTACTTGTTATTTTCTTATTGATTATCAGATCCGGATATGTCTCATTGTAGGATTACAGTATTTATTATCCTGAGATCTTTTACATTCAGTCTTTACATTCCAGTATTTGTATTGCTTGTGTTGTTGGTTTAAGTTCCTAGATTGACTTCCTTTGTGGTACTTGCTATTTGGGGTCTGACTCCACTAGTTTTGTATGGCCAGATCCAGTAGCAGCACCGGAGGATCTTTCATACTTTCCTGAGGATGGTGACTACCAAGAGCACCAGATTGAGTGGGTTTTCTTATTTCCACACCCTGATATACATTCTATTTTATGGACATTTAGCCACCGAGAATGTATTTAGCTCATTTTTTTTGTATGATCAGTTAGCCTATGGGCATTAGCATGATTGACATATCCTATGGTTGATCATGTATGACTCAGATTATGGCTAGTTTATTCGTTATGTATTTACTAGCATCATAATCATCTGTCTATTATAGTTTGGGACTTTTTACTATTATATTTCAGCTGATCTTATATCTTGTTATTATTCCTGTTGTTCTTGTGATTGAGATACTAGGGTTTGTTGGACCTAGGCTTGAATATTGCTTTGTAGTAGTGATCCATCATGTCTTACTGTATTATCGTATAGGCAGAGTACCAAAGTGCTCTAAGTATACGTAGCTAGCATTGCCAACCCCGTTCTCCAATATTCTGATATGTGGGGTGTGACATCAGGTATAGATGTCACGCTCTAGTCCCAAAATACATGGAACCAGGATATGTGACATTGGCCAACTACGTATCCAAGTGGACTCCAGTCCAACTTGAATACATATAAGCTGTCCATGATTTGTGTAGCTAATTCTATATCATCTTTCTAACTCAATCCACATGACAAGAAACATAAAAAAAGAAAAATATGAGTACAAGTCTACAGCATAATAATCATATTTGTCCGTATAGACTCAAAAAAAATATGAGTCTATAAATACTAGGCTACCAGCAGATAGGAATAACAAAAATTTAATATAAGATACGGTAGAGTATATACCTGCAATAAAAAGGGTGCTCCACAATCCGGCCAAAGAACTCTCCAAAAGCTACTCAGCCTACCTGGAAGGGAACCAGATCCTCAGAAGGACATAAAAAGATACATAGAAACATGCCACTAATGATACAAAATACTGAAATAATAAAAGGGTGTACCAAACTAAGTATAAATGCAAATGAGAACATCGCTCGTTCGTAGGGGCTCTCTGAATATGAGATCCTTTATCAGCAATGCTCATCCGAGTCGCCTCACTGTCAATATCAACATACCAATAACAGTCCCTATGTCTAGTAACTATTCTCCCTACCCAATGAATCTAGAATGGGTTGACTCCTCGCCACATTCAATCCCTAATGTGAAGTCCAATTTATCTCAATAATAAAAGTATCTAGCATGCACTAAGTCGTCACACGTCCAGATCATACTGATGATCAGTCGAGTATGGGGATACATGTCCTCTATCTTTGTAATATCTCTCTATGTCCAAGTAAGTGTCAGGGTCCTGCGGGATATCGGTCTATCCATAGTGCAATAAGGAAGGACTACTAAATGCCTAGGTTGCAAAGTAACTGACCAATGCACACCGTTGGTTGAACTCAGAGTCATGCTCGGATGCGTAGATAAAATATAATAATAAAAGTATCAGAGCAGGAATAAAATCTAAAATAGAATAACATAGTTGCAAGATATACTTGCCTGGGTCCGCAAGCTGGAAAGATGAAGATAGTATAGAGCCCCAGTCCAGATAGTCCAAGAAGTCTAGAACAAAATAATAATTAATTACTACCACTAGTTACTTAAATTAAGGATAAAAATAAATAAATAAACAAATAAATAAATAAAATAACTAAAAAGGGTGTTATGCAGCACCCAATCCCTAACTAGTCCTAAACTATATTTGAAAAGAGTCTATTACTGAATCAGAGACTTAATTCTTGACTACTCGTTATTACTCATCAACAGCCCACACGTCTGACGAGTCATTCTCCCTTGCTTTATTTATCATATCTACACTTGCTTATTCTCTTCCATCACTTAATGACACAAACGTATAACCTCTCCTTATTTTATCTATGATGATACACTTCAAATCCTTAAAACCCAGGCATGTAACAGGTGGAAAGACTCCCATATGTACAACGTAAAGTATAACTCAACTATATCTTATGGACATTTCCATTGCCTATAAATTCAGCACCTGCAAATAGTGCTTTACCTCCCACATGTGCTGCCATATGAACCCCTGGGATCCAACAGTCCTATACACGCACAATAGGTTCACGTTATTGATTAACACTTAGAATATATTGTTGTTCTTTTTCCAACAAAGCATACACCATATTTTATTGGTATAATATTTCTTCCACTACTCAAACACCTCCTTTATGATTCTACACTTTTACTTGTTAAGGGTCACAACTCACCTTAGAATATATACATCAAAATCTACCCACCATGGTTCCCTTCTCTTCTTAACTTTTTAATATTACACATACATATGCAACCTTAATAACAATACTTATTAGCTTCCTCCGCATGGATGTCCACTCCCCATTGACACTAATAGCCATGGGATGTTCGGCCAATTAAAAGCATCAACAAATGTCTAATTCTTCTATACTATGCACTTGTAAATATCAAGCATAGATTGATAGTAGACATAGCAACAAGTGTCACGTCCTAATTTCGTAGAATCGCCATTCGTCCCCCTGAGTGCGATGTCGTACAAGTGTAAGGTGCGTCTGCACAAGACCTAGCATAATGATATGTATAGAAAGACAAGAGCAGAGTGAACAAGTTAAAGAAAACACATTGAAGCGAACAAAAGTTCTCTTTATTGATAATATACATTTTTGTTACAAACTCTTGACTCAAAAGTAAATGGGTACCGCACAGGCTTACAAGATGGACGCAAAATGAGATAGTCGTTCTATACATTACATCCCATAATAAAACTTTAAAAGATAATCGAAACCTTCGGGCGAAGGTATCGCCTTGTCTCAGAGCTTCATAAGGTGTGTGCACGAGCTGCACGAGCTTCGGATGATTTGTAAAAGCTTCAAAAGAAACGAACACAAGAGAGTCAAAGTTTGGTGGACTGGTTGGAGGAAAGCTTCATCTCCTTGCCGCGTCACCTTAGCTCGGGAAAACTACTGCAAGGAGGGTCAGTAATTGATACAATATTCATGTGAAACACACAGATTATTATTGTGGTCTATCTATCTTGCCTTAGTTCAAGTTATAAAATGTAATAGATATGAAAATACTGAAATAAATATGCCACCGTTCGGTGAATTTTACCTGTATCGTTGAACTACCAGCATGAAACTTACCACGACCTTCACTGCCATGAATACATAGTTAGCTAGCATAATTTAAATATACAAACACATGGGGTCACTGGCGTTTTGTGACATTATGGACTATAGTCCAGGTAGACGATAATGGTTGTTGACACATGTAGCTAGCCTGCTACAAATAATTTTGCCTCCCATGTTGTCACGCCCCATTTTCGAATAGTAGGATACGAGTCGAACACGTCTAGCCTACGTTGTGGACACAACGATAGTGAGCTATTCTAAACCTTAGTTTAATCTATTTTATATTTATTAATAATTTCTCATCACAGTATTACTAACGTTCCTCAAACTAATAATGACCAAAATTTCTATTATTTCATTATTACATGTCCTTTTACAATGAATAGTCGGGGACAAACCCGATAAATGATAAAGGCAACTAAATGATAAAGGCAACTAAAATCCTCAACAACACGATAGTATCACAACATGTACAAATTCATAAATAAAACAATACTAGAATATCCTAAGTCTCAGAAGGAGTCTCCAAGTCCTGCTCAGCATCTACTACTACGTCCTCAGTAGGACAGTAATAGCTAGGGTACATCTCGTCATCATCTTCACCTGCTACGGTTATCCAATCAGGATGGAGCAATATAACACAAATCCTAAAACCACTCACAATAAGGTGCAATACATAAATATTAGGTGATACTCAAAAGAGACAATTGACATATGCAATAAATCAATTATGAATTACACTAAATGAATAAAGTACAATTTAGCCAATGACCATAGCATGCAGGGGCTAATCGGTATAAGACACTAAAAGTGCTAGCAGTCAATCAATTAGATAAGACATTAATTAGTACTATCAGTCAATTATTTAGTAAGACACTAATTAACGTTAGCAGTCAATTATCAATTTGGACTTAAGGCACATAAAGTATAGCAGTCAATGGTCGTCCGGCTATTGGAAGCATATGCTATGACCCGTGTCAGCCTCCCAACTAAGTCAATATTAATAGATAATGAAATATGCCATCAACAAAAAAATGAACCATGACAATGTGCAAGCAATATATAAAAATGCAAATTTTAAATGGAGAGGGAAAGTATACTTGCATGATTCCTCGAAATGATGATGGTGGAAAGATATGTCCCCTCCTAAAAGACATTATTTAATTATCAGTTTCTAATTTCAAATAAATCCTACAGTAATGGTTTCTAGGGTCTATCTTAAATTGTTTAAATTAAAGTATAATCTATTTATTTCTAGAGACTCTTGACTTAAAACTCAAACTACTCTCACTAATCACTTTGACTGACAATTCTTTGGCCAATACTGGGCTCGACCCACTGCAACTGTATATAACTTGTTTTTACTAAATTACTTAGGATTAAAGCTCTGTTTCTTTTTAGAAACTTAGCTGTTGCCACTATTACCCAGACCTTCACCCAATCACTACTCAAAAGAGCTAAGGTCGGTTCTATTTTGTTTTGTTCTTTAGTTAACTAACAGAGTAATCACATGGCTAGGAATTTCACGCCTAATACATTTGAGTTTTCAAATGTATTATGCATGGTTTCCCTCCGTGTCATCCCTGTGCCATCGGTCAAAGGGAAATTCCTCAATTCAGTTGACACATGTCACACTTTATTACCTACCTATCCTTCCTTATTTGGAAAATAGTCGAGCCTCTTAACTCAGTTTCTAAAGTAATCGCTAAAAATTGATTTAAATTTCAACTAAGATAACTAAATCTCCTTTATGCTATCCCTACTTCTGAAATATCCTAAACACTGCTTTGTGCCTTGAGTCGGTCATGTATCGACCCATAATAGGTAATTTTGGTTACAACAGACACCCTCAACTAACAGAAAAGAACTAAATAACATATTAAAAGGTTATACCTGCATTCTGGCTTAACCGGCTTCCTAGACACAGTTAGACATGACTGCTCTTGTATCCAGATTCAAACTGTGCTTTTCTCTGAAGTAATTAGTCAAACATACGGAGTTCAAAATAGAGGACAAGTCTCAGAGTCTTACTTTGAATTTGATCATTAAAAGAGCAAAGGATCAGAAACCCACGAGTGATTGCCGATATCAGAATCTCGACTGAACTCAATCTCTTCAATCTAGAAAACTCCGAAAATAGAGTACACGATCGATCACTGCGTCAAGTTCGTTGACACAGACTCAATTAAGAACAAAAATAAAAAGGAAATAAGGAGTCACATTGTCGAACTCACTGTTCATCATTAAAATTGATTGCTTTAATAACAAACATAAGAAAGTAAAGAGAGGTCCTAGATAGACAATCTAAGTACAATTTTTTGATTCTGGGGCGTGACAATGGACATAGAGCGCTATGGCGGCTCTTTTACTCCGTTGACGATCTGACTCGGGAGTGAGGGATGCTCTCTTCTCTTCTCTCCCTCCTGAGCTTGGGTGCACATACGCCGCTCTTTGGGAGGGTATGGTCTCTCTCTGAAGCAGAAAAAAGTCAACCTTTGGGACGTCCAAGTTGCTCCTATTTATAGCCATCATGTTGATGGGTTATAGGTGCCGCATATGCTTGTGTTTGGTGGCCGCAAGGGGTTCCTTCAACAGAATGCGGTTGTGTCATGCCATAGTCCCAAAATACATAGGACCAGAAATACGTAAGCATGCCAGCCATATGTACATGGCCACACAAATATATATAAACCATAACACATACATACGATGTATTATGAATAATAATTCACAAGTGATATATAATTATCAAATAATTCACAGTAGTACTAAATCTCATCCACAGTCGCAAGTCACTATACTAAACCAATAGATAAAAGTAATAAAATCAGAATAATCCAAAATGATAGTCGGGTGAAGACAAATCCACTACCAATGGCAATATCAAAAACTAAAATGATAAAGTAGGACGAAACTCCAATATAAATAAAATGCTAAATAAAGAGAGTAGTAACTAATAAGTCCCTCAACTAAGAGATGATCATGGATGCTTAGAAGGTAAGACCTCCTCGATGGAAGATGAAAAATTAGGTCCTGGTATGTACTCCTTGTGTTTGATAATAAACGAAAGAAATTAAAACTAGGTTTATACGAAACCCTTTTTTTGGTTTACCAACAAGAAAAAGAAGTACAATTAATCCTATATAAGGATGTTAAGTACAAAAGTTTGATTCTGGGGAAATATTACTACAGGAGTCTGATCTGCGGTCGATCACTTTGTTCCTTGGACCACACGATGATGAAGAAGTGTTATAGAAGATGAAAAAGAAGCTTCAAAGACTGTAGGAGGGATTGAACTCTCGTTGCCAAAGTGGTCAATCGACACTCTCTGGATATACTCTCTCTCTCTCTGATCTTGACCTCTAATGTTTTCAGACCTTGGATTCGATGACCCTCTTGCAAAATCTTCGACCCTGGACCTCCGTGGCCGAAGGTCTCTATTTATAGGGTTCAGGCACAATCGGCGTAAAAACCGAACAGCGGAGAGAGCTGCACCTTTTACGCGACGGTTATAATAACTGCCACCCACGTATGAATGATCTCCTGAATCGACGTATGACACATGTCCCATTACGAGGTAACGCGTATAATCGCTCGTCGAAGATCACGGCATGCAAGCCACATAGGTAACTGCCCCTCGCGTAGAGAAGGTTGGCATAAAAGCCAAATAACTGTCTCGTTGGCGTAAAAGCCAAATAGCTGTTCTGATGGCATAAAAGCCAAGTAGGCGTAGAAGCCGAATAGTTGTCAAGTTGGCGTAGAAGCCAAATGGCTGTCATGTTGGCGTAGAAGCCAAGTAGCTGTCATGTTGGCGTAGAGGCCAAGTAGTTGTCATGTTGGCATAGAAGCCAAGTAGCTATTTTGTTGGTGTAGAAGCCAAATTTTGCTTTGCTGGCATAGAAGCCAAATAGCTGTCTTGTTGGCGTAGAAGCCAAATAGCTGTCTTGTTGGCGTAGGAGCCAAATAGCTGTCTTGTTGGCGTAGAAGCCAAATTCTGTTTTGCTGGCATAGAAGCCAAATAGCTGTCTTGTTGGCGTAGAAACCAAATAGCTGTCTTGTTGGCGTAGAAGCCAAATAGCTGTCTTGTTGGCGTAGGAGCCAAATAGCTGTCTTGTTGGCGTAGAAGCCAAGTTCTACTTTGCTGGCGTAAAAGCCAAATAGCTGTCTTGTTGGCATAGAAACTAAATAGCTGTGTAAAGTTTGATGCTGCCTGGATAGGTAACTAGCGAAAAGATAGTCGATTATCCTTCCTTGACTGAGGTTTTGAGCATATTTTGGGCCAAATAGCCTTATCACGCACTTTTGCAAATATAGCCTGAGTTGGCATATTTTGAGGAGATAGCATACAACGTACTCCTATAGTTGAAAGTAGCCAGGTCGGCATATTTCGAGAAGATAGCATACGGCGTACTCCTATAGCAAAAAATGGCCTGATTGGCGTAATGTGCAGGGATGGTGATGTGGACGTATTAGCCCTAATTATAGCTCACCCAGTCATTAAAAGTAGAACCAAATCTCGTGCATTAAGTGCAGAGATCTGCCCCCATCTCGCATATTAACTGCAGAGACGTGCCTCGAGTTCTGTACGAAGAGCATCTTTTGACGTGGCGGTTGGCTTTGTCTCATCCTGAGCATCAAAGCTCGTCTCTGCCTGTATAGAATAGGTAGCGTATTCCTTGAATGCGTAAACGATGTCTTATATCAAGGATTTGTCACTAAACTACAGTCTGGGGCTCTGTGCAGAATCATCATTACAGCCGTCCTCTTGATAGTCGTGTAGCACTCTTTTTCAGGAGTCAGGTTCACTGCTTCGTCTGACAGGTTCATTCGAGAAATACGAAAAGTTCCTCGTACAACTTCCCGCTGCATTAAAAGTAGATAGGTTTTACGTCGAAGTGGCGATGTAGCAACCTTTTTACGCCAAAGCAATCTGGAAATACTGCATTACGCGGTTGTTCTGGAGCTATGTTTTATGCTGAATAGCGTTGAAGCTCTGTTGTACGCCAATGGCTCTGAAGTCATATTTTATGTCACCCAGTGTTGGAGCTCTATTTTACGCTGGCTTTCTGCATACTGAGGGTTTTACGCGTATAATTCCTCAGCGTATTTTTCATGCTTCTACAAGACCCCCTTCAAAGTTTTCAAATTCCTCGTAATTTGAAATACTTTAAATGAAGCATGAAACGGTCAAGTTTGAGTCGTTCTGTGAGGGTAATTTCTCGACAAATATTTAGGAATTTGTTGGGATTTATTGTGATCTCCTCTGCCTATATAAAGGCGAATGAGTTAACCTATTTTTCCTACACTTCCTTCACCACAAAGAGATGGTTGCCGAGCTTCGTCGGGTTGACTTGAGGAAGAAGAAGATCATGTTCTTCCAGCATGTAAGGAGCCGTAAAAAGAGGCATCTTCGAGCAAATGTCCTCTGCAACGATGGATCATGGAACGATATCATAGCTTCCTTTGCTCGGGATGATCAGCAATTTCATATGACGATTCGTCCAGGAGAGAGAAAGGGTCATATTGGACCACACAGCTTGCAAGATGTATTTTCTTCCATCATGGTGCTAGACGAGGGTAGGCAGTTTGGCACTGTCTTCCAGTATTGTGTTGGGTCTGAACTCCTAACATAAATCTAGGACATGCCTACCATGGCGTATGGAAGACGGGCTTACGAAATTGATACATGCCCAGTTCTGTATCCTTCCGCCATAAATCAATTTCTTGTTAATCGGCCACGTAAGCCGATTAACTGCTGTAGAAGACGAAAAAGATCTACACCAATATGAGAACCTGGCACAACAGATTCTGGATGTAATCTTAAATGAAAATAAGAAACCCTTTGTAGAAAAAGGATTTCTATCATATGTAATCATGATTAATAGAATTGTCTTCTTTTACGCATCTGATGATTTGCCATATTTGCTATGAGGAAGTCTGAATATGTGCAGCTTCAGTACGTCTGAATAACTTTACACCGACTCTGATAAAAGAGTATCTGATTTCGTCCTATCTTTTACGCGTAACAGAAGGTGCGTAGAAAGCTTCTTTAGCATTAAGTTGAAGATCCAAACTGTCATACTATTTTGGACGAGGAGTTGCGTAGAATTTCTGAACTGTCACTTCTCTGATACGAAGAATTTTTGTTCAGACCATCATCTTCAAGAATGGTTTCCCAAAAATTCCTTGAAATAGGGCGAGAAATGGCCGTCAAACAGGCCATGCTTGAATTTTTGAAAAAGATTATGACTGGACTTTAGATGAACTTCCATCGGGCCAAGAGGAAGAGTCATCTTCAATGTTGACCTCTGTGTGTTTCAGGCACTTGGAATGTTTTGTATCCAAAAAGGAGCATTGTCTGCGTAAACCCTTGTAATTGGCCATCTGTAGCTTTCGAGCGTAGAATCGTAGATTTGTAGCCTCTGAGCGTAAAAAGCTTTCGAGCGTGAAATCATAGATTTGTATCCTCTGAGCATAAAATCGTAGGTTTGTAGCCTCTGAGCATAAAAGCTCCTGAGCGTAAAAGAATCTGAGCGTAAAATCATAGATTTATAGCCTCTGTGCGTAAAACCGTAGATTTGTAGCCTCTCGAGCGTAAAAGCTCCTGAGCGTAAAATCATAGATCTGCTCTGCGCGTAAATTTTGGATCCACTGACTGTCTATCTTCTTTTTTCAAATGATAGGCTGACGTAGTCCCAAATCATAACCGAATATTAAATATCGAATTTGGTTAGGAATTCGAAGAGTTATCCGAACTCTATAAATAGCCCAAGGTCCTGAGAGAGAAAACTTTTATCTGTCTTCACAAAACCCTAGCTTTCTAAGAACCCTTCTTCTTTGTCTCTTTCTTGAGAACTCAGATTCGCCATGGCACCTAAACAGGCTTCCACTGCTAAGGGAAAGAAGGTCTCTTCCTCTTCTCGTTCTTCTGCTCTTGCACGAGCAACTCCCATTAGGCTGAACGAGCCTCGATAGGAATGCAGCGCTCCGCCGTTGAGCTGTGCTCCGGACGTTACAGGAAAAAGGACTCCGAGGGGAATAGAGGATTTTTTGCACACGTTGTACGTGTATGCGAACCAATACGCCCATATTTCTAATGTGTCAGCGTAAAACCATCTTTTCGCAGTCTGGCGTAAAAAGCTCAGTCTGTCAAAATTTGGCGTATTCTACAAACTTTGGGTTTTATGCGCTGGATATAAATTCTGGCGTACAATCTCAAATTTTGGCGGTTTAGCGTAAAAGCTCAGACTGTTAGATTTTGTGTATACTGCCAACCTTGAATTTTATGCCTTGGAAGTAGGTTCTAGCATAAAAGCTCAAGTTTTGGCAGTCTTGGCGTAAAAGCACAGACTGATAATCTTTGGCATAAACTGTAAGAGTGTAACGTCTAGTGTAAAAACTGACTTGTTCTCTTGTGTTTTGTAGTGGACTTGCAGATCCCTCTTTTGGCTGAGTTGATGGGCTCTGCTGCCGGGATGCTGAACTCAATCTATTTGGAGGACTTGTCGCATGTGACATTCTCCATTTCTGGAGCCAACTATCTTGAAGAAAGGGGAACCCTTATCTCGTCCCAGGGAGAATGCATACTGCTGAGTATGATCAGTGGGGAGCCCCTGACATACATAGATGGGACGGAGTATAAGAAACTGGGTTTCTTATTCGAGAATGTTATTGACAAACAATCCCAGACCAAGCCCAAGAAGGAGGATTGGGTGTTTACTGCTGAGGGCACGGTGATGTATCTGCCAAGGATGCCCAGGGATTACCCTATCTCGGTATTCTTCCATGCCACACATCCTAGGAAGATGATGTGGACTTTGACTCCCGATCTTCACGGCCGACCGGGGAAAATTTTATACAACAAGGGATATGACCGGGGGGCCTATATGAGTCATCCTTCAGGCCCTGTTATGCCCTTTAGGGATTTCTGCCTGGTAGTGTCCCGAGTGAGGATACTTCGCTGATCCAGCCGGTTCAGATATCGACCTTCTGCAATGACTTCATGGGGCAGGAAGGAATGTACCCCAGGGTCAACCCTCGGACCAGTGGATGGCTTAGCCCGAGGAATCTTCTATGGGCCAGTTTGACTGCCTGGGCCCTGAAGCACTTCTAGGTGGAGCTGGAAAATATTGGCTTGTTTGCGGCTGTGAGTGCCACAAGTGTTGTGTTGCCTGTCAACCCTAACTTGTTCTTAGCCTTGATGGAGCGATACAATTCGCTTACTGGGACTTTTGCCACTCCGCTGGGTGCGTTAGGCTTAGCACTTCATGAGATGGCAGAGATTTCAAGGCTGCCAATGGGGGACGCTCCTTATGAAGAGTATGTCCCTACATACAGGGAGTTGAGGGATACAAACCCTCGGGCAGTGGCAGTGTACCAGGAGCTGATGTGCCACTACCTTGCCTGCACCACTTTCTACAAGGAGCCCTCTGATTTGGCTCACATCAACAAGTGGGCAACCTATCACTTCTTCCACAGGCCAGAAATGTTAAGCCGGACAAGGTGGTAGATAGCCAAGATAGGCCCTTGAACCTCCTTAGCATGATCAATGCTGACACGGTCGATGATCTCATCGAAGATGCAGGGGCTTCGGATTATATTTTTGACGAGGAGAAAGGGGGTTACCCTGCAGGCACAAAAGCCTTCATCTATATGAGGCATTGTCGCAAGCCTCTGTCAAAGAAAGCTCAATTGGCTAGCTTTCTCTCCGTCTGGCTACGCCGCTGGGTAGTACCGGGCATCGCGTCTACAGATCGCATCCATAGCAACACCTTATGCTCCACAGTCCGTTTAGTGTTCGGAGCAAGACTGGGCCTGCTTTCTACTATGGTATGTAGAATACAAGCAGGCTTGAGGGCCCTTACTGTTGGGCTGCTCGCTGATGTGACGCTGCGTGAAAGCTTTCCCAGGGTAGAATAACCATTCCTATATTTGATGGGATGGTTAATTCTTTACAACACCAGGGTGATGTCTATCGGTTCTGCCAGCAGTTCGGGAAATAACTTCTTGTTGAATTACAAGAATTCCTCTTGGAACGTGGCGACCGTCACAGATTGCCGGCGGGCGTTAAACGTTGCCCACAACCGGAAGATCTTCTGTATCGTCCCCCTGTACATATCAATCAATAGGGGATGAAACTTAAGGATAAAGGTCGTGGGAGAACCATTCTTTCTCCTGAAGTCTTCTACTGGTTGGTCTGCATTAGACCTTCCCACTTACTGTACAAAAGTGAGGACCATTGCTTCTTGGAGCCTTATCTGCCCAGTCGGTTCATCAAGCAGTTTAGGTATGACCAGTTGGATGTGGGGAATGCCATAACCAGCTTCAAGTCCAAAGGTGGACTTATTGATGGAGCCAGAGGATGGCGGCACTTTATCACGGGCTGTACTGGTGCAACTTTTGTCGTGCCCGCGACTTTTCTCTCCATGGAGCTGTGCATCCTTCACTCATATGCGCAGTTCTATGCGTCCATCAATACCTTCCATCGCGATTTTGATGTGCATGGAAGTTTTAGGATGCCCTCCCATAGGTCCACTGGAAGGAAGGATATTCCGTCTGTTTCCTCGGATGAGAATGAAGACACCACCGGGGCAGACAAATTTTTGTTAATAATACCGAGAGGCATAATAGATCCGCCAGCAGAGCCTCTCGTTATCCCCCAGAAACAGAAGGCTTCCACTCCGAAAGAGCCTTCCCCTCGCAAGAAGAAAGTTGCCAGAGGTCCAAAAAGGGCTTCCACCAAGGGTGCTTCTAGGAGTGAGCCTGTCGTTTCCCCTGTTGGGGGTGATTCTTTGATTAGAGGTCCTTTGTCTTTTAGAGAGGGAACCTCCATAGTTCCGACTGGCAGTGTCGGATATTCATTGCTCGAGATCACTGCTGCTACTACTACTTCTGGTAGCGCTGGATTCCACCCGATGAGCCTCGAGTGGATCTTGGTGACGACTGGAAAGACTATCCTCCAACGTCAATTGGTGCACCCTCTTCCCCAGGTATGATAGCTCACTTAGAATCATTAAGAAATGATTTAGCTGTATAGGCTACAGACGCGATATATATACCATCGACCATGGGTAAATGTCATTTTTATGCCTCTTTTAGGAAAATTAACATCAAGTTGATATTAACTTTCACTTGTCTTCTTTTCAGTTGAAGACATCTCAAGGGAGGGCAGACTTGATGCAACCTTTGACCTTGTCGCGGATCCTGCCGATGAAACGGTGGCGTTTGATATCGAAGAGGCATGCTTTGAAGATGCCGATCCTTCGTCCACAACATTTTTGGGCGTCGTCTCGCCAACAGCAGTCCAGATGTCTTCAGAGGAGGATGAGCCAATCATCGCGACTGTGCCTCCTTCATTGAGTATGCCAGCAACTTCAACCATTGCTGGTGTTCATTCTTTTGTAGTACCATCTGTAGAGGCAACGGCTGTGGCAACATCCTCCGTGGTCATTCCTGGAAGGAGATTTCCCGGTATCGCAGCCACTCCTAGCGTACATTCGGTCTTCGATATGCTGATTGAACAGTATACCAGCCTGTTCTATCACAGTTTGAAGGAGTTGATTTCCATGGTACTGGATAAGAACCTGAGCTTTGATAATCTGTTGACGTCCTCCCAGCTTGAGATAGCGCCGATCAAAAATTTCAACGACGCTGGAATAGCTGATGTGCTGGAGCAAATAGTTAATGGTTTAGAACAACCCATTAACGAATATTTGTAACTCTCTTGAGGCAACATCGATGATATGATTTAGGCCAAGTACGACTCCTTGACTGCGAAGCTTGCTGAGCAGATAGAACTCTGGACAAATTCATCCGGACACAGCAGCGAAAGATGGATAAAGAGCAGGCCGTCTTGGAGGAGGTTATTCCTCAGCTAACCCAGTGCGAGGCCGAATGTGAGGGAAATGACACAAGGGTCCATAAATTGGAAGCAAAACTCGCTCAGGCAAATGAGTGGGCTCTCCAGTCATCGGCAGTTGGAGATGTGTTGAAGGGCCGAATGGATACAGCTCAGCGGAACTTGGTACGTGCGGGCGACATCCGTGCCGATTTTGTTCATGTTCGGTCCGAATTATCCCTCCTGAGTGATGATGAGGCATGACTGGAGCGGGATCGCGCTAACATCTTAGACTCCAGGAATGAGAGGATGGCCGCTCTGGCGCAGCAGATTCATGATTTGACTGCTCCTCCCCAATGATGTACTTTTTTGCTTCTTTTTGTAACTTGCTCTTCCCGGAGATAATAACGAGGCTTTATCTAACTTCCCATTATTTTTGAATATAAATTATAGGCTAGGGTGAAAGTGATATCAGAGGTAATATGGACTTGATATTCTTTCGGTAAGCTTCAGCTGGATATATCTATTAAGAGGTTATGTGGACATGATAGAATATGATCCAACTAAATTTGTATACAAAACACTATCAGAGGTAATATGGATGTGATAGATTTTGAAGTTCCAAATTAGTTAAACATATCTATTCAGAGGTCATAATAACATGATAGAATATGGTCCAACTAGTCTTTGTACGTAGTATCGTCAGAATGAGATCTTCACCATACTCCGTTTAAGCAAGGAAGATTAAGCATAGTACTTATTCAGAAATTTGTCGTTGATAGGAGACATTATCAGATCTCCGTTAGGATTGGCTAATATGTAAGCGCCATTTGAGAACGTCGTCTCGATCACATAAGGGTCCTCCCATTTGGGCTAGAATTTACCCTTACTCTTGTGAGTAATGATCATTGGCCTCTTCACAGCTAAAACTAGCTCACCAACTTTGAACACTCTTTCCTTCACTTTTTGATTAAAAGCTCTGGAAATGCGTGCCTGGTAGAATGCAATGCGCTGTTGGGCTTGAAGGCATTTCTCGTCTAATCCTTCTAGCTTTTGAAACCGTAGTCGATCATTATCTTCCTGAGTCAACTCGTTAGCCACTGTTATTCTGAGTGATAGAATTTGGATTTCAATGGGGAGAACTGCTTCACACCCGTAGACTAATGAGAATGGGGTACAACCCGTTGGTGCTCGTACCGTTGTACGGTATGCCCAGAGGCATTCTCCGAGCTTCTCATTCCAATCTCTTTTGTTCGAAAAGACGAACTTTTTCAAGTGTTTCATAATGGTTTTGTTAAAGGCTTCCGCCAAACCATTAGCAGCCGAATTATATGCCGTAAAGGCCATATTTTGTATCCGATTCTTATTACAAAATCGGTAAAATGCCTGGCTGATGAATTGAGGCCCGTTGTCATGAATTATCATTCGGGGTATTCCAAAGCGATAAATGGCATGGTGCTTGATAAAGCTGATCATATTGGATGTCTTTACCTCAGCAAGGGGGATTGCCTCAGCCCATTTAGAGAAATAATCGGTGATAGCCAATATGAACCGATGTCCTCTAAAAGATGACGGGTGAATCGTATAAATGATGTCCATACCCCATGATTTGAAGGGCCATGATGCAATGGTAGGATTTAGATACTCAGAAGGCTGATGTATAAAATTCATATGAACTTGACAGGCTTTGCACTATCTTGCATACTTCACTGCATCTACGATCATAGTAGGCCAGTAGTAACCCATCCTCCTGATACGATCTTGTAACTTAGGACCGAGTTGATATGCACCACATACACCGTCGTGAGCTTCACGGATAACCCATTTTGTGTCATCATCGAAGAGACATCGTAGTAGTAGTCCATCGTATGTTCGACGATATAGACTTTGTGAAGAAGCATCAAAATAGAAGCGTAATGGTCGTCTTTTGATAGATACTGCTTCTTTAGGGTCCTCTGGTAAGATTCCGTATGCCACGAAAACTATAAAGGGACTTCTCCAGTCTCTCTTAGGAGGAATTGTGTTTGTGGTGTAGCTGCGTTCCAGGTGAAAGTTATTTTTTACACAAAATAGATCTCTGTTGAAAAGGATCACCGAATTATGTCTCCTTATAAGAATAGCTAGATCTGCAGCTAAACTGGCTAGAGCATCAACTTCCAAATTTTGAGATCGAGGCACATGTTCTAGGAAGAATCCTTTAAAAGACATTGCTATCTCGATCGTTGCTTGTTGATAAGGAATGAGGTATGGATTGCGGACTTCATATACTCCTCTGACCTGATTGACAATCAGCTGGGAATCACCAAAAGCTTTCAGGTATTGAACGTCCAATTCTTTAGCGACTTGAAGCCCGATTAGTAAAGCATTATACTCTGCCACATTATTAGAGCAGGGCTCGCTAAGAGAATATGCTCGATAGATGACGAGTTTATCAGGAGTTACCAGGACAATTCCTACTTCTGAAACCATATTTCCCTTGGGACCAGTCCTGGAAGCACCATCAAAGAATAGCTGCCATATATCGCCTTCCATTGTAGAGTTATATTCTGCAACTTCGTCTGGAATGTCCTCGTATAGTTTGGAGGTTTCCGGAATTAGATGAGCAGCTAAGAAATCAGCCAAGGCCTGACCCTTTATGGACTTCTGAGGGACGTACACCATATCATACGGTGTTAATAATATCGCCCAAGTCGTGAGTCAGGAATTAAGGACGCTCGGCTTGTTCATCAATACCCGAAGAGGATTAATCCTGGAGATGATATGAATAGTTTGGCCTGTGACGTAATATCGCATCTTCTGAATGGCGAACATTAGGGCCAAGCATTCTTTTTTCTACTAGATTGTACCGGTGTTCAGCTCCGACCATTATCCTACTTAGGTAGTAGATAGCCAGTTCATGCCCTCATTGTTCTTCTGTGCGAGGAGAGCTCCTAAAGAATAATCCATTGCTCCAACATACAGCAAAAATAGTCTTCCTATGACGGGAGACACCAGAACTGGAGGATTAGTGAGATAGCATTTGATATCATTAAACTCTTGCTGACAGGCTTCGTCCCATACAAAGGACACACCTTTCTTCATCAGACGGGAAAAAGATTGACATCTCCCAGAAAGGTTGGATATGAATCTCCTAATATAAGCTAGACGACCTTGAAATCCCCTGAGTTCTCTCAGATTACGGGGAGGTCGCATCTCTAGGATAGCTTTTACTTTATCAGGGTCAACTTGAATGCCTTTGGCAGGGATGACAAATCCCAGGAATTTGCCACTGGATACACCAAGGAAGGACTTCGTAGGGTTCATTTTGAGTTGATGTTGGCACATCAACTCGAATACTGTCTTCAAGTCTTGGATGTGAGTACCCTTAAGGTGGCTTTTGACAACGATGTCGTCTACGTAATATTCCACTATTTTGCGCAGATGCTTATGGAATTTGTTACTCATAGCTCGCTGATATGTAGCCCCGGCATTCTTTAATCCAAAAGGCATGACTGTGTAGCAATATACCCCCAGTGGTGTGTAGAAGGCAGTATGCTTCTCGTCTTCATGATCCATCTTGATCTAATTATACCCTGAGAGTCCGTCCATGGAAGACATGCGTTCAAAACCACAGATATTGTCGATCATGACGTCTGTGATGGGAAGAGGGAACTCATCCTTGGGGCAGGCCGAATTGAGATATCGGAAGTTGATACAAATGCGAACATTCCCACTTTTCTTCATGACCAGGACAACATTAGCGACCCAATCAGGATGTTGTTCTTCCCGGATGAATCCATAGGATATCAACTTCTTGATTTCAGCTTCAATGGCATCCATCATATCCGGGCAGAACCGGCGTTGGTGCTGCTTTACAGGCTTCGAATTGGGCAGTATATTGAGCTTATGAGTGGCCACTTTTGAATCAAGACCTGGCATATCCTCATAATTCCATGCAAAGACGTCAATATATTCTTTTATCAGCTGAATCATCTCTTTTCTTTCTTCTTCGGAAAGATTATTACTAATAAATATCGGCTTTGGTGAAAGTTCATCCCCAACATCGATTTGGATAACTTTATCTTCAGTAGGCGGTTCTCTTTGCTCGAACCAGAGTTTCTATTGTGTATCCATTTGCTGTGCCCAGGAGTTATTTTCAAACGGTTCAGATTCTTGTTCGTCTGCTTCGAGAGAATCTGTCAATACCGTATTTGCTGACAATACTCGTTCGAGATCATCGTATGAGTAGGAGGACGATGAACCATCCTGAGAAGAGAAAAAGGTATCCTCACTTGACTCAGAAGTTGCAAGAGATACGGTATAACCTAACCCGAAATGAGTTCGTTGATGGTAGGGATCACCATACAATGGTATTCGCCTGCCTTTTCCATAGTTGAGGCCTGGCTCTGACTTCAGATCATAACGGTATTCGCTTGTGGACCTGCATTTTCCCAGGATTGGACTCGCGAGAATCTTCTTGTACAATTGGTCTGTTCCGTATGCGACCGAAGACTATTGATGCTGATTGCTGCTAGTAGGCGGGATAATAAAGATAGAATCTTCATGTGGCCCGTATGTCGTGATGACATTAGATATTGATGCGACCTCCCATACATACGGATGATAGAAGTCTATAGCTTCCAGTAATTTTTGCGCTATAGTTTCTATATCGTTATGAGGGGAGTACTCCTGATTCAGAAATTGAGCGTCAGAATACTGGAAAAGAGAATCTTTATTATCGTCAGAAACCACGTTCCCGGTTGTATTTACATCAGTCAGCTGCGTGCTGCGCCAAAGGTTGATGACCAAAGGTGGAGGCTTCTGGTTCAGAGTGATCACTAGGGGATCACTTCCTCCTTCTGATTTGGTTTGGTCCAAGTGGACAGCCATGGGTTCCATGACTTTCGGACGGGTAGTCCGCCCTTTCACCTGGATTGACAGCGGTTGCTCAGCAGACGGCTCTCTTGGCTTCCGGTGGGATTCCTCCTCCGTTTTGCCTGACACCTACTTTATGTAGTCTTGGGTGTCCAATATGGCATCAGAATAGTAGGACTCAACTCCTTTGTATGGGTTGAGGTCAGCAAACTCCATCTTTACTGTCCCTTGGGTATCTACATATTTGAAGCATTGATGTAGAGTGGAAGGAACAATATTATGATCGTGGATCCAAGGTATGTCCAAGAAAATGTTGTAGGACACCTCCGAATCGATGACGTAGCAAGTAGCCACTGATCTAAGGTCCCCAATCTGGATCCTTAGACGAATCTTCCACAACGGCTTACTTTTCCTGGCGTTGAAGCCCACGATTGTAGTGGTAGTGTAAGCCAGTTCGCTGGTAGGAATCCTCAATGGCCTGAGCAGACTATGAGGGATGATGCTGATCGACGATCCCGGATCTATGTGAATCCGGTCTACCTCCATGGAACCGACGTATCCGGTATAATAGAGGGGCCTGTCATGCTTGTTGTGTTTCAACAACATGTCTTCTTGAGTGAAAGTGATGTTAGGGACCACTTCCATCAGGCTATGGCATTAAGGACATGCCACAGGCTCTTTGTCGGGGGACTTAAGCTGAGTCAAGCATACATCTGCCTACATTAAAGCTTCGCTCAGGGCTTGACGAGCGTCTTTGGAAAGCCTGGGTAGCTCAAAAATGGACAGACTGGGTGGAGTATTAGCCAATTGGGCCAGGATGTCGAAGTTATATGGCTTCGCCAAACCTTTGTTTTGAATATTCTTTAAAGGTTTATCAAAACGAACTTCTTTCTGGTTGTCCTTGTCCACCGCAGTTGGTCTAGAAGGACCTGCCTCCAATATGACAGGTTCAGGCTCTGAAAGTTTGGCAGCTGAAGCGTCTGCCGTTGCATCTCCCTGATTTCCTTTATAGTCCTTGAGGTAGGCTTTCCCTGAACGGGTTCCGGTAGCCAAAGCCTCTTCTTCTAATGTCGGGGATATTGCAACCATATGGCATGGTTTGTCTTTTGAGTTCTTTCTGGACTTAGTCTTAATAGCTTGTGTTTTTTCTCAATCTTTGACACCAGATCAGGATGAACCCACATAATCTTACCACGCTGGGTAGTTAGGGGTACCAAGTCATGATTTTGACCCCTGGCCGGAGGAAGATTAACAATGTTCATCATCGTCCAGGAAATAGGTACTACATCATCCGGGACTTCCTAAGGGGGAAGATCGTCGAATTGGAGAGAGATCATGTTGGAAGTGACCGTCTTCTCGCTATTGCACAGAGTGATGGCCTTGGCGTCGATCAGCTCATGGATTTTCCTTTTTAGTACATAACACGCCTTGGTAGGGTGATGTATATACCTATAGAAAATACAGTTCTTAGGATTATTGGTACTGCCGACTTCATTGGGCCGCTTTACCTCGGGGAGAATGAGCTTGCCACTTTTGACTAGACAGTCGAATATGCTCAGAATATCGTCGTCGTCAAAATAGTATTCTTCTTTAGGCCTAGAAGTCCCAGGATTCGTTGGCGTAGTCCCAGGAGTATGTTGTCTGGACGTGTTGATCGCCAGAGCTTCCTTTTCTTTGGAACCACGAGGATGGTCGCTATTGGAGGATGACCTCTTCCCTCTTTCAGAGGTAGAGATCATGATTCCATTGTCACGTGCCTTCCGACTGTTGTCTTCAGCGGCTACTGCTGAGATGATAAACGAGGGCCAATCATACAACTGATATGGTCCTGTAAACACCGAGATCAGTAGAAGCAGGTTCTTCCTGCAAATATCAACCAAGGATGAATCCAGAACTCTGGGAGGCATCTGCAAAGTGGCTTGACGAAAGCGTTCAATGAAAGTACGAACGTTCTCTTTCTCTTTCTGCTTCACTTCGATGAGCGAGGACATAGACATGTCCATCCCTCCTTCGTAGAATCGAGCGAAGAACAAAGTCTTGAAATCTTCAAAGGAAGTAATACAATTGTCCGCAAAACTACGGTACCATTGATAGGCCACTCCAGACAGACAGCCCTTAAATACTCGAGTGAGAAGGGCGTCATTCCCTTGCAGCAACACCGTCATCATGCTGAAGTAGTTCATGTACTGACTTGGTGACGTCTTTCCCTCAAACAAAACCATAGCCTGTGGTTTATACTTTGGAGGGAAAAGAATCTCGTCCCAGATAGCTGGGTAAGGCTGATTGATGCCCAACTTCTTGAGCTGATCCTTGTGCTTCAAGGTATCAAATTGGGCTTTCAACTCCCGAACTGCCTGTATTGGATCTTCAACTGGGAAGGGGACCGCAGAGAGGTGAGAGGTCGATTGTATTATAACTCCAACATGAGGCAATATATTCTCCAGATTCAGAGGTGGAGGAGTCGTTGACTTTTAATTTGGAGTCGGCTCCTGGCTTGTGTTGGATGGTGGCATGTCCACCCCCACACGCAGTTGAGTTGGAGGAACCGATGCTTGAGCTATAGCAGCTGCATGTTGAGTCAACATTATCTGGTGCATATTTTCTATCATAGAATGCATCTCTTTCAGTGATGTCTCTAATACAACAATGCGTTTCTCAGTTCTTCCTGATGGGGAAGCCTCTTCACGTTCATCTCCGATGGTATAGACCCCCATTTCTCTGGGTGCTACCGAGGGATCAGTATAGACCTCTGTAGAGATCGAGTCTATACTGTCAGTATCACCTTCAAGAAACTGGCGACTCCCAGTGTCAAAATCGGAAGAATATGAAGCCGATTCTCGCGACCTCGAGCGAGTATTCTGAAAGACACCTGCTTCAATATTATCCAGGAGTCTGGCAAATCTCCTTTAGCTTGGAGTTCTAGAAGGGTGACGTCTTGAACTTGACCTTCCTCTAGGAATATGTGAAGCCATGTTCACTGATGCGAATGTAGGCTCTTCTTCCTGTAAGGGCACAGAGTAGTTTAACCGGTCGAAAACTGACCGTTTTGCCTTAGAGTAGCAGTAGTTAACAATAACTTTATGACTATTACAACAGTGCTCCCTAGGGGATGTAATAGACATATTAGAAGATCCCCTGTCTTTGCGCTTTTGGATAAGAAATCACACAAGTCAGGAGGACTAACAGGAGAAGAAGAAGAAGGCTTATTTTGCCTTTTTACATCAGTTGGGGTACGGAGTTTGGGAATCATAACTCTCTCCCTGCCATAAGAATACAGCAGTTCAGCCATGTGAGTAGCATACGATCCATCATCCGTCTGAGGAGCGTATATTCCCGTGAATCGGGTCTTCTTTACGCTGAGGGGCTTGTCTTGGCGTAATCTAGAGCTTTGCATAGGTTGGCGTAAAACTGAGGAAGTCCTCAATCGGCCGTCAGCATTCCGCGTAATCTGAAGAGCGGGCAAATTCTTCTCTTGATGGCGTAAAAGCCAAGAGGTCGGGAAATCTGCCAGTTGTTTTCCCTTACGGTGATTGCAGGGACCATCTGCCTTCTTATAGGCGGGAGATATATTTTTACGCGCGGGACGCGGTTGGAATTTCTGAATTGGCGCTGAGGCATTATCAGAAATTTTGTCTGCCACGTCACAGACGGAAGAAAGAGTTTTATGCGCGGGGTACGGTTTAGACTTCTGGATTGGCACTAAGGCACTACTAGAAGCTTTGTCTGCCATATCACAGACGGGAGACAAAGTTTTATGCGTAGGACGCGGAGTAGGCTTCTGGATTGGCACTAAGGCATTCCCAGAAACTTTGTCTGCCATGTCACAAACGGGAGACAGAGTTTTACGCATGGGGCACGAAGTAGACTTCTGGATTGGTACTAAGGTACTGCCAGAAGCTCTATCTGCCACGTCACAGACGGAAGACAGAGTTTTACGCAGGGGGCGTGGAGGTTACGATGTTACTGTAGAAGCATAAAAAATACACTGGATAGCTATACGCAGCATTTTGATACAGGGCAGCATAAACAGAGGACCTCAGAGCCATCAAACGTGCAACAGAGCTTTTCCGCTGAGCACAGCGTAAAAATATAGGCTCAAGGACCATCCGCGTAATGCAGTATATCTAGGCTGCTTCAGCGTAAACAGGGTGCTTCATCGCCTTTATGGCATAAAACTCATCCGCTTTCAATGCAGCATTGAAGTGTACGAGGAACGCTTCGTATTCTTCGAAATGAACATGTCAGATCAAGCAATAAACCTGACTTCTGGACTCCTGACAAAAAGTACTGCACGATAACCCAAGCGACAGCTATAATGATGGCGCAATACTGCAACCCAGGCTGTCATTTACTGCCATTTCCTTTGCGTAAACCACTTTTACACATGCAAAGGAATACGCTGCCTAGTTTTACACAGGTAGATATGACCTGTTTACGCTCCGCAGAAGACAAATAGCCTGCCACATCAAAAGCTGCACATCGTACAGGGCTCGAGGCATGTCTCTGCATTTAATACGCAGAGCGGTGACAGTTTCTCGATGTACATCTCAGCATTTAAAGCACCAAATACTGACAGATGCCTGAGGCACGTCTCTGCACTTGATGCACAGAAGGGTGGCAGACCTTCAAAATACGCCTCTGTATTTAATGTGCAGGATAATGGCGAATCTCCGCATTTAATGCAGGAGATTTGATTAAACATCACCGAACCATCATTTAGTGACATCCCCTTTGCGTAAACTATTCTTACGCATATAAGGGAATATGCTGCCCACTTTTACACAGGCAGACGTGAGCTTCTTATGCTCCGTAGAAGGCAAACAGACCGCCACGTCAGCTGTTACTCTTCGTACAGGATTCGAGGCGCATATCTGCATTTGGTGCACAGAATGATGGCAAATCTTAAAGACAAGCCTCTGTATTTAATGCGCAGGATGGGGGCAGATCTCTGTATTTAATGTAAAAGATTTGATTATATCTCCAAGAGCCGTAATTCCGGCTAAAACATCCACATCATCTCGGCTTCTACGCCTGCTCGACTTCTATGCCCACTCGGCTTCTACGTCTGCTCGGCTTCTATTCCCACTCGGCTTCTATGCCCACTCGGCCTCTATGACCACTCGGCTTCTATGCCTACTCGGCTTCTATGCCTGCTCGGTTTCAATGCCTACTTGGCTTCTATGCCATCGTGACAGTCATTGGCTTCTACGCCAACCTCTTCTACACAAGGAATAACTACCTACGTGGCTTCTACGCCATGATCTTCGCAGCAGATATATGCGTTTGTCCCTCAGTTGGACACGCGTCACAGCTCACTCAAAAGGTCATCTATACACAGGTATTGGTTATTTTAAACCGTCGTACAAAAGGGTGCTGTACTTTCTACTACTCGGTTTCTACGCCAACTGTGTGGTTACTGTCACTAAAAACTCTATAAATAGAGACCTCTATCAACAGAGGAAATGGTCGAAGAAAACGGTTAGAAAATTGATCAAGAAATCCAGTATCAGATCCAACGGTCGCAAAGATCAAAGGTCAAACGGTCAAGAGAGAGAGAGAAGAATCCAGTGCTCAGACAAAGAGAAGGGATTGACGACTTTGGCATTGGGCATCCACCCTCTTTAGCAACCTGCGAAGCTACTTTCTGTCTTCCACGGCACTTCTTCACCATCGTGTGGTCCAAGGGCTAAAGTGATCGACTGCAGATCAGACACCTATAGCAATATTTACCCAGATTAAATAAATTGTACTTAGATATCCTCGTATAGGATTAAATTGTACAATCTTGTTTGTAAACACAGAAGAAAGGGCGGGTTTTCGTATAAGACCTCATTTTCCATATTCTCTCTCGTTTATTATCCGAAACAAGATGGCGACTCTATTGGGGACATCTTTCTCTTCTGATGAGGAAGCTATTGCTCAACACGATGCGGTATCCGTGGGATCCGGGAAGAAGACACTGGTCGTCCAGTTCGACCAGTCTGCCTACGAAGACATGCTTCGAACAGGGGGTAGCTCTCACTCCCTCTCCGTCCAAAATAATAGGAAGCTGCGTAAGGTCTGGATGCCCAAGACATCCTCTACCATTCCTGTGGACTCTCCGATCTCTCCGATCTCTTCGACCAATGAGGTTGTAGCATTGCTCCCTCCGCGCCTTGTGCGTAAAATTCAATCTCATGTCTCTGACAGGGCCGACAAACCTTCTGGCAATGCCTCAGCGCTAACCCAGAAGTATACTCCGCGCCTTGCGCGTAAAATTCAGTCGCCTGTCTCTGACAGGGCCGAGAAAACTTTTGGCAATGCCTCAACGCTAACCCAGAAGTATAATCCATGCTCTACACGTATAATTCAGTCATCTGTCCCTGGCAGAAAAGACGAAACTTCGGACAATGCCTCAGCGCTAGTCCAGAAGCCTGCTCCACGCTCTGCCCTTAAAATTTAGTCTCCTGTCCCTGGCAGAATAAACAAAATTTCTGATAATGTCTCAACGCCAAATCAGGAATCACAAATGCGCTCCGCGCGTAAAAATACATCTGTCTTCCGCAGAAAAGCAGATGATCCCTACAATCTACGCAAGGGAAAGCATGCGACGGACTACTCAACTTCTCGGCCTTTACACCAGCAAGGGAACAATATGCCCGCCCTCCGGGTTACACGAGAAGCTGATGGCCGACTGAGGACATCCTTGGCTTTACGCCAACCATAGCAGAGATCCAAATTATGCCAGGAGAAGCCACTCAGCGTAAAAAAGGCTCAATTTACGAGAAGACACCCTCCTCGGGGATTATCCGCCACCCAGATGGCCAACCTATTGTATATAGGTGGCACAGGGAAAACTATGGTTTCCAATATCCGCATGCCCACTGATGTGAACAGAAGGAACAAGCCATTATCTTTTTCTTCTGTGACTCCTCCTGACCTGCGGAATTATCTGATCCAAAAACGCAAGGAGAGGGGATCTTTCAGCATGTCTATTACGCCTCCTAGCGAGCACTGTTGTAATAGTCATAGGATTATAATTAATTGTTGCTGTTCTGAAGCAAAATGGTCAATTTTCGACCGGTTGAGCTACTCTCCATCTTTCCAGGAAGAAGAGCCCACGCATGCATCTGTGAACATGGCTTCACATATACCTAGAGGAGGGTCGGGCTCAAGACGTCATCCCTCTAGAACTCCGAGCCAAAGGAGATTCAACATGCTCCTTAGGAACACCGAAGCTGGGGTATTCCAAAACACTCGTTCGAGATCGCGACAACCGGCTTCGCACTCTTCTGATTCCGATGCTGGGGGTCGCCTGTCTCCCGAATTAGATGCCGAAACTATAGAGTCAACTTCTACAGAGACCTATACTAATCTTTCAATGACACCCAGGAAGATGGTAGTTTATGCCATTGGAGATGAGCGCGAGGAAGCTTCCCCATCCGGGAGCGCTGAGCAACGCATCACTATACTAGAGACGTCTCTGAAGAAAATATAATCCATGATGGAGAATATGTACCAGATGATGCTAACTCAACACGCAGCAGCCATGGCTCAAGCATCGGCCCCTCCAACTCAGATACGCGTGGGGGTGGACTTACCACCATCCAACAAGATCCAAGCGCCTGCTCTAGATCAGGAGTCAGCAGTTCCTCCGCTTCCTCACTCGGAGAACGTATTACCTCCCGTCGGAGTCGTGATGCAATCAATTCCTCATCACTCCGTGGTTCCACTTCCGGATAAAGATCCGATGCAGGCAGTACAGGAGTTGAAAGCCCAATTTGATGCCCTGAAGCACAAAGATCAGCTCAAGAAATTGGGAATCAACCAACCTTACCCAGCTATCTGGGAAGAGGTCCCTTTCCCTCCTAGATACAAACCACAGACTATGGCTTTGTTCGAGGGAAAAACATTACCGAGTCAATATATGAACTACTTCAGCATGATGACAGTGTTGTTACAAGGTAACGACGCCCTCCTCACTCGGGTGTTCAAGGCCTGTCTCTCCGGAGTAGCTTACCAGTGGTACCGCAGCCTGGCGGACAACTGCATTACTTTCTTTGAAGACTTCAAGGCTTTATTCTTCACACAATTCTACGAGGTAGGGATGGACATGTCTATGTCCTCTTTCATCGAAGTCAGGCAGAAGAAGAAAGAGAATGTTCGTACTTTCATCGAATGTTTTCGTCAAGCCACTCTGTAAATGCCTCCAGGAGTCCCAAACTTGGCATTGGTGGACATCTGCAGGAAGAACCAACTCTCCGTGATCTCAGTGTTCACAGGACCATATCAGTTCCATGATTGGCCCTCGTTCATCAACTCGGCGGTAGCCGCGGAGGACAATAGTCAGAAGGCGCACGATAATGGCATCATGATCTTGGCCTCTGATAAAGGCAAGAGGTCTTCCCCCAACATCGACCATCCTCGTGGTACTAAGGGAAAAGAAGCTCTGGCGATCAATACGTCCAGGGAAAAGATGGTGGCTACCATGCAGACGAAACCTGGGACTTCCAAGCCCATTGAAGTGTACTCTTTCGACGACGACGATATTCCAAGCATATTCGAATGTCTCGTCAAAAGCGGCAAGATTACCCTTCCTGAAGTCAGACGGCCCAATGAGGCCGGCAGTACCAACAACCCCAAGTACTGTATCTTCCATAGGTACATACACCACCCCACAAAGGTGTGTTATATACTGAAAAGGAAGATCCAGGAGCTGATCGATGCTAAGGCCATCACTCTGCGCAACAGCGAGAAGACGGTCACGGCCAACATGATCTCCCTACAATTTGGTAATCTGCCTCCCCAAGAAATCCCGGACGGTGTTACGCCTATTTCTCGGACGACGATGAACATCGTTAATCTCCCTCCAACTAGAGGTCAAAATCATGACCTGCTACCACTAACTACCCAGCGAGGCAAGACTATGTGGGTTCATCCAGATCTGGTGCCAGAGATCGAGAAAGAGACTCAAGCTGCTAAGACTAAGTCTAAAAAAAGCTCAAAGCATAAACCGTGTCACATGCTTACGGTACACTCAGCATCAGAAGATAAGGTCTTGGCTACTGGAACCCGCTCAGGGAAAGCCTACCTCCAGGACTATGGAGCCAGCCAGGAAGATGCATCGGCAGACGCTTCAGCTGCCAAGCCTTCAGAACCGGAATCCGTCGTACCAGAGGCCGGTCCTTCGAGACCAACTTCGGCAGACAAAGGGAAGCAAAAAGAAGTGCGCTTCGATAAACCTGTGAAAAATATTCAAAACAAAGGTTTAGAGAAGCCATACAACTTCGACATCCTGGCCCAACTGGCTAATACACCAGCCAGGTTGTCCATCTTCGAGCTACTCAAGCTCTCTCAAGACACTCGTCTAGCCCTGAGCGAAGCACTAATGCAGGCGGAGGCATACTTGACCCAGCTCAAGTCCCCTGATGAAGAACCAGTGGCGTGTCCTCAATGCCACAGTATGATAGAGGTGGTCCCAAATATCACTTTTCACTCAAGATGATATGCTGTTAAAACATAACAGGCATGATAGACCCCTCTATTATACCGGGTACGTCGGGTCCATGGAGGTCGACCGGATTCACATAGATCCAGAATCATCAATCAGCATCATTCCTCATAGTCTGCTCAGATCGCTGAGGATTCCTACCAGCGAATTGGCTTACACCACCACTACGATCGTGGGTTTCAACGCCAGAAGAAGTAAGCCGTTGGGGAAAATTTGCCTGAGGATCCAAATTGGCAACCTCAGATCGGTGGCTACATGTTACGTCATCGATTCAGAGGTGTCCTACAATATTCTGCTGGGTAAATCTTGGATCCACGACCACAATATCGTTCCTTCGACTCTACATCAATACTTCAAATATGTAGACGCCCGAGGAATAGTACAAACAGAGATTGTTGACCTGAACCCATTCAAAGGAGTAGAATCCTACTACTTTGATGCCGTGTTGTACTCTCAAGATTGCACGGAAGAGGCGTCAGCCAAAGCAGAGAAGGAATCCCACCAGGAGCCCGAAGAACCCTCTGCCAAGCACCTCTGTCAATCAAGGTGAAAGGACGGACTACTCGTCCAAAAGCCGTAAAGCCTATGGCTATCCACCTGAATGAGACCAGGTCAGGAAAAGGGGGTGATCCTCTAGTGATCACTTTGAACCAGAAGCCTCCACCCTTGGTCATCAACCTCCGGCGCAACAGGCAGCCGAGTAATGTAAATGCAACCGGGAATAGAGTTTCAGATGATAATAAACATCCTCTTTTCCAGTATATTGACGCCCAAATTCCAAATCAGGAATTCTCCCCATACGACGATATAGAACCTATAGCGCAAAAATTCTTGGAAGCTATAGATTCCTATCATCCGTATATATCGGAAGTGGCGTCATCATCCAATGTCACCACGATATATGGACCACATGAGGATTCTATCTTCATTGTCCCTCCTACTTGCAGCAGTCAACATTCAATAGTCTTTGGCCGCATGCGCAATGAACCGACTGTGCAAGAGGATTCTTTCGACGATGATGCCGGTAAAATGCAGATTCACAGATACAGCCCGCAAGCTCTGAAGATCATGCAAAATATGGGTTATAACTTGAAGCTAGAACCTGGTCTCAACTACGGGAAAGGCAGACGAATGCCGCTGTACGACGATCCCTACTATCAACGAACTCATTTTGGGTTAGGGTATACCACCTCCCTCGCAACTCCTGAGTCAAACAAGGATATCTTTTCCTCCTCTCAAAATGGCTCAGCGCCTTCCGACTCATCTCATGCTCTCGAGCGAACATTGTCAATAAATATGGTAATGACGGATTCCTTCGAATCAGACGAACAAGAATCTGAACTGTTTCAGAATGATGCTTGGGCTTAGCAAATGGATACACAATGGGAGTTCCGCTTCGAGCAGAGAGAACCTCCCACTGAAGACAAAGTTATCCAGATTGACGTTGGGGATAAACTTTCACCAAAGTCGATATTTATCAGTAACAATCTTTCCGAAGCAGAAAGGGAAGAAGTTATCCAGCTGATAAAAGAATATATCGACGTCTTTTCGTAGAATTATGAGGACATGCCAGGACTTGATCCAAAGGTGGCTACTCATAGGCTCAATATATTGCCCGATTCGAAGCCTGTAAAGCAACACCAATGCCAGTTCCGCCCGGATATGATGGACGCCATTGAAGCTAAAATCAAGAAGTTGATAGCCTGCGGCTTCATCCTTGAAGAACAACATCCCGACTGGGTCGCCAATGTTATCCCGGTCATGAAAAAAAATAGGAAAGTATGAGTCTGCATCGATTACCGAGATCTGAACGCAGCCTGCCCCAAGGATGAGTTTCCTCTTCCTATCACAGACGTCATGATTGATAATATATACGGTTTTGAACGTATGTCTTTCATGGACGGATTTTTAGGATACAATCAAATCAAGATGCATCCTGAAGACGAGAAGTATACTGCCTTACGAACACCATTGGGGGTATATTGCTATACGGTTATGTCACGACCCGCACCCGGTGTAGGGATGCAAGTCGGGAACAACGCCCAGCCTAAGCTGCAGCATCGGCGGTAGAACGCTATCTTGGTCAACTATACTATCTAATTATCTCACTATAAAGCATAAACCTCCAATAATATCTCAACTCCAAGAAGAGTAATCAACTTAATTCAACACAATACTCAATCACATTTCTATGGCACGAGAGGATATCACAGAAGTCTAACATAACTAAGCAGTTAAAAATATAACAACAACAAATAGAAATAATATCCAAACACAAATATATGCCGAAAACAAATTCGGTACCAACATGCTAAAGAGAACTAACTATGCTAACTAGTGAATCCGACTAAATCTCTCGACAGTCACTCCAGAACTAGTGGGTCCAAGTCTGCACCATCTATAGGCTGAGGTCCGTAGTATGTCGGACACCAATCTCCCGGATCCTCTGAAAAATATTTTCCAGTCAGGAATGGAGCAAAGTACAACCCAATAGCAGTTCCAATTAATTGACAAAAACTATAAAGCAGTAGAATAGAAGATGTTATCTACGATGAGGATATAACTGATAATCAAGAACAATGAGAGAATAGGCAATACTAACAACAGAATATAATCAATGCGTACAAGAATAAAGGAATGAACTATAATGTCAGAATAGAACAAGGTAACCAATGAACTGAATAATGGAATCTATAATAACTATGTGATTTGAGATACTAACTAAATATGTGATCGGCCTGGGAGATTCAATGATTACACTAAGGAGCTAACTCAACCATACGTGAATTGCATGGTTAGTTAGTAGCCAATGATTACACTACTAGCCGATAGTTTCTTGATCACATATTTAATTGGTATTTCCCCCGCCCCGACTGATATGATGGATCGAATCATGACACGTCACTAGCCAATGTATCCAATATTTAATCTACAATATTCAATGTTATCCAATACCAACAAGGACAGTATCCGATACTATCTCCATAATCAAGGTAATATCCCATGACTAACGATCCAATAACAATACCAATCCGTGTACCATCGTGTCAAGAATCATAAGTAACATTTCTAAATACTTGAATTATAGTGGTAATCAAATAATAAAAAGTATCAGAGAATGTACTCGCCTGTGGTCCAGAGCAAATGATAAAAATTGATGTCCGAACTAGTGTCACAGACCTATATATGAAATATTACATTAATACAAGTTTTTGGGAAGAGAAATAAATTAAACTAGTCAACTTTCTAGGTCATAAAGTTATTTCTAAGTCAAAAGTCAAACTAGGTCAACTCTAAGTCAACTATGGTCAACTATAGTCAAATTATGGTCAACTACCTATTTCTAGGTTGCATGAGTCTAACTCAATGATATTAGGCTCACACACTATGAATCTAGGCCACACAAGCTACATCTTAGGATACTAAGATACCGTATCTCAGGATACGCAAAAAAGGGATAAATATAACACATATGTACATATCAAACAATATTATATATATAAAATCCTAATTACAAATGCTAAATGGATACCTTGGTTTCGAACCAACTTGGTATCGCAATACTAAACCTCTATCTTGATATCCAAACCCAATATCTTGATTATCCTCCAATACCTTGATACTTACCTTGGAATCTCAAGGTAAATTCAAAACCTTATTTATATTAACTATCCAACAATAATTATAAACTACTATGTATTTATATAATTCTATATACCTTATTTTAGTCACCTTAATACCAACCCATAATTAGTTTACAACTATCCTATTACTTATGCCAATACCTACTACTCATACCTTGGTATATCTTGATACTTACTTTGATATCTCAAGGTAATTGCCAAAATCTCATATATATACTAACTACCCATCAATAATTACATATATCAATCCAATATAACTCTAGTATGTACTAATAGAATAATACTAACTACCAACTACACACTAACTATTAATACATATATACATACATACATACATACCTACAAATATATAATACATAAAAGATACTCATAATAATTGATAACTAAAATATACTAACTATTCTAATAAATATATATGCTACAACTAAATATATACATATATAGTATACTATAATACAAATAGCAATTAGGAACATATTTATATATATATTAATTACCATATATATATACATATATATCTATATATATATATATTAATATCTAATATATTAAAAACTGCCAAACTGTCGCTAAATACCCTATACACTGTCACAGAAAGCTGCTGTGTATATAGATACACTGCAGTTTTTGTGACAGTTTCCTGCATTGTCACTAAAAACTGTCGCTGAAGCTTCTGATACTCTGCTGATACACTGTTGTTTCAGCGACAGTTTTCTGTAACTGTCGCTGACTGCTGTCGCTGAAAAGCTGCTATTATTTGTATTTGTTGCTGCTGTTGTGACACTTCTGGCTCGCTGCTGTCGCTGAAAATATATGTATATATATGTACAATATATATATAAATACATATATATAACCCACCATATATATTTATATAATATATATTTAAATACATATATTTAACCCATAATATATATTTATACAATAAACATATAAAACTATATATAACTATACATACACTTATACATAGTAAATTGTATAAAATACCACATAGTAACATACACACACACATATAATAATATATATATATAACTATACATATATGTATACATATATATAATCATATAATAATATAAATACATAATAATATATAATATAACTATATATATAACCACATATAAATATATCTACTATATTATATATACATATGCTACCACTTTGAAATATATATCTACATACATATATATATATAAATAATCATATATAAATAATCTAATTACTTAATTAAACATACACATATATTATATAAAATATATACATATATTTACATCCCTAACATATATTATAACATATATATTAATGCATGTAGAAGAAAGCTACATAATATATATTCTATTAATACATATATAATACATAGATCTATGATACAATAAACACTATAATAAATATACATAATACATATATAATATATATAGATATATAAACAATTATAATTCAAGAATTAAAGCATAATTAATTAGATCTACACATAAACACATAATAATTGGAGCGTATCACACCGTATCCTACTAGATCTAGGATACGCATGCGACATGAGTCTACCACACATCCAATTTCACCCCGAAGGATACAAACAAATCACATATAATATTTATGAACAAAACAAAGTGTCAAATATAGATCTATGTGTCCGTGTCAAAATACGACATGTACAAAGTCCCGTGTCGGAGGAAAAACCCCAAAAATAACACGTATCACCAAATTGTTGGGATACGACCTACATGTACCCAATTATGGATATGACACTAGCTCCAAACACATAAACATATGCCAAATTGATCTATAGGATCAATTGACACACACAACAAAAGTCATTTTCGGAATTCCCTCAAAATTGACACAAAAAGTACCATAACTTTCTCCATAGGTCTCCTATGAATACAAAACCAAATCCTATGGGTACTACATACATATGGGTTGATTATTCATGATTAAATCTTAGATTTAGAAGCTATTTTAAGGGAAAAACTGAATTATACCAATTGGGAGATGGATTTCCAATGAAACCTCCAAAATTGGTGAAATTAGCTTCCAACTTGTAGATCCTTACTCCTCTTTGTAGATCCTTGCTTCCTCCTTCTAGATCCTTGATCTTCTAGTCTCTAATGGTGATTTGAGAAGTAATTGGGTGAAAATTTGGTAGGAATTTGATGAAATTTAGTTGAGGGAAATTCTAGATCTAGATTTGGAATGAAAAATGAAGAGAGAGAAAGTTTTCATCCCCTTTATATAGGCCTCACTTTTCCCATCCCTCAAGCTACTATGTAAAGTCTAAAATACCCCTTGGGGCCTCTCATGAAGAAATTAATTAAGGAGGGAAGCTTCTAGTCCAATGGTTTAATTAATTTAATTATCCTCCTAATTAATGGGCTTTCTAGTTGGGCTCAATTCTAACAATTAATACATGTTGGTCCATGAGTCTAAACTAAACTAGTTAGGTCCACTAACACAAGTCCAAAATAAATAAATCTATCATGCTAATAATAAATAAATAATACAATAAATAAATATTTAACATGCACAATATTCAATTAATTATAAAATGACCAAAATACCCTTTTTCGAAAAAATACGGTAGTGACAAGTCTATCCCCCTTAAAATAATTTCGTCCTCGAAATTTAAGGGTGATCGTACTCCTTCTAGGTCAAACCCCCAGCAATCATAGTCTAATAAGGTCTTATCTTACTAAGAACAATCCTATTCAAAGAATAACATGCTTGGTCATGGTCTTCACCTGTCTTATTACTGTTGTCTCTGTCAGGATATTCTATAGCTACACTAACTATATAACACAAGCTTCCAAAAGGTATTAAAGAATCAATCAATCAAAATAGATGAAAGGAACAGAAAGAAAGAACAGACTCTCTAACCCATCACCTGTAGTATTGGTCTCCTCGACTGTCATCGCAAATGCTCTGCCTTGCCGAGGTAGCTTCCTCTGCGGGTGATGAGCAATCTGTGGTGCTACAGGTGGCCTAACTCCACCTCTCTGGCCTCGATCTGCATCCTGGCCTGGACGTTGAAGTATCCAGAGACAATCCTTTACCATATGCTCCGTTGATCCACAATGTAAGCATGCTCCAAGTCTCTTCCGACACATCTCCCAAGTGTGCCCAGTCTTCTTGCAATAGGTGCATTGAGGAGCTTGTTGCACCTGTCTCTGAGGCTGCTGTGGTATCTGTTGTACTCGAGCTTGTACTGGAGCAACAATAGGTTCTGACATATGATATTGTTGCTGATAGGCTACAAATTGTATTGGAAACTGCTGTTGCTGGAACCGCGGCCTCTTTGTCGGTCCCGCACTACTACTGTCACCCCCAAACATATCACGGTCCCTCTTCGGCTTCAAGTTCCACTCCCGCTCGACCTTGCGTGCCTCCGAAAGTATCTCAGAATACGTCTCGTAGAAAGACGGAATGAGAATCTTGACTTCCCAATTCAGACCCTCGCGGAAACGGATAGCCCGAACTTCTGGCTCTCTCACCAAGTACTCCGCAAATCGGCTCAGCCTCCCGAACTCTGCGGCATACTCCTCTACGGACATGCTTCCTTGTGTAAGGCTCTCAAATTGCCTTCCTAATTCCAATCTGTCCGTCCGAGGAAAGAACTTCTTCTTAAAGAGATCCTTGAATATCTCCCAAGATTGCCCCGCATCAGTAAGAATTGGCTCATTCCTGAACCAAGTGCGGGCAACGTCGAATAGTTGAAGTCCTACCGCCTCAACCTTCAGATCCTCCGCAAGACGGGATACCTTCATGAGTCGCTCGATATCTTCAAGCCAATCGTCAGCATAGACTATACCTTCTGTACCCTTGAAAACTCGAGGCTCGAGCTTCTTAAAATTTTGAATGTTGCCTGGCTTGATCTGAGTATCCTGTGGCTGTGGAGGAGCCTCTCTCTGAACTACTGCTATAGCTACCTGATGGGCATTTTCCATACTCTGCTGCATCATATCTGACTGCCTGTGCTGGGCTTCTATCTGTGCCCTCTGTAATTCTATCATCTCTCTAAACAGTGCAACCATCGGCGCGGTATCTCCTGAAAATGGAGGTGGTGGAAGTCCCTCCGAAGCAACTGGAGTAGTCCTCGGAACAGGTCGAGGAGAACCCCCAAAGGCAGCCGAGACTCCTACATGAATTGATGTCGTAGAAGGTTCAAAGCCTACTACCTGAGTGAAAGATTGAGAGGTGGCAGACCTCTTAGAAACTGCTCCCGATCGATGGGATCTAGTCTTCGGCGGCATCCTGAAGACAGATCGAAACAAAGGAGATCAATTCGACACAAGATAAGATATCATCAAGGAAGGAAAAAAGTATTCAGAAGGAATCAAAAGTAACAATTCAATTCAGATTAGAATTCCTAGTTGTGATTGAGTATCCCTCTCTCTTCCTAGTATCCTATGTCCTATATCCGATCACAGGCTCGCAGTAGTACAACTAAGTCGTTGTACTACCACGATATCGTAATATTGCGAAGCCTGACCTGCATGGGCCACCACTAAAAACGTGTCACGACCCGCACCCGGTGTAGGGATGCAAGTCGGGAACAACGCCCAGCCTACGCCGCAGCATCGGCGGTAGAACGCTGTCTTGGTCAACTATACTATCTAATTATCTCACTATAAAGCATAAACCTCCAATAATATCTCAACTCCAAGAAGAGTAATCAACTTAATTCAACACAATACTCAATCACATTTCTATGGCATGAGAGGATATCACAGAAGTCTAACATAACTAAGCAGTTAAAAATATAATAACAACAAATAGAAATAATATCCAAACACAAATATATGCCGAAAACAAATTCGGTACCAACATGCTAAAGAGAACTAACTATGCTAACTAGTGAATTCGGCTAAATCTCTCGACAGTCACTCCAGAACTAGTGGGTCCAAGTCTGCACCATCTATAGGCTGAGGTCCGTAGTATGTCGGACACCAATCTTTCGGATCCTCTGAAAAATATTTTCCAGTCAGGAATGGAGCGAAGTACAACCCAATAGCAGTTCCAATTAATTGACAAAAACTATAAAGCAGTAGAATAGAAGATGTTATCTACGATGAGGATATAATTGATAATCAAGAACAATGAGAGAATAGGCAATACTAACAACAGAATATAATCAATGCGTACAAGAATAAAGGAATGAACTATAATGTCAGAATAGAACAAGGTAACCAATGAACTGAATAATGGAATCTATAATAACTATGTGATTTGAGATACTAACTAAATATGTGATCGGCCTGGGAGATTCAATGATTACACTAAGGAGCTAACTCAACCATACGTGAATTACATGGTTAGTTAGTAGCCAATGATTACACTACTAGCCGATAGTTTCTTGATCACATATTTAATTGGTATTTTCTCCTCCCCGACTGATATGATGGATCAAATTATGACACGTCACTAGCCAATGTATCCAATGTTTAATCTACAATATTCAATATTATCCAATACCAACAAGGACAGTATCCGATACTATCTTCATAATCAAGGTAACATCCCATGACTAACGATCCAATAACAATACCAATCCGTGTACCATTGTGTCAAGAATCATAAGTAACATTTCTAAATACTTGAATTATAGTGGTAATCAAATAATGAAAACTATCAGAGAATGTACTCGCCTGTGGTCCAGAGCAAATGATAAAAATTAAGGTCCGAACTGGTGTCACAGACCTATATATGAAATATTGCATTAATACAAGTTTTTGGGAAGAGAAATAAATTAAACTAGTCAACTTTCTAGGTCATAAAGTTATTTCTAAGTCAAAAGTCAAACTAGGTCAACTCTAAGTCAACTATGGTCAACTATAGTCAAATTATGGTCAATTATCTATTTCTAGGTTGCATGAGTCTAACTCAACGATATTAGGCTCACACACTATGAATCTAGGCCACACAAGCTACATCTTAGGATACTAAGATACCGTATCTCAGGATACGCAAACAAGGGATAAATATAACACATATGTACATATCAAATAATATTATATATATAAAATCCTAATTACAAATGCTAAATGGATACCTTGGTTTCGAACCAACTTGGTATCGCAATACTAAACCTCTATCTTGATATCCAAACCCAATACCTTGATTATCCTCCAATACCTTGATACTTACCTTGGAATCTCAAGGTAAATTCAAAACCTTATTTATACTAACTACCCAACAATAATTATAAACTACTATGCATTTATATAATTCTATATACCTTATTTTAGTCACCTTAATACCAACCCATAATTAGTTTACAACTATCCTATTACTTATGCCAATACCTACTACTCATACCTTGGTATATCTTGATACTTACTTTGATATCTCAAGGTAATTGCCAAAATCTCATATATATACTAACTATCCATCAATAATTACATATATTAATCCAATATAACTCTAGTATGTACGAATAGAATAATACTAACTACCAACTACACACTAACTATTAATACATATATACGTACATACATACCTATAAATATAGAATATATAAAAGATACTCATAATAATTGATAACTAAAATATACTAACTATTCTAATAAATTTATATGCTACAACTAAATATATACATATATAGTATACTATAATACAAATAGCAATTAGGAACATATTTATATATATATTAATTACCATATATATACATATATATCTATATATATATTAATATCTAATATATTAAAAACTGCCAAACTGTCGCTAAATACCCTATCCACTGTCACAGAAAGCTACTGTGTATATAGATATACTGCAGTTTTTGTGATAGTTTCCTGTATTGTCACTAAAAACTGTCGCTGAAGCTTTTGATACTCTGCTGATACACTGTTGTTTCAGCGATAGTTTTCTGTAACTGTCGCTGACTGCTGTCGCTGAAAAGCTGCTATTATTTGCATTTGTTGCTGCTGTTGCGACACTTCTGGCTCGCTGCTGTCGCTGAAAATATATGTATATATATGTACAATATATATATAAATACATATATATAACCCACCATATATATTTATATAATATATATTTAAATACATATATATAACCCACAATATATATTTATACAATAAACATATAAAACTATATATAAGTATACATACACTTATACATAGTAAATTGTATAAAATACCACATAGTAACATACACACACACATATAGTAATATATATATATAACTATACATATATGTATACATAAATATAATCATATAATAATATAAATACATAACAATATATAATATAACTATATATATAACCACATATAAATATATCTACTATATTATATATACATATGCTACCACTTATAAATATATATCTACATACATATATATATATAAATAATCATATATAAATAATCTAATTACTTAATTAAACATACACATATATTATATAAAATATATACATATATTTATATCCCTAACATATATTATAACATATATATTAATGCATGTAGAAGAAAGCTACATAATATATATTCTATTAATACATATATAATACATAGATCTATGATACAATAAACACTATAATAAATATACATAATACATATATAATATATATAGATACATACACAATTATAATTTAAGAATTAAAGCACAATTAATTAGATCTACACGTAAACACATAATAATTGGAGCGTATCACACCGTATCCCACTAGATCTAGGATACGCATGCGACACGAGTCTACCACACATCCAATTTCACCCCGAAGGACACAAACAAATCACATATAATATTTATGAACAAAACAAAGTGTCAAATATAGATCTATGTGTCCGTGTCAAAATACGACATGTACAAAGTCCCGTGTCGGAGAAAAAACCCCAAAAACAACACGTATCACCAAATTGTTGGGATATGACCTACATGTACCCAATTATGGATACGACACTAGCTCCAAACACATAAACATATGCCAAATTAATCTATAGGATCAATTGACACACACAACAAAAGTCATTTTCGGAATTCCCCCAAAATTGACACAAAAAGCACCATAACTTTCTCCATAGGTCTCCTATGAACACAAAACCAAATTCTATGGGTAGTACATACATATGGGTTGATTATTCATGATTAAATCTCAGATTTAGAAGCTATTTTAAGGGAAAAAACTGAAATATACCTATTGGCAGATGGATTCCCAATGAAACCTCCAAAATTGGTGAAATTAGCTTCCAACTTGTAGATCCTTACTCCTCTTTGTAGATCCTTGCTTCCTCCTTCTAGATCCTTGATCTTCTAGTCTCTAATGGTGATTTGAGGAGTAATTGGGTGAAAATTTGGTAGGGATTTGATGAAATTTAGTTGAGGGAAATTCTAGATCTAGATTTGGAATGAAAAATGAAGAGAGAGAAAGTTTTTATCCCCTTTATATAGGCCTCACTTTCCCCCTCCCTCAAGCTACTATATAAAGTCTAAAATACCCCTTAGGGCCTCTCATGAAGAAATTAATTAAGGAGGGAAGCTTCTAGTCCAATGGTTTAATTAATTTAATCATCCTCCTAATTAATGGGCTTTCTAGTTGGGCTCAATTCTAACAATTAATACATGTTGGTCCATGAGTCTAAACTAAACTAGTTAGGTCCACTAACACAAGTCCAAAATAAATAAATCTATCATGCTAATAATAAATAAATAATATAATAAATAAATATTTAACATGCACAATATTCAATTAATTATAAAATGACCAAAATACCCTTTTTCTAAAAAATACGGTAGTGACAGGTTATGCCCTTCGGATTAAAGAATGCCGGGGCAACGTACCAACGGGCTATGAGTAACATACTCCATGAGCATTTACGCAAGACAGTGGAGTGTTACGTGGACGATGTAGCTGTCAAAAGCCGCCTCAAGGATAATCACATCCAAGACTTGAAGACAGTATTTGAATTGACGCGCCAACATCAACTCAAAATGAATCCTATAAAGTCTTTTCTGGGGGTATCTAGTGGCAAATTTCTGGGATTTGCCATAACCGTTAAAGGCATTCAAGTGGACCCTGATAAAGTCAAGGCCATCTTAGAAATGCGACCGTCCCGCAATCTAAGGAAACTCAGAAGATTTCAAGGTCGTCTGGCTTATATCCGGAGATTCATATCCAACCTCTCTGGGAGATGTCAGCCCTTTTCTCGTCTCATGAAGAAAGGTGTATCCTTCGTATGGGACGAAGTCTGTCAATAAGCGTTCGGTGATATCAAGCGCTACCTCACTAGTCCTCCAGTTCTGGTGCCTCCTGTCATAGGAAGACCATTCGTGCTGTATGTTCGAGCGATGGATCATTCTCTGGGAGCTCTTCTCGTACAAAAGAACGATATGGGTCAAGAGCAGGCTATCTACTACCTCAGTAGGATGATGGTCGAAGCCGAACACCGGTATAATCCAGTGGAGAAAGAATGCTTGGCTCTGATGTTCGCTATTCAAAAAATGCGACACTATGTCACAGGCCAAACCATTCATATCATCTCCAGGATCAATCCTCTTCGGGTACTGATGAACAAGCCAAGTGTTCTTAATTCCCGACTCGCGACTTGGGTGATGTTATTAACACAGTATGACATGGTGTACGTCCTTTAGAAGTCCGTCAAGGGCCAAGCGTTGGCTGACTTCCTAGCTGCTCATCCGATCCCGGAGGCCTCCAAACTGTACGAGGACATTCCCGACGAAGTTATAGAATGTAATTCCGTAATAGAAAGTGATCCATGGCAACTGTTCTTCGATGGTGCCTCCAGAACTGGTCCCAGGGAAAACGTGGTTTCGGGAGTAAGAATTGTTCTGGTCACTCCTGATAAGCTCGTGATCTACCGAGCATATTCTCTTAGCGAGCCCTGTTCCAACAATGTGGCAGAGTACAACACTCTACTAATCGGCCTCCAAGTCGTTAAAGAATTGGGCATCGAATCTCTGGAAGCTTTCGGTGATTCTCTGCTGATCGTCAATCAAGTCAGTGGAATATATGAAGTCCAGAATCCAAACCTCATCCCCTATCACCAAGCAACGGTCGAGATAGCTATGACATTCAAAGGATTCTTCCTGGAATATATGCCTCGATCCCAGAATCTGGAAGCTGATGCCCTTGCCAGTCTAGCTGCAAATTTAGCTACCCCTATAAGAAGGCAAAATTCGGTAATCCTTCTTAACAGAGATTTATTCTGTGTGAAAAATAACTTTCACATAGAAAGCAACTACGCGGTGGAGACAGATCCTCCCAGGAGAGACTGGAGAAGTCCCTTTATAGATTTCGTAGCATACAGAATCTTGTCAGAGGATCCTAAAGAAGCAGTATCCGTCAAAAGACGATCATTATGCTTCTATTTCGACGCATCATCACAATGTCTATATCGCCGATCTTATGACGGACTATTATTATGATATCTTTCTGGTAACGATACACAACGGATTATCCATGAAGCCCACGACGGCGTATGCGGAGCGCATCAACCCGGTCCTAAGCTACAGGATCGCATCAGAAGAATGGGCTATTACTGGCCTACTATGATCATAGATGCAATAAAGCACGCAAGATAATGCAGTGCTTGTTAGGTCCATACAGACTTTATCCATCAACCTCCCAAATATCTACATCCTACGGTTGCGTCCTGGCCTTACGAAGCATGGGGTATGGGTATCATTGGTCATATTCATCCGTCTTCTTCCAGAGGTCACCGGTTCATACTGGCCATCACAGATTACTTTTCCAGATGGGCAGAGGCGATCCCTCTTGCCGAGGTGAAGGCATCTAATGTGATCAACTTCATCAAGCATCACGTCATTTACCGCTTCGGGATACCCCAAAGGATAATCCATGACAATGGGCCTCAGTTCATCAGCCAACCGTTTTATCGATATCACTTTCACCCAAACCTGTTATTTACATTCCGAAATGATAGTTCCACAAAGTCAGATGAAAGCCTCTTTATTATTCCCAAAAAAAGAGCGAAAGTACATTGAAAACCAAAGCAAAAGTACATCATTGAGGGAGAGCAGTCAGGTCGCGAAGCTGCCGCGCCAGTGCGGCCATCCTCTCAGTCCTGGAATCCAAGACATCAGCGCGAGCCTGCTCCAGCCGTGCCTCATCGTTGCTCAGGAGGGACAATTTGGTTCTAGCCCGAAGAAAACCAGCACGGGCGACTCCTGCACGCGCCAAGTTCTGTTGTGCTACGCACAATTGGCTATCCGCCACAGCTAGAGCTTCCGACGACTGAGAAGCCCACTCCTTTGCCTGAGCGAGTTTTATTTCCAGCCTGTGGACCCTTGCTACATTCCCTTCGTGCTCGGTCTGGCACTTCGTTTGAAGAGCGATGGCCTTCTTCAGGACGGCTTTTCCTTCATCCATCTCCTGCTGATGAGTCTGGATGGATTTATTTAGGCCTACTATCTGTTCGGCAAGCCGCGCAGTCATGGAGTCGTATCTAGCCTGGACCAGATCTTCAACATTGTCTCGAGCTAGCTGCAAGTATTCGTTAATTGGTTGCGCCAAACCATTAACTATCTCCTCCAGCATTTCAGCTAGCCCAGTGTCGTCGAATTCTCGGATCGACACTATCACAGACCGGGAGGACCTCTTCAGTGACGCAAAGCTCAGATTCTTCGCCAACACCCTTGATATTAACATTTTCAAAGTAGTGTAGAAGATGCCGGTGTACTGCTCGATCAGCGCAGCTAGATCTGAATGGACGTCGGAAGTGGCCTCGATATTGGCGAATCCCCCTCCAAGAACAACCGCAGATGATGTTGCCACGGCCGTCGCCTCAACAGGTGGTACAACAAAAGAAGAAGCGCCAATACCGGACGAAGATACCAACATACTCATAGGAGGCATTGTCGCAATGACAGGCTCGTCCTCCTCTTGGGATATCGGGACCTCGTCGACAAGCGAGCTGACACCCGAAGATATTTCCTCTTCAAAAACAGGCACCTCCGTGTCACCGCCAGGACCTGACACAGAGCCGAAGGGCGCATCTACACTGCCCTTCCCGAAGAGGTCTTCCCCTGAAAAGAAGATGAAAGGAAGTTAATATCAGCATAATGTTAATTTTCCTAAAGAAGAGGCGTGAAGACGACATTTACCCATGGCCGACGGCATATATGTCGCGTATGCGGCCAGTACAGCTAAATCATTTCTTAATGATGCTAAGCAAATTGTCATACCTGGAGAAAGGGGTCTGCTAACTGACGCTGGAAAATAGTCTTGCAGGTCCTCGTCAAATTCCAACCGAGGCTCATCGGCTGGAATCTCGCCAGGTGCGCTTACAGGCACGGCAGGGGTCCCTCCCGATGCCAATCCGCATAAAGGTATACTCAGCCCCGGAAGCGACCTCGTTCCACTACCTGAAGCAGTAGCACCACTGGCCGGAATATTAGAGGGACCCTCTCTAAAAGGCGAGGAACCTCCAATCAAAGAATCATCCCCAACATGGGGAGATGCAGGCTCACTTCCAGGAGCCTCAATACCAGGAATCCTGAGAGGACGATTTACCGTCTTCTTCTTCCTCTTGTGAGGGGAAGTCTCCTTCGGAGCAGGAGCCCTTCGCTTCCCGGAGATTACCAAAGCACCTGCAGGCAGAGGTACTTCACCCCTCGATATCGCCAACAGAGGCTCATCTGGATTGACGGACTCCTCACCCTCGTCGAAAGAAACCGAGGGGACTTCGACTCTTCCCCCAGACTTGGAAGAGGGCACCATAAAACTTCCATGCATATCAACTGGGCATACGAGTGCAGGATACGCAGCTACGTGGAGAGTGTATGACCGACACAGTAAAAATTACTCCAGTGCAACCCATAATGAAGTATCGCCAGCCTCTCGCTCCATCAATAAGTCCACCCCTGGACCGAAAGCTGGTGACGGTGTTGCCCACGTGCAACTGATCATACCAAAATTGTCTGGCAAACCGACTAGGCAGGTAGGGCTCCAAGAAGCAATGGTCTTCACTCCTGTACAGTAAATGGGAAGGTCTAATACAGACCAACCAATTAAAAGCTTCAGGAGAAAGATTGGATTTCTTTCTACCTGAATCCTTAAGCCTAATCCCCGATTGATTGCGATGTACAGAGGGGACAGTGCAGAAAAGCTTCTAGCTGTGACTGAAGCCTAGCACCTGCCAATAGTCTAGAACCGTGGCCATATTCCAGAAAGATTTCTGGTAGTTCAACATGAAACTAGCCCCCGAACTACTGCCGGAGCAGGGAGACATTACCCTGGGGTTATGAAGAATTAACCATCCCATCAAATACAGGTATGGTAATTCTATCCTGGGAAAGCTATCACGCCGAGTTTCATCGGTGAGCAGCCCGTTAGTCATGGCCCTCAGGCCAGCTTGAATGCGGCATACCATGGCAGGGAGCAAGCTTAGTCTTGCCCCGAACACCAGACGCACTGTCGGCCATAGCGTATTGCAGTGAATACGGTCCGCAGATGCGATGCCGGGTACCACCAGTCAGCGCAGCCATATGGAGAGGAAGCCATCCAGTTGAGCTTTCCTGGACAGAGGCCTGTGACAGCGCCTCAAATAACTATAGGCCTTAGTGCCTACAGGATACTGTCCTATCCCTTCGTCGAGGATCATGTCCGAAGCCCCAGTGTCTACCATGAGATCGTCGACTACCTGAGCATTAAGCATGCTCAGAGGATTCATAGGCTGATCCTTGCCCTCCAACACCTTCTCCGGCTTAGCAGTCCTGGACCGGTGAAAGAAGAGGTAGGACGTCCATTTATTGATGTGAGCCAAATCTGAGGGCTCACCATAAAAAGCGGTGCAAGCGAGGTAGTGGCACATCAGCTCCTGGTACACTTCTACTACCCAAGGGTCTGAATCCCATAGCTTCCGGTTCGTAGGAACATACTCTTCATATGGAGTATCCCCCATCGACAGTCTCGAGATCTCTGCCATCTCATGGAGGGCCAATTCCAACTCCTCCAGTGGAGTGGCAAAAGTCCCGGTGAGCAAAATATATCGCTCCATCAGTGCCAGAAACAGGTTGGGGTTTGGAGGTAACCCAACACTGGTAGCACTCACAGTTGCAAACAGACCAATGCTCTCCAACTCGGTCTGAAAATGCTTCAGGGCACAATCAGCTAAGCGAGCCCATCGAAGATTTGTAGGGGTGATCCACCCGCCGCACCGAGGGTTCACCTTAGGGTATACTCCCCCGTGTCCTATGAAATCATTGCAGAAAGTCGGTAATTGGATCGGCTGGATCACTAAACTGTCTTCACTCGGGACACTACCCGGGTACAGTCCCCTGAACATCGTCACAGAGCCGGAAGGGCGGCTGACAAACGACCCCTGGTCAGCTCCTTTCAGATAAAAGATCTTTCCTGGCCTGCCGTGAAGATCGGAAGTCAGCGTCCACGATATCCTCCTGGGATGTGTAGCATGAAAGAAAGCCGAGATGGGATAGTCTCTCGACATCTTGGGCAAATACAAAACCAAGCTCCCGGCAGGGAAAACCCCGAGTTCTCTCTTGGGCTTCGTTTGGGACTGCTTGTCGATCATGTCCCCGAAGAGGAAAGCCGGCTTTAGGTACTGGTCCCCGTCTATGTACGTCAGGAGCTCTCCGTTGATCATGTTCAGCAGCGTTCGCTCCCCCTGAGCCGATATCAGAATTTCCCTTCCTTCGGGATACTGGGGCCCGGAGATAGGAAATGTCATGTGTGACAGATCCTCCAGATAGTTGGAGTGCAGCATCCTGGCGGCAGAACCAATCACATCGGCTAGCGGAGACACGTGCAAGTTAACTGCAAGAGTGCAAGAAAAATATGTCAGTTCCTATAACTAGACATTACAGATCTTGCAGCATACGCCAAAAATCAATAGTCTGTGCTTTACGCCAAGACCGTAAAATCTGGACCATTACGCTGGAATTCATTTCCTAAAAGCGTAAAGTTCAAGGCTGGCAATATACAGTCTGTGCTTTACGCCAGACAGATAAAGTTGAGGTATTACGCCAGAATCTTCATCCCGAAGCGTAACACTCAAATTTTATACGCGAACTTTCGACAGTCAAAGCTTTTACGCCAGACTGCGGAAATATGGAGTTTTTGCGCTGACACATTAGAAATGTGGGCGTAAAAGATGAAACGTCTATGTGCATCATCTTCCTCAAAGAGGCTATCAGCACAGAAGATGACCTAGCGCGGTCACGTACAACGTGTGCGAAGGATTTTCAGTCGTTCTTTTTATCCCAAAAGCTCTACCTTTAAGGCCGGGTGCACGGCTCGTCGGCGGGATACTTCGCTCAGAATGAAGTTTGTCTTGCCCGACCGAAGACGCTCTCACTTGAGCAGAAGAACGAGAAGAAGAATCAACCTTCTTTTCCTTAGTGGAGGAGGATTGTTTCGTGGCCATTACTGGAAACTTTGAAATCTCGGAGAAGAAACGAAGGAGAACTCGAATAGTCGAAGACTTTCTTTCGCAGAAGACGGATGAAAAGTTTTTCTCTCAGAAATTTGGGGTACATATAGAGTTCAGATGAACTCCTCGAATCCTGAACCAAATCTTTTAATTAATATTGGGATTTGATTGGGTACTACGTCAGCCTATTACTCAGAGAAGGCGGACAGTCAGCAAAATTTGAAAAGTTTTCGCGCAAAACAGATTCGTGGTTTTTACGCTAAGGAGCTTTCTACGCTCGACAGCTACAGATCTACGGTTTTACGCTCACAGGCTATAAGTCTATGGTTTTATGCCCGGATGCCTTTATGCTCGGTAGCTTTTACACTAGAGAGGCTACAAACCTACGACTTCCCGCTCAGCAGATACAAATCTATGATCTCACGCTCGGTTGCGTTTAGTTTACGCTCAGAGGCAACAGATCCAAAATTTCACGCTCGGAAGATTTCCTTTTCACAGGCTACAAATCTACAGTTCTGCGCCAAGGAGCTTTCTACGCTCGACAGCTACAAATCTACGGTTTTACGTTCAAAGGCTACAAGTCTATGGTTTTATGCCCGGATATTCTCATGCTCGATATCTTTTATGCTCGAGAGGCTACAAACCTACGACTTCACGCTCAGGAACTACAAGTCTATGATTTTACGCTCGGTGGCATTTAGTTTACGCTCAGAGGCTGCAAACTTATAATTTCACGCTCTATGACTTTCCGTACATCTGAAAGATACGCCGGACAGAGTACGTGTACATCTGAACGATTCTCAAGGTGGTCAATTGCAAGAGTTCACACAGAAGATACCCCTTCTTGACCTCAAGATACCCCAAGTACCCAAAGCATACAGAGTTCAAACATTAAAAATTACTCTTCTCTATAGGTCGATTGGAAGTTCCTCCAGACTCCAGTCTGAATATTTTATCAACAAAATTCAAGATGGCGACTCAGTTTGACAGCCATTTCTCGCCCTGTTCCAAGGGACTTTCGAGAAATCTTTCTTGAAGATGATGTCTGAACAAAAATTCTGTTTATCAGAAGTAATAGTTCAGAATTCTACGCGGTTCCTCATTCCTCAACAGAAGGGCAGTTCGAACACTCGACTGCTAAAGCGGCTTTTTACGCATCCTTAGTTATGCGTAAAAGACAGGACAGGACCTGGCACTCTTTCTAACAGGGTCGGCGTAAAGTATCAGACGTGTCGAAGCTACACATATTCAGACTTCACAGCAAAGTATGGCAAGATGATCATATGCAAAGAAGAAAGACGATTTTATTAAAATTAAAAGCATAATTATATGAGGAAAATCTAGTCTACAAGGGTTTTTTTTATTTTCATGATTACATATGAGGGAAATCCCGTCTAAAAAGGACTTCCTCATCGTCGTCTGAAGATCGCGCCCAGAATCTATTCTGCCAGGTTCTTGCATGGGCAAAATTCTTCATCCAACTTCTCCAGCAGTCAGTCGGTAACTGCAAACTGACTGACATATTGGTCAACGACGGGAGGATACAAAACTGGGCATAGACCCATCCTCCAATAGAAGAAAAGTAGAGTAAATCTGCTTTCCTACATCCAATGCCGTGACAGATTGTGTTGAGGTATTTTTACCCAACCCAATCCTGGTCAGCAACCAGTTTGCCTGCCCTCGTCCACAGGTAACAGGAGAAGGCACCGCTTGCAAGCTGCATGGTGAAATACGACCCTTTCTCTCTCCCGAAGAACCACCATACAAAGTTGCTGATTATCCCGAGCAAAGAAGGCTATGATATCCTTCAATGATCCATCGTTGTAGAGGACATTTGCTCGAAGATGACGTCTTTTTCGGCTCCTTACATGCTGGAAGAACATGGTCTCCTTCTTCCTCAAGTCAACCCGACGAACTCCGGCCATCATCTCTGTGAGGTGAAGGAAATGTGGAAAGAACAGGAAAACTCCTTAGCCTTTTTATAGGCCAAAGAGATCACACCGATCCCCAATAACTCTGCCATAAAGTCAGCCATGAAAGAACGTTTCAGGCTTGACCGTTTTAGGCTCCATTCAGAGCGTTTCGAGTTACGAGGAATGGTTCATGCTTTATTCAAAGCGTTTCAAATTATGAGGAATTTAAAAGCTTTGAAGGGGGTCTTGTAGAAGCATAAAAAATACGCTGGATAGCTATACGCAGCATGTTCATACAGGGCAGCATAAACAGAGGACCTCAGAGCCATCAAACGTGCAACAGAGCTTTTCTGCTGAGCACAGCGTAAAAATATAGGCTAAAGGACCATCCGCGTAATGCAGTATGTCCAGGCTGCTTCAACGTAAACATGGTGCTTCATCGCCTTTATGGCGTAAAACTCATCCGCTTTCAATACAGTATTGAAGTATATGAGGAACGCTTCATATTCTTCAAAATGAACCTATCAGATCAAGCAATGAACCTGACGTCTGGACTCCTGACAAAGAGTACTGCACGACAACCCAAGCGACGGCTATAATGATGGCACGACACTGCAACCTAGGCTGTCATTTACTGCCATTTCCTTTGCGTAAACCACTTTTACACATACAAAGGAATATGCTGCCTAGTTTTACACAGGCAGATGTGAGCTGTTTACGCTCCGCAGAAGACAAACAGCCTGCCACGTCAAAAGCTGCACTTCGTACAGGGCTCGAGGCACATCTCTGCATTTAATGCGCAGAGCGATGACAGTTTCTCAAGGCACGTCTCTGTATTTAAAGCACCGAATACTGATAGATGCCCGAGGCACATCTCTACACTTGATGCACAGAAAGGTGGCAGACCTTCAAAATATGCCTCTATATTTAATGTACAGGATAATGGCGGATCTCCGTATTTAATGTAGGAGATTTGATTAAACGTCACCGAACCGTCGTTTAGTGACATCCCCTTTGCGTAAACTATTCTTACGCATATAAGGGAATACGCTGCCCAATTTTACACAGGCAGACGTGAGCTTCTTACGCTCCGTAGAAGGCAAACAGACCGCCACGTCAACAGTTACTCTTCGTACAGGATTCGAGGCACGTATCTGCATTTAATGCGCAGAATGATGGCAAATCTTAAAGACAAGCCTCTGCATTTAATGCGCAGGATGGGGGCAGATCTCTGCATTTAATGCAAGAGATTTGATTATATCTCCAAGAGCCATAATTCTGGCTAAAACGTCCACATCATCTCGGCTTCTACGTGTGCTCGGCTTCTATGCCCAATCGGCTTCTACGCCTGCTCGGCTTCTATGCCCACTCGACTTCTACGCCCACTCGACCTATATGACCACTCGGCTTCTACGCCTACTCGGCTTCTACGCCTGCTCGGCTTCTGTGACTACTTGGCTTCTACGCCATGGTGACAGTCATTGGCTTCTACGCCAACCTCTTCTACACAAGGGATAACTACCTACGTGGCTTCTACGCCGTAATCTTTGCAGCAGATATACGCGTTTGTCCCTCAGTTGGACACGTGTCACATGCTCACTCAAAATGTCATCTATACGCAGGCATTGGTTATTTTAAACCGTCGTATAAAAGGGTGCTGTACTTTCCACTACTCGGTTTCTATGCCGACTGTGTGGTCACTGTCCCTAAAAACTCTATAAATAGAGACCTCTATCAATAGAGAAAAAGGTCGAAGAAAACGGTCGAAAAATTGATCAAGAAATCCAGTATCAGATCCAACGGTCGCAAAGATTAAAGGTCAAACGGTCAAGAGAGAGAGAAGAATCCAGAGCTCAGGCAAAGGGAAGGGATCGACGACTTTGGCATCGGGCATCCACCCTCTTTAGCAACCTGCGAAGCTGCTTTCTGTCTTCCACGGTACTTCTTCACCATCGTGTGGTCCAAGGGCTAAAGTGATCGACTGCAGATCAGACACCTATAACAATATTTACCCAGATTAAATAAATTATACTTAGATATCCTCGTATAGGATTAAATTGTACAATCTTGTTTGTAAACACAGAAGAAAGGGCGGGTTTTCGTATAAGACCTCGTTTTCCATATTCTCCCTCATTTATTATCCAAAACAGCTACAACCTCCTTGGTCGGAGAGAGAGAGCCCGCAGGAAGGGTAGAGGATGTCCGGTGCATCCATATTTTACGCAACTTCCTGTTGTCCTGGATAGAGAGGGAACGAGAGCCACCCCCTGCGCGAAGCATGTCTTCATAAGCAGATTTGTCGAATTGGACGACCAGAGTCTTTTTCATTAATCCGACGGATACAGCATCGTATTGAGCAATGGCTTCCTCGTCAGATGAGAAAGTAGTCCCTAGCAAAGTTGCCATCTTGTGTTTGATAATAAATGAAAGAAATTGAAACTAGGTTTATACGAAACCCTTTATTTGGTTTACAAACAAGAAAAAAAGTACAATTAATTTTATACGAGGATGTTAAGTACAAAAGTTTAATTCTGGGGAAATATTGCTATAGGAGTCTGATCTGCGGTCGATCACTTTGTCCCTTGGACCACACGATGACGAAGAAGTGTTGTAGAAGACGAAAAAGAAGCTTCAAAGACTGCAGGAGGGATTGAACTCTCGTTGCCAAAGTGGTCAATCGACACTCTCTGGATATACTCTCTCTCTCTCTCTCTGATCTTGACCTTTAAATGTTTTTAGACCTTCGATTCGACGACCCTCTTGCAAAATATTTGACCCTGGACCTCCATAGCCGGAGGTCTCTATTTATATGGTTCAGGCACAGTCGGCGTAGAAACGGAACAGCGGAGAGAGCTGCACCTTTTACGCGGCAGTTATAATAACTAACACCCACGTATGAATGATCTTCTAAATCGGCGTGTGACACGTGTCCCATTATGCGGTAACGCATATAATTGCTTATCGAAGATCACGGCATGCAAGCCACGTAGGTAACTGCCCCTCGCGTAGAGAAGGTTAGCATAAAAGCCAAATAACTGTCTCGTTGGCATAAAAGCTAAATAGCTGTTCTGATGGCGTAAAAGCCAAGTAGGCGTAGAAGCTGAATAGTTGTCAAGTTGGCGTAGAAGCCAAATGGCTGTCATGTTGGCGTAGAAGCTATGTAGCTGTCATGTTGGCATAGAGGCCAAGTAGTTGTCATATTGGCGTAGAAGCCAAGTAGCTATTTTGTTGGTGTAGAAGCCAAATTCTACTTTGCTGGCGTAGAAGCCAAATAGCTGTCTTGTTGGCGTAGAAACCAAATAACTGTCTTGTTGGCGTAGAAGCCAAATAGCAGTCTTGTTGGTGTAGGAGCCAAATAGCTGTCTTGTTGGCGTAGAAGCCAAATTCTGCTTTGCTGGCGTAGAAGCCAAATAGTTGTCTTGTTGGTGTAGAAACCAAATAGCTATCTTTTTGGCGTAGAAGTCAAATAGCTGTCTTGTTGGCGTAGGAGCCAAATAGCTGTCTTGTTGGCGTAGAAGCCAAGTTTTGCTTTGCTGGCATAGAATCCAAATAGCTATCTTGTTGGCGTAGAAACCAAATAGCTGTGTAAAGTTTGATGCTGCCTGGATAGGTAACCAGCATAAAGATAGCCGATTATCCTTCCTTGACTGAGGTCTTGAGCGTATTCTGGGCCAAATAGCCTTATCACGCACTTTTGCAAATATAGCCTAACTTGGCATATTTTGAGGAGATAACATACGGCGTACTCCTATAGTTAAAAGTAGCCAGGTCGGCGTATTTTGAGGAGATAGCATACGGCGTACTCCTATAGCTGAAAATGGCCTGATTGGCGTAATGTGCAGGGATGGTGATGTGGACGTATTAGCCCTAATTATAGCTCACCCAGTCATTAAAAGTAGAACCAAATTTCGTGAATTAAATGCATAGATCTGCCTCCATCTCGCGCATTAACTGCAGAGACGTGCCTCGAGTTCTGTACGAAGAGCAGCTTTTGACGTGGCGGTTGGCTTTGTCTCATCCTGAGCATAAAAGCTCATCTCTGCCTGTGTAGAATAGGCAGCATATTCCTTGAATGCGTAAATAACGTCTTATATCAAGGATTTGTCACTAAAAGACAGTCTGGGGCTCTGTGCAGAATCATCATTACATCCGTTCTCTTGATAGTCGTGTAGTACTCTTTGTTAGGAGTCAGGTTCACTGCTCCGTCTGACAGGTTCATTCGAGGAATACGAAGAGTTCCTCGTACAACTTTATGTTGCATTAAAAGCAGATAGGTTTTATGCCGAAGTGGCGATGTAGCAACCTTTTTATGCCAAAGCAGTCTGGAAATACTACATTAAGCGGGTTGTTCTGGAGCTATGTTTCACGCTGAATAGCGTTGAAGCTCTGTTGTACACCAATGGCTCTGAAGTCATATTTTACGCCACCCAGTGCTGGAGCTCTGTTTTACACGGGCTTCCTGCATGTTGAGGATTTTACGCGTATAATTCTTCAGCATATTTTTCATGCTTCTACACTCCTGCAGATATTTCTGATAGTCTACACCTGGCAAGGGACCAGGTCCTCAGAGAGATGTAACAAGATACAAAAAATAATATGCCAATTGAATACAGTAAAAGATGCATAAAGAATAAACAAAAATATATAAGTACGCTACACTAGACAATCTATATGAAAGATGCATAATAAGGACAACTTTTTGATGTATGAGTAGGTATAGGCTACTATAATACACATGCTATCTCATAACTCGTGAATATACAAACGTACTTGTACCATTAATTGACATGCCTCGAGGGCAGTGACTATCATAACACCAGAAGCCAATATACCTCGAGGGTAGCGACCATTGCGACAAAAGATAGTAATTCGTCTAGTTACTACAGTTTACCAAAGTGGGTAGCCCATACGCCTACTGACTGTCCTCCCCTCCCAAGAGACTATGTGTCAAGTATGTGTCAACAAATATAATATATAATTATGACTGAAAAAATATATAATAAATATATAAAAATATGTTAAGCATGCAAAGTACTGTAAGCAATTGGCAAGGTATACTTGCATGTTCCGAAAAAGGATAAAGTTGCAACAAAAGACGTCATCCGATCTACTCGTCAGATAAATTAAACGAGTTAGATCTACAAAAGTGGCTGGATAGGTTTTCTAGTCTAATATATTTTAATTATGAATAAAATAACCTAAATAATAATTTAATTTAATTATAATCTATTTTAAGGCTAACCCTAAATTTTGGTTTAATGAAAATTAATTTTACAAATTCGGGTTCCATAGCAGGTAAATCGATGCTTCCTTTTTTTGACCAAAAAGTCAACTAACACAAAACCAAGATTTGTATATAAAATTTTGTATATTTTAGCACTATACAAAGCTAGAATCCGATAAAGATTTATCGTCCATATGGCACACAAATGACAGTTTTCGGTAGTTTTCTAGTTACTTCTTGGTTGAACAAATTTTTTAAAATAATAAAAAAGTATATTTAATTCATATAAAGATATATGTTATATTTTATCATTCATCTTTTTGAAACTTCAAACGAATCATGATTCCGAGTACGGGATCTCTCAAAATCTCGAAAACATCAAAACCTGTTATATTTCGGACAACTGGCACTGCACGAATTTTTCAGAAATTTTGTTTCAAAATTTATGAAAATAAATTAGGTAATCATAAACTATACCATGATATAGTTCCAACTTAATAAACAGGAACGTGTTTATAGTCCAAAGCTAGGAGTTATGGCCTAACGAAGTTAGAGAGAAACCATAGATGAACCTTCTCTCTCTCTCTCTCTCTCTCTCTCTCTCTCTCTCTCTTTCTCTCCCCTCTAATTTCGGCAGAACTAATGAAATCCTACATGTAAACACATATATAGGCATTAGTCGATGGGTGGGCCCAGGCGGGTAGGTTAGGGCTGACTGGATATTTAAATATGTTTTAATATCCAAAATTTATTTATTAATTAGTTTTGACCTAATTAACTCCAAATAAATATGTACAAATATCCAAAAATTCTAGAAAATTTCTAAAAAATGTAAAATAATATTATAAACCCTAGAAAGTTACTTGGGGCCATTTTATCATCATAGGATTCTACAGTAAATTCTAAAAGTCCTAGAAAATTAGTTATTAGCTTATTTTAAAACAAAATAAATTCCAGAAAATTCTAAATAATTTATAGAAAATATATTTAAGCATTTTAATCATAGAACAAATATTTAGTAAAAAAATATAAGTATGGTCTCACAGTAAATCATGAAATCCCTAAAAATTATGTTTTCAAGGTTTTAATTACCCAACAATTCTAGAAAAATTTACAAAATTCTAAAATAGCTTAAAAATGATTCTAAATAAGTATTTATATATGTAATTAATTCAAAGAAGTTATTTTCTAATTAAGTAACAAAAACCAATAGAAATCTAATAATTTAATAAAAATACTAAAACTATAAATTAAAATTTATGGAGTTTACAGGTTGCAACTATAGCCACATAGTATGGGATGAGTCCAGGGCGAGCTGCCACGTGGACGTTTTGTTAGGATTTGTTGTTGCCGAAGATTTGGGCGGTTCTCGTCTTTTGTCTGCGTGACTTGGTCAATTATGAAACATGTTCCGTACTTGGTTGGAGAGGGCTATTTCAGTTGTATCGGCTGGACTTGGTCTTCATGGAGTCTAAAACATATATGGCCAGATCAGCATGGAACGCATGGAGTCTGAAATACATGGGACCAGAGAAGCATTGAATGTAGAGAATCTCGGATGCGTGGGCCAGAGATACATAGAGCCTGGGACGCATGGGCCAGTGCTGTATGGTCTACGTAAAATTTAGGATACATGGAGTTTGGAACGCTTGGGGGCAAAGACGCATGGAGTCCTTCTTTGTGTTTGTACACGTGGCACTATAAACTGGAGGAAATAACAAAAAGGTAAAGTTATGACGTGAGACTTCTATCGTTTAGTAGGTTTATATCTTTTGAGGCAATCATTTTTGTCAGAATTTTGTGTCATAGATGCCATGTCAGGTCCATTTGCGGCTAAAGATGTTTTGGCTGATTAGGATGCATGGATGTAGCCTTATTGGGTTACAAGGTGACTCTACGACCTAATTTTAGCCTTCTTTTTGGGGATGCACGATTGTTGAACACATGGAAGCATATTTTCCATTCTTCTACAGGACCCCCTTCAAAGTTTTCAAAATGATAAGTTTGGATTACTTCGAATTAGAAGAATGGAGGAGATATCTTCGGTCGCATGAATATTATGTCGCATAGATATTATGTCGCATGGCCTTTAGGACCGCCTGGTCATGGGCCGCATGATCGCGGGATACAGGGATGAGAGTTTCCAGGCTGTCATATCTCCATTTAATGTAGGATTCTATTCGATCCTCGGAAAGATTTGTTGGGATTCTGATCCATCTCACGATGCGGAGCCTGAGGTGACAGTTCACTCTTGGGTGATTGTGGATCAATAATTTAAGCGCCATTCTAATCCTAGGTTTCTACATGGATCGAGACAGTTTGGGCTATAAAATAGGAAAAGTCAAAAAAGAGAGACTCTTTGCTAATTTTCTTCCTCCCTTGTTGTGTTGTATATTGTGAACTTCAGGTACTGTGCTAGAGGAAATATGCACGTGGCACAACACCGTAGTCCCGTAGGGACATCCCGCTGGGGATCTTTGGGGGCTTATTACTTCTTGCGCACGAGAGTGCAAGTAATAAGTTTAAAACTAGTCTTGCCAGTAGTGATATGGACGTGGCAAATTTGGTGTACTTAACATCGTTGGCGCACTTAAATTTAAGAGCAAGTGATAAGTTGAGATAACGAATGGTGATAGTCGGAGGAAGAGGTTTGCTCAGAGGTTACTTGGATACGGCAAACTCTCGGGGGAGGATATGAGGATGATAACTTAGAGGTAACGTAGATGTGAGTTGATCAATAGCCATACCGAGAGGTTAGATACGATCCTGGTATTTTTGTGGAAGGAGAAGAAAGTACGCCAGAGGTAGTATAAATGTGGCTGTTTGCTTCCATTGAGTAAATTCCACTGGAAGATCTTTGGTGGACTTATGTCACAACCCTTACCCGGAATAAGGGTACGAGAACTGATCAATGCCCGGCCTCTCGGCGGTAGAACGTTGTATGGGTCATCCGTACTATATAAACTTCTCACACAAGATATATAAGGTACCTGTCAATGTCATCCCAACTCCAATCGGAGGAACAATATGGTATAAGATAATATTAAACTATACTCAATCACCCTGTCAAACTAAGGAAGATAAAGCACAAGATGGAATAACGAAAGAATAGTCACAATACATCCATAAGTCCAAAATAATATATATATATGCATGCCAATAACCTTAATAAAGTCTAAAACAAGTCTAAACAATGAGTCTAAGCCTCCTCAACCTCTGGTACTAGGTCCTTCTGCTCTAAATGAGTATCCTCTAATGGTATACCATCCTACGACCCGTAGTAGCTGGGACACTGGTCCATAAGCTAATCATTTGAAAAATATATCCAGTCAGGATTGGAACAAAATACATACCTTTGAAAGCAATTTCAAATACACAATCGAGCATATATAACAAATAATAAAAAAATACAGGATAACTAATCATAAGAATATAATGAACTAGAGTGAACAGGTAATATACTAGAATAAAGAACAGGCAATAGAATAACTGCAACAAGAAAAAAATAGATAAACTAACTACTGTGCCAAGGGGTATGAGTTTATTATGTGATCAGTTTTGGTTGAACACGAATACAATATGGTAACTCAATTACACGTGTGATATGTAATCGACATATATACGAATACACTTGGCTTGATCACAAAACCAACTCCTACTCCCCTATCCCCAACCAATACAAATGGATCCAATCATGACACGTTCACGAATATAGGCACACTGAATACGAGCAGTGTGTGAACACAAAGTACACTTAAATCAATATTTGATACACATGATGAAATATATGTGAAGAAGTACCCACTGAATATGGTAAGGGATAACATCTCCAGACAGGATCCATAAAGTACCAGTCCGTGAAACTACTATGTCAGAATCAAGTATACAGTTCTAGAGCATGTGATATATACACTATCATGAAATAAAAACTAATAAAGAAATGTATTCGCCTCTCGTCTGGTGCAAAAGATGTCACTCAGTGTCCGAGCTGGTGTCACACAATCATATTTAGAAATTTTCAAGTTAAATGGTGTATTGAATGAGAAATGGGTTAAAAGTATACTAATGCATGCTTCTAAGTCAATTTCTAAGTCATTCTAGCTCCAGTAAGTCATACTAGGTCCAACTAGGGCTATTAGTATATATTGGTAACTAACAAGTCAATACTAGCTTGTACTTGGTATTACCTTAGTTATACTAAGTCATTACCTAGGTGTATAGCAAATACCTTAATTAATATAAAGTAATTTAACTAAATGGTAATTAACTAATGATATTAACTAATACACTATTCTAACTGACCAATTTCTAGCTATACACTTACTGACATATCATCGGAATACTAACTTATCTAATAACTCACCACTGAAAATTACAATCTAACATTTGAAACCTCTACTGATACTCGTATATGAATACTTATACTAACATGACTTGATATCTTATTTACTAATGGTTACATAATACTAACACTAACTAACATTAATCACTTAACCTTAACTCTAACTTAATACTAATAATTGGCTTCCTATTTTACCACCCTACTAAACACACTAACTAATCAACTAACACTCCTCAACTTATTAATATATATTAATGGAGCCTTAACTTCTAAATTGATAACTAACATCTCACTGATACATCTCTATGATACTACTATACCTTAGTCCATCACCAGTACTATAATTTAATTGACTGCACTCAACCTTCCTACCTGCAGTGAGCTCGAGATCTATAAGAACTACTAGACATCAATTGAGACATTCTCACACTAAAAAACCTTAACTAATCACTCATAACAACCCTTGTTGTTTAATGATCCCAAGCATTGCTTGATGTCATTACCCCCTCTTCGTTTGTTGTTGTCGTTGCTCTGTCCCTATTTTCATTAATTGTTGCCAACACTTATTCTTATTGTTGTTGTTGTTCCTGCTTTAATATTTTTGTTACTAGATGTTGTATCAGTCCTCAACAGACCCCATAACTGATGCACCCCTAATACCCCTTGCTGGACGCATATTTTTCCAACAACATGTTGCTGCAGCTACTATCTCCAGTTCCGCTCAATCCAGGTTTGCATCATAACATAATGCTTGCATCAACTCTTTAACTCATATCAATTCGACCCGACCCGACCATATTCACTGCTACTGCTGCACTTAACACCCAGGTGATGTTGCTGCATACTCCTACCTGCACTTCAATCAATCTCTGATTTGGGATAAAAATCATTCAAGTATCAGCTACGACTAATACTTTAGTATCAGTGATTTCCCTTACCATACCTTATACTTCACCAACTAATGTATTTCCTATTGAACATACCTCTCACCTATGTTGAAATTATACCAACACTATTTGATCTCCAACCCCATGCTTCATACAACAGCACTGTGCAGTGGTCGACCTACAGATCCAACTATAGCCTTCACCAACAGATGGTGTGAAGACTCCTCTAATGGACTAAAATACACCATTCATATTTATACTGGATAGTGTAACAATGCACAACAATGCCCTCACTTTCTTCTCATATTCTATCATCATAAACACACACCAATGGCATTCACACTAAACACCACACTACTATACTAACCCGACACGTCTTCCACTAAATACACACACAACACCTCCTAAGCCCTTACTCTCAGGCCACACAACAAATACTCTACACTTAATCTTATACTAACACTAATACTATTACTATTATATATAACACAACACACACTCCTAGTCATTCTACCGAACACTTTATAGGCAATCTCTAGTACACCATGATACACATTCAATTAAGAATCCAAAATCCTAATTTCTCTATGATAACCATTTCTACATATCAAATATATAATATTATAGCTAATGCAACTTGCTACAATGAGAATTTAGGATTAATTGCACAAAATACCAAAATTGTGCCTCGTATCGTACCGTATCATAAAATATCATGATACGGCCTACACGTATCCATTTATGGACATGTACCTAGTCCCATAACCCCAATCTAAGTCTAATTAGATCTAATTGGTCTCATACTTGATGTGTCAATCTAGTAATTCTTCCAACATACACACAAAACACCACAAAGAACTCACAATATATAGCCAATTAGCCTAAAAATTGTTCCTATAGGTAGTCCTATGCCTTTGGGTCATTACGAATGGTTAAATGCATGATTAAGAAGCTACAATAAAAGAAAGATTCAGAAATTACCAATTAGGAGATGGATTTCTAATGAAAATACAATTGGACACATTCTGGACACGATCTCTAGCTCCAAAGCTCCCTCTCCTTGTGCTGCTTGCTTCTCCAAGCTCCAAAGCTCCAAGAGTGATGAATTTAAGAAGGAAATAAAGGTGAATTGAGAGAGAAATTGATAAAGGGAATAGGGAATTTGGGAATCTAGAATTTTAGATCAAAAATAAATGCAAATAAGGAGAGAGAGAAGAACCCCCTCTAATAGTGGCCGGCTTCTTCTTCTCTTCCCAAAGTCACTTACAAAGGTCCAAGTTACCCCTATATGGTGAATTATGAGAAATAATTATGGTCTCTAACTAATTATAATTAAACTAATTCTCCTTAACTAGTGAGTGAAAATGACTAATAGGCTAGGGTCCAAGTTGGGTTCACTATTTGTCATGACAAGTCTAAATGGGTCCATATGTGTCAAGTCTAAATATTGGGCTAGTCTCTCTAACTCAAATAAATAACACAAGTCTCTTAACTAAATAATTAATATAAGTCACAAATAATTTATAGCTCAACAGAATCAAATAATTAATACAATTATCACACTAATATTCAATATTATGTTCCTAAAATTAAATACACATTTAAATTACCAAACTATCTCTAGCTGAACAAGTGAGAGTGACAATCCTACCCACCTTAGAAAAATTTTGTCCTCAAAATTAAGGGAGAAACTAACTACCAATAATAATCAATACAAGAAAGAAATAATTATACCTCACGGCTCAAACAGATAAGGATATCGCTCGCGCATCTCGGCCTCTCGCTCCCAGGTACTCTCTCTTGACGAGTGATACCTCCATGTGACGTATACCAAAGGAATCATCTGGTTTTGCAGCACCTTCTACCGGCGATCCAGAAACTCTATGGGCTGTTCTAGGAAGCTGAGATTTGGACCAACCTCTATCTTCGAGTGATCTAGTACATGGCTAAGATCTGCCATATATCGTCTTAGCTGCGACACATGGAATACGTTATGCACTCCCTCTAATACAGACGGTAAGTCTATTTTGTAGGCTACTACACCGACCCTCTCAAGAACACCGAAGGGTCCGATGTACCGTGGATTAAGCTTTCCGCCTCCACCAAAATAAATCGTTCCCCGTGTCGGAGAAATCCTCAAGAACACCAGATCATCAACCTAGCATGAAACACAGCCTTAGCTCTCTAACCAAAACAAGCAATACAAAACAAAATTTACACCTTAAACTCCAATGGTCTCCGATGGTTATCGACCCAATGTCGTTGTCTATCCTGTGCCACCTGAAGTCAATCTCTGATAAGATTTACCTTCTCAGCTGCATCCACGACCATCTCTAGTCCCAATAAGGCTCTCTCACCAACATCATCACATGATAACGGAGTACGATATCTTTTATTATACAATGCCTCAAATGGTGACATCTCGATACTGGCATGGTAGCTGTTATTGTAAGAAAACTCTACCAGTTGAAGATGATCCCCCCAAGAGCCTTCAAAATTGAAAACACAGGTGAAAGCATATCCTCGAGAGTCTGGATAGTCCTTTCCGACTGTCCGTCTGTCTGAGGGTGATATGCGGTACTAAACTTGAGCTGAGTGCCAAAGCTAGCCTACAAACTCCTCTAGAACTGAGACATAAAGCGAATATCATGATCCGAGACTATGCTCATTGGAACTCCATGCAATCTGACTATCTGATGACATACATCTACATACATCTTCGCGAGCTTCTCCATAGACGTGCCCACTTTGAATGGCAGAAATTAGGCTGATTTGGTCAACCTGTCTACGATGACCCAAATCACGTTTTTATCTCATGGAGAACACGGAAGCCCCAAAAATAAGTCCATTGTCACATGCTCCCACTTCTACTCTGGAATGGATAAAGGTTGAAGTAATCCACCTGGCCTCTGTCTCTCTGCCTTTACCTGCTAGCATACCAAGCATCTGGATACGAAGCTAGCCACCTCCCGCTTTATACCATACCACCAAACATGCTCTCTCATGTCCCTATACATCTTGTTGGCACCTGGATGCATAGAGTACTAAGATCGATGCGCCTATTAAAGAACCTCCTCGTGCAATGCTTTACTCGACACACACAATCTGGTACAGTACCATAATAATCCATCATCTGTAATACTGAAGTCCTCTACCAATCCTATCTAGATATGTGCTCTGATGCTCTACAGATACTCATCCTCGAACTGTTCGACTCTGATCCGGTCCATCAACTCTGACTGTACCTGGAGTCCCCATATCTGTGCTGCAACTCCAGGAAATAATACCTCAATTCCTAAGCTATCAAGATCGGCCAATAGATGTTTGTCCCTCATTAAGTATATAGCCACTGGATACCTGCTCAAGACATCCGTGACTATGTCGGCCTTCCCTAGATGATACTACAAGAAATGTCAAAGTCCTTCATCAACTCCAACCATCACTGCTGCCTCATATTTTGCTCTTTTTGTATGAACACATACTTTAAGCTCTTGTGATTTGTAAAGATCTCTACTCGCTCTCCATATAAGTAGTGCTTCCACAGTTTAAGAGAAAAAATAACAGCTGCCATGTCCAAGTCATGGGTCGGTTAATTTTTCTCATACGGGCGTAATTGCCTAGAAGCATAGGCAATCAAGTTCCCGTTCTGCTATAATAAACAACCCAAACCCTTACCCGATGCATCACTATATATAGAAAATGCTCCTATCCCTGATAGCAATGTCAACACTGGAGCTGTAGTCAATCTATTCTTTAGCTCCTCGAAGGCAGTCGAACAATATTCAGTCCAGATGAACTCTACGTCCTTCTGGTCAGTCTAGTCATCGGCTCTGTAATCCTGAAATTTTTTTGAACAAATCTCCGATAATAGCTTGCCAATCCAACAAAACTCCTGATCTCCACTACTGAACTCGGGGTAGACCATAACTCAACTGCTGAAATCTTTTTTGGGTCTACTGAGATCCCGTCTCCGATTATCACATGCCCGAGGAATTCAACCTTATCAAGGAAGAACTCACACTTTGAAAACTTGCCATAAAGTTTCTCTTTCCCGAGGGTCTCCAAAACTATCCTCAGGTGTTTCTCATACTCCTCTGGGTTTTCGAATAAATTAGTATATCATTAATGAATACTACCATAAACTGATCCAAGTACGGATGAAATACCTTATTCATCAGGTTTATAAATATCGTCGGGGCATTGGTCAACCTAAATGGCATCACCAAGAACTCAAACTGCCCATACCGAGTCCTGAAAGTTGTCATTAGAATGTTCTCCTTCTTTACTTTAACCTAGTGGTACCCCGACCTTATTCTATCTTTGAAAATACTTGCTCGCCGCTCAACTGATCAAATAAATTATTAATCCATGCAACGAGTATTTATTCTTGATAGTGAGGTTATTGAGTGCCTTGTAGTTAATATACATGCGTACCGACCCGTCCTTCTTTGGTACAAATAATACCGGAGCACCCTACGGTGATAAATTGGAGCGGATAAGGCCTTTGTCATGCAACTCATCCACTTGCTTTTTTAACTCTGCCAGTTTGCTGTTGTTCACTCTATAGACATACTGTAATATTGGATCTGTGCCTGGCACCAAGTCTATAGAGAACTCCATATCTCTGTCTGGTGGCAACCCCGATAACTCCTCCGGAAAGATGTCCATATACTCTGTAATCAATGGATATGGCGGCTCATGTTCTTTCACTATAGCTCCACAGAAGTCTTATTTGCTCGGCTCTATTGATCCTCTGACAAACTCAAACTATGGCTTTCCTGGTGTCTGAAACAAAACTCTGCCTCTACGATAATCAATACTAGCATAGTGCCTACTCAACCAATCCATCCAGAGTACCATATCGTAGCTCAGAATTGGTATTACAAGTAGACACATGCTCAACTCTCTGCTACCAAAATAAACTCTCCGATCTTTGCAAATATCACTAACCAAGATAATGCCACCTTCGGTTGTAATCTTGCAAGTTCTCGCAAATGGTTCAATCTTAAGTTGATGTTTCAGAGCAAAAGATACAGATATAAAACTATGTAAAACACCGAAATAAAATAAAGCATGAGCTGGAAAAGAGTCAAGATAGACAGAACCTAAAATAACATTATCGACTGGCTCCTCCTCTTCGACGGTCAAGGAAAAAGCTCGCCCCTGTCGCTGGGCACCTCGTTGCTGCTGCTGCTGCTGGTGCAAACCGAACTACTATTATTATATTGGCAACGGTGGTCCTCTCTGTTGTCCCGCTAGTGGTCTCGCAGGTGCTCTCTATGCCTGGGCTTCGCCCTGAGCTGGACGAGCTGGAGCTCTAGGACAAGCCCTCAACTGATGGTCACTTGATCCGCAGAATAACCACTGGCCCAATCTCATCCTGCACGCATCCCATCCATGTCCCTGCTTCTTACAGAATAGGAAAGGAATAGCTGGCCTCTGGATCTGTTGTATCTGTTGTACTGGCGCTTTAGCTGATCCAGGGTACTGCTGCCTCGGCTGCTGAAAGTGTGTCTGATCCTGCTGCTAAAAGTGAGGTCGCTTTATTGGACCCGTGTTAGTACTGGATCCTCCTATGTCCCTTAGCCTCTTGGAGCCAAGCTCTATATCATCCTCTTTCCGTTGTGCTTGTCTTAAAATCTTCTTAAAAGTAGCGATGGGATCTCCATTCGTATATGATTTGATCTCCTTGTTCAGGCCCTTTATGAACTTCCTGGCTCTTCCTCTAGGGTTCTGCCCCTCTAAAAAATTGGCCTAATCTGCAATACTCTGTCGTATACTAATCCACTGTCATACCACCCTGAACGAGGTACTGAAACTGACTCTCTAGAGATGTCAGAGCCATATCTGGAAAGAACTTTTTCTTGAAGAGATCCTTAAAAGCTTTCCAAGTAAGTCCTGGTGCTGAGATCTTAGGGTCCGTCCACAACCAAGTCAATGCGATGTCAAGCATCATGCTTCCTGCAGCCTATACCTACATTCTCTCTGGAATCTCTACCAACCGCAAGTTTTACTCAATGTTTTCTATCCAATCATCATCATAAATAATCCTTTCAGTGCCTTTAAAGTCCTTCAGCCCCATCCTCTTAAAATCTATGATAGTCCCCGACCTTGGCTGTTGCATGGTCAACTGAGTTGGTGCTATATGTGGCTGGACAAAGGCGACTCTCTCGATTGTGGCAAGCATAATCTGGTTACATTCTTAATGCCCTGCCGCATAACCTCTGAATGGCGCTGTTGCGCCTTTAATATCTGCTGAAAGAGCACAAACATTTGTGTTTAATTGACTGCGGGTGGTGGAGGTAAAATATACCCTAAAATTGTCGGCGTTGTCCTCTATACCGGAGGTGGAGCACCCCCAAAATATGCTGCAAAAAAGCCCACCTGTATCGGTAAAATGGACCTCTGAAATGTAGCTGCTGGAACAATTTCTGCTAGTACTGCACTCATAGGCGACAAAGTGACCGACCTTGCTGACATTGTGCCTGGACACTAAAAATGCGTCTTCAGCGGCATTCTGAAGATAGTTTGAAACAAAAGAATCAATATTGAGCAAGATATGATATCACCAATAAAGGACAAATTTTATTTAAAATAAAGCAAACATTCAATAGGTAAGGATAGCAAAGAGATATTTGGAATTGTTCCCTAGTTATGATTGAGTATACTATCAGTCTATATCGTATATCCTAAAACAAGTTCGTAGTAGTACTTTAGGTGAGCACTACTACGATATTGCTCTAAATGTGACTCTGGGTCTGCATGAGCCACCACAAAAAATGTGTCACGACCTGCACCGGGAATAAGGGCATGAGTAGTGATCAACGCCCAGCCTACGCTGCAGCAACGGTGGTAGAACGCTGAATGGGTCCTCCGTACTATCTAAACTTCTCACACAAGATATATAAGATACCTGTCAATGTTATCTCAACTACAATCGAAGGAACAATATGGTATACGATAATGGTAAACTATACTCAATCATAATGTCAAACTAAGGAAGATAAAGCACGAGATAGAATAACAAAAGAAGAGTCACAATACATCTATAAGTCCGAAATAATATATATACATGCTAATAACCTCAATAAAGTCTAAAATAAGTCTAAATAATGAGTCTAAGCCTCCTCAGCCTCTGGTACTAGGTCCTCCTGCTCAAAAGAAGTATCCTCTAATGGTACGCCGTCCTACGGCCCGTAGTAGGTGGAACACTGGTCCACAAGCCAATCATCTGATAAATATATCCAGTCAGGATTGGAGTGAAGTATATACCTCTGAAAGCAGTTTCAAATACATAATCCAGCATATATAACAGATAATAGAAAAGAATACAGGATAACTAATCATAAGAATGGAATGAACTAGATTGAGCAGGTAATATACTTGAATGAAGAACAGGCAACAGAATAACTACAACTAGAAGAAAATATATAAACTAACTATTGTGCCATAGAGTACAAGTTCATTATGTGATCGATTTGGATTGAACACGAATACAATATGGTAACTCGATTACACGTGTGATATATAATCGACATGTATACAAATATACTTGGCTTGATCACATAATCAATTCCTACTCCCCCATCCCGAACCAATAACAATAGATCCAATAATGACACATTACAAACACGAATATGGGTACACTGAACAAGAGCAGTGTGTGAATATGAAGTACACTAATATTAATACCCGATACACAAAATAAAATACACGTGAAGGAGTACCTGCTGAACACGGTAAGGAATAACATCTACTGACAAGATTCATATATTACCAGTCCATAAAACCACTGTGTCGGAATCAAGTATACAGTTTTAGAATATATAATATATATACTATCATAAAATAAAAACTAACAGAAAAATATACTCGCCTCTGTTTCGGTGCAAAAAATATCAATCAGTGTCCGAGCTGCTATCACACAATCCTATTTAGATAATGTCAAGTTAAATAGTATAATAAATAAGAAATGGGTTAAAAATACACTAATACATGCTTCTAAGTCAATTTCTATGTTATTCTAGCTCTACTAAGTCATACTAGGTCCAACTAGGGCTAGTAGTCTATATTGGTCACTAACAAGTCAATACTAGCTTGTACTTAGTATTACCTTAGTTATAATAAGTCATTACCTATGTGTATAGCTAATACCTCAATTAACATAAATTAATTTAACTAACTGGTAATTAACTACTGATATTAACTAATACACTATTCTAACTGACTAATTTCTAGCTATACGCTTATTGACATATAAATACTAACTGCTATTCATCTGAATACTAACTTATCTAATAACTCACCACTGATAATTACCATCTAACATTTAAAAATTGAACTGATACTCCTATATGAATACTTATACTAATAGAACTTGATATCATATTTACTAACTGTCACATAATACTAATACTAACTGACATTAATCACTTAACCTTTACTCTAACTTAACACTAATAACTTGCTTCCTATTTTACCACCCTACTAAACACATTAACTAATCAACTAACACTCCTCAACTTATTAATATATATTAATGGAGCCTTAACTTCTAAACTGATAACTAACCTCTCACTGATACATCTCTATGATACAACCATACCTCAGTCCATCACTCACACACAGATTTTAATTAACAGACATCAACTGAGACATTCTCACACTAACAAACCTCAACTAATCACTCATAACAACCCTTGCAGTTAGATGATCCCAAGCATTGCTTGATGTCTTTATCCCTCTTCATTTGTTGTTGTTATTGCACGGTCCCTACTATCATTCATTTTTGCCAACACTTATTCTTATTATTGTTGTTGTTCCTGCTTTAATATTGTTGTTACTAGTTGTTGTATCAGTCCTGAACAGACCCAATAACTGATGCACCCCTAATACCCCTTGTTGGACGCATGTCTTCACAGCAACATGTTACAGCAGCTACTATCTCTAGTTCCTCTCAATCCAGTTTTGCATCCAAACACAATGCTTGCATCAACACCTCAACTCATATCTATTCGACCAAATTACATGGACTACTACTGCTGCACTTAACACCCAGGTGATGTTGCTGCACACTCCCACCTGTACTTCAATCAATCTTAGATTTGGGATGAAAATTATTCAAGTATCAGCTACGATTGATACTTTAGTATCAGTGATTTTCCTCACCATACCTTAGTACTTCACTCCCCAACTAATGTATTTCCTATTAAACACTCCTCTCACCTATGCTGAAATTATACCAATACTCTTCGATCCCCAACCCCATGCTGCATACAGCAGCACTATGCTGTACTCGACCTGAAGGTCCAACTGCAGACTTCACCAACTAATGGTGTGAAGACTGCTCTAATGGACTAAAATAACCACTCATAATTTACACATGACAGTGCAACAATGCACAATAGTGCCCTCACTTCCTTCTCATATTCTATCATCACAAACACACACCAATGGCATTCAAACTAAATACCACACTACTATACTAACCTGAAACCCCTTCCACCATATACACCCACAACACCTGCTAATCCCTTACTCTCAGGCCGCACAACTGATACTCTATACTTAATCTTATACTAACACTAATACTATTACTATTATATATAACCCAACACACACTCCTAGTCATTCTACCAAACACTTTATGGGCAATCTCTAGTACACCATGATAGACACTCAATTGAGAATCCAAAATCCTAATTTCTCCATGACAACCATTTCTACATAAAAATATATATAATATTCTAGCTAATACAACTTGCTACAATGAAAATTTAGGATTAATTGAACAAAATACCAAAATTATGCCCCGTATCGTACCATATCACAAAATACCATGATATGACCTACACGTATCCATTTATGAACACGTACCTAGTCTCATAACCCCAATCTAAGTCTAATTATATCTAATTGCTCTCATTACACACACTTGATGTATCAATCTTGTAATTCTCCCTACATGCACACAAAATACTACATAGAACTCACAATATATAGCCAATTAGCCTAGAAATTATTCCTATAGGTAGCACTATGCCATGGGGTCATTTCTAATGGTCAAATATATGATTAAGAAGATACAATGAAAGAGAAATTTAGGAATTACCAATTAGGAGATAGATTTTTAATAAAAATATAATTGGACATGTTCTGGACACAATCTTTAGCTCCAAAGCTCGTCCTCCTTGTGATCATTGCTTCTCCAAGCTCCAAGAGTGATGAATTTGAAAAGTAAATGGAGTTGAATTGAGAGAAAAATTAATGGAGGGAATGGAGAATTTAGGGATCTAGAATTTTAGATAAAAAATGAATGCAAATAAGGAAAGAGAGAGAGAGAAGAGCCCCCTCTAATAGTGGCCAGCCTCTTCTCCCTTTCCCCAAGACACTTGCAAAGGTTCAAGTTACCCCTACTTGGTTAATTATGAGAAATAATTAAGGGTGGATATTTTTGGAAGTCTCTTACTAATTATAATTAAATTAATTCTCGTTAATTATTGTGTGGAGATGACTAATGGGCTTGGGTCCAAGTTGGATTCACTATTTGTCATGGCAAGTCTAAATAGGTCCATATCTGTCAAGAGTAAATATTAGGCTAGTATCTCTAACCAAAATAAGTAACACAAGTCTCTTAACTAAATAATTAATATAAGTCCCAAATAATTTATAGCTCAACATAATCAAATAATTAATACAATTATCACACTAATATTCAATATTATATTCCTAAATTAAATACCCATATCAAATTACCAAACTATCTCTAGCTAGAAAAGTAAGGGTGACAACTTATTATATTTTGCGTACTAGGGTGCAAGTAAGAAGTTTGAAAATAATACCTATCAGAGGTAATATGAAAGTGATAGGTTTTGTGGACCCATTACTTTTTGTGTATTTTAGTGCACGTAAAAGGTTTGAGACAAGTCCTTCCAGAGGTGATATGGACGTGGCAGTTTTTGTGGACCCATTACTTTTTGCGCATGTTAGTTCAAGTAATAGATTTGAGACAAGCCCTGCTAGAGGTGATATGGACATGATAGTTTTTGTGAACATAACACCCCTGGCATACCTTGGTGAGTACGGATGATAAGTGGGAATGACAACCGATATAAGAGGTAATATGGACGTGGTGATCGATAGCCAAGACCCGGGAGGTTTGCTCTGAGGTAATATGGACGTGACAAACTCAGTCAGAGAAAAATATTAAGACTGTATTTCAGAGGTAATATGGACGTGAACTAATGTCCAAGAAACTCACTGAGGATTGATTTATTGGGTGTGGTCTATCCGAAAATGAAGATAGACCTGAGGATTGCTCCACTGGGGAGATTGTTAGGATGATAGCTCAGAAGTAAATATGAACATGGATAGCATCTAACATAATTGGTTTTAGTGGTCACTGCGGGAGTGCACAAGTAGACCTGAGGACTGCTCCGTTGGGGAGACTTTGAAGATCCATCATCTGTTGCGTATCCAGGACTCCTGAATACAGATAATGGCTTAATAAAGAAGGAAAAATATTATACATAGGCAATCGCAAGGGATGAAGAACTAAGAGTGTAGAGATGTACATCTTGATTACCCGGCTGGTAATGAAGGGAGCACAAGTAAAGTTTAGATGTAGTACTTTTTTTAGGGACTTGTTGTTGATAGGCATCATGAGAAAGTTGTCTTTGGGTTTTATGAGCCGGTTGGCACCGTTGATGAAAATTGATTCTACGACGAAATGGCCTTCCCATTTGGGTTAAATTTGCTGGTCGTCTTGTGGGTCATAACCATCGGCCTCCTTACGGTCATGATGAGATCACCCACTTGGTAGGTCCTTTTATTCACTTGTTTGTTGATCGCTCCAGAGAGATGTGCTTGGTATAACTCAATTCTCTGTTGAGCTAAGAAACATTTCTCGTCGAGTGCTACTAACTCTTGTAGCCGCCGGCGGTGGTTGTCGTCGATGGTTAATTGGTTGGAGTGAGCCACTCGGAGTGAAGGAATTTAGATTTTGAGCTGGAGGACTGCTTCGCTTTCGTACACCAGAGAGAAAGACGCATTACCAGTATATATTTGGATCGTTGTACGGTAGGCCCAAAGATATTCACCTAGCTTCTTGTTCCAGTCACTTTTATTGGAAGATACAAAAATTTTGAGAAGTTTTATGATGTTCTTATTGAAGGCTTCTGCCAGACCATTCACTGCTGGGTTGTAGTAAGTCGATGCTACATTCTGAATCTAATTTTTATCACAGAACCGGTAGAATGCATGACTTACAAAATGTGGACCATTATCATAGATGATCCTTCGTGGCAAGCTGAAGCGGTATATGATGTGATGCTTAACGAAGCTGATCGTTGGACATCTTGACTTCCGCGAGTGGTATGGCTCTCACATACTTGGATAAGTAGTCGATGAAGACAAGGATGAACCGATCTTCCTTTGATAAAGGTGGACTAATCGGCCCAATGATATCCATATCCCAGGTATCGAACTGCCAGGACGCAACCGTCGGGTATAGGAACTCCGAGGGTTGATGGATTAAGTCTTCATAGATTTGGCATAATTGGCACTTCTTTCCATATTCGATGGCATTCTCTACCATTGTGGGCTAATAGTAACCCAAACACCGGAGATGGTCATGCAGCTTTGGACAGGGTTGGTGGGCACCACAAACGCTATCATGGGCTTTCCGAAGTGCCTGTTTGGCTTCTGCATTCGATAGACATCCTAGCAGAAGACCATCGTATGAGCGACGATACAGCATCATAGTATCTGTATCATAGACATCGTATTTTGATGGAAGTGACTTCCTTTGGGTTCTCGGGAAGAATTCCATAGACTGCGTAGTCTGTGAATAAAAGTCACCAATCTTGAGAGTTACTGCTCATCTCTACTGAGTAGCTCCGGCAAATAGAGAGATTGTTCTTTGGGCAGACTAGCTCCTGACCGACCACAGTGATCTGTTCATGGGTATTGGCTGGAACAGCTAGAGAGGCTACGAATCCGGCTAGGACGTCTGCCTCGATATTTTGTAGCCGAGGGACGTGCTCAATAAAGAATCCCTCAAAGGTTGAGATGATGCCAAGCGCATCTTGGTGGTAAAGAATCAGGTCTTCGTGCCAAAATTCATACTCACCCTGGTCTTGGTTGATTATCAATTTGGAATCTCCATATGATTTCAGGTGGTCAACTCCTACTTGTTTGGCGAGTTGAAGTCCTCCATACCCTTAACTAATATCAATCTCTAGTGATGAGGCCAAAACCTTAACTAGGCTCACACTCCCAATTATCATTACCATAAGGACTGACACACACCTATCTCATATTACTAACTACTACACCATAACAATAACTAACAGCTGACCAATTTCCTATTGATATACTGAACTGTATTACCTCTTAATTACATCTTAACACAGACAACAACATTACTACACCCTGTAATAAGGAACCACTGCTGGATATGCTACTGCTAACCGATTATATGTGTATCTACATATATACTACTCCCTGATGTTTGATCAGATAACATTAGAGTATCCCTCCCTCACAATTAAACAAGTACTACTCCAACTGATGCTAAGTATCAATACCCATACGGCCTCACTGATACTCCCAGTACCCAACCTGATACATACACTATTAACTGATATATACAAATCCCCCTTTAGTCACTGGTATTGATCCACACTCGACTACCCCCATCTAATACATCTTCACACCACTACCACATTATCAGACAATAGTAACCAATCCTCACTCTTCAATGCACACCATGTGCACTAATGTTAAACCCGACCCCAAGGTCCCTTGCTCAAGAGCATACTGATACTTCAAAGTATTAACATCTAAGTCCTTAGTTTAATATCAAAATACACACACACACACACACACACACACACACATATCCAGGTAACTGCCAATCTTCCCTCCATCTAAAATACCTGAACATTGGTAATCCCACTTCTAATGCACAACATGCACACAAATAGCAACCTTTACATTATCATGAATCTAACTCATAAGAATCCCCTCAACATATCCTGGACCCAGTGCCACTGTTACTGTAATTGTATCTGCTGTTGTGGCCTACCATTTTTCAACTCAAACTGACACACACTATACCTAAATGTGTGGACACACAAATAATGCAACGCAAGCACCTATAAGCATTTACAGATATATATATATATTAATGTATAATTTACATTTAATGTATACCAGCATATCACCACTGGAACACCAGTTTCCCCTTCTCTCTGAAGACAGGTACTCCCCTCTCACTAAGCATTCACTAATACATCAATTACTACACCAAGCAACAAAACCCACACACCACATGCATAGATACTAATACAATTAAACCAACACCTAATGTGCAACTTAAGCAATATGGCATCACCCCTATGGTATACTCATGATACATAGCCTAACTACTCCAAAACATCAACTAAATATTATGAATACAAGTAATTATATGAAATAACACTATAATTAAATAGAATGAAGTAATTCTAATGAATATAATCGAAATTGGCACATAGAACTCAATACACAAGAGAAACCCCCAAATTCAACCCCGTATCACGACGAATCGAGATATAGCTTACTTGTGTCCAATTATGGACACGTAGCTACCCTCATACAACCCATAAAAATTTAAATAATCATAATTAACCCAAATATTTTGGTCCCAAATTCGAAATTCCTCTAATTTGGAAACAAAAGTCCATTTAGAAGTCACAATAGGGGTCCTATGAACCTAGTTCGTCTTCCTATGGGTAGTCCTTAGCCAATAGAGAGTTTCTAATGGTCAAATACATGAATTAGAACCTAATTAGAAGAAAAATTCAGAATTATATCTATTGGGAGATGGATTTCCAATAAAAAGCCAAATGGACACGGTGTGGACACAAGCTCCAAGCCAAACTCCTTCTCCAAAGCTACTTGTAATCAAAGCTTCTAGGTCTTATAGATGATGAAAAAGAGAGGGATTAAAATTAATTTGGTAGAATTTGGAACATGAATGAAGCTATTTGGGAAGAACCCTAATTTAAAAATAAAGGGAATGAAGAATGAGAGGAGAGAGAGTGTCCCCCCTTAAGTTAGGGCTAGCCCCCTCTTCCCCCTTCCTTAAGCAGTGTATAAAGACCCTTATGCCCCTATTGGTTGTCATGAAGAAAAGGGTTAGCTAGGAAGCTTCTCTTCTTAATGAAGATTAAACCTAATCCCCTAATTTGAAGGTTTGCTTTACTAACCAGGGTCCAAATAGGCTAGTCTAAGTTGTTGGTCAAGTTGTCACAACAAGTTGGTTAGTCCACTAAGGTCTTGTTTAGTCAATTAATCTAATCACTAACCACTAATAATTATTAGTCACATAATATAGCATGCATATTTATATAAATAAATATTATAACAATATAATTATAAAAATTATAAAATGATAAAAATATTCCTATTCTACAAATATGGTAGTGACAAGTCTACCCTCCTTAAAATAATTTTTTCTCAAAATTAAAACTAAACTAGCACAAGAACACAAAAAAAATAGAAGAATTATATCTCAAGGCTCGAAAAGATATGGGTATTGTTCTCGTATTTCATCCCCCCTCTCCAAGGTTGACTTACTCGGAGAGTGATGCCATCACGCGACACGAACAAATGGAATAGTCTGGTTCTGTATTACCTTTTTTATTCGATCCAGGATCTCAACTGGCTGCTCTGGATGGTTTTGAGTCGGATCAACCTCGATCTCCGAGTGATCTAGTACTTGACTGGGAGCTACTATGTACCATCTCAGCTGTGACACATGGAACACGTTATGTACACCCTCTAGTACGGGCAGCAACTCTAGTCTGTAGGCCACTGCACCGACCCTCGTAAGAAAACTTAATGGTCTGATGTACCGTGGACTAAGTTTTTTGCCTCCACCAAAGTTTATCGTGTCCCATGTCATAGAAATCCTCAAAAATACCAGATCGCCAACCTAAAATAAATACAGGCTTAACAGGCAATCTAAAATAAAGCAATCACAACCGATACAAAAGTTAACTTATACCTCTAACTCTAAAGGTCTTCGGTGGTTGTCGGCCCAATACCGATGTTTCTCATGTTCTACCTGAAGTCTATCTCTAATTAGCTTGACCTTCACAGCCGCATCCATGACCATCTCTGGCCCCAATAAGGCTCTCTCACCGATATAATCCTAAGATAAAGGAGTGCGACACCTCCGTCCATTTAAAGCCTCAAATTATGACATCTTAGTACTGGCCTGGTAACTTTTATTGTAAGCAAACTCTACCAGTACAAATAATCTTTCCAAGAACCTATGATATCAAAAACACAAGTGCGAAGCAAATCCTCGAGAGTTTGAATAGTCATTTCTGACTATCCATCTGTCTGGGGGTTATTTGCGGTAATTAACTTGAGCTGAGTGCCCAAGCTAGCCTAAAAATTCCTCCAAAAGTAGAAAATGAAACGTCTATCCCGATCTGATATGATGCTCATAGGAACTCTATGTAATCTGATAATCTGCCGCACATACAACTCTGCTAGCTCCTCGGTAAACATATCCACTTTAAATTGTAAGAAGTGGGTTGATTTGGTCAACTTGTTTACGATGATCCAAATTGAGTCTTTCCCTCTCGAAGAACGCAGAAGCCCCAAAACAAAATACATGGTCACATGCTCCCACTTCCACTCTGGAATAGATAAAAACTGAAGCAAACCACCCGGCCTTTGTCTATCCACCTTTACCTGTTGGCATACCAGATATCTGTATACGAAGCTTGCCACCTCCCACTTTATATTATACCACCATACGTGCTCTCTCAAATCTTGATACATCTTATTGGCACTTGGATGCATCGAGTACTGAGAGCGATATGCCTTCTACAGAACCTCCTAACGTAAATCCCCACTCGACACACATAATCTAATATAGTATCATAATGATCCATCATCAACGATGGTAAAATCCTCCAATAATCCTATCTGAATCTGTGCTATGATCCCACCTAGAGTCTCATCACCAAACTGCGTAGCCCAAATCATATCCATGAGCTAGGACTGTATTTGCAATCCCCAGATCTGTATCTCGATACTAGGAACTAGCACCTCAATCTTAAAACTCTCAAGATGGGCCAACAAATGTCTGTCAGTCGTCAAGTACATAGCTACCAATTTCATGCCCAAGGCATCGGCGACTACATTTGCCTTCCCTAGATGGTACTACAATGATATATCAAAGTCATTCATCAACTCCAACCCCCTCCTCTACCTCATGTTCAGCTCCTTCTGTATGAACAAGTACTTCAAGCTCGTGTGGTCTGTGAAGATCTCTATACCCTCTCCATACAGGTAGTATTTCCACAGCTTTAGAGCAAAGATAACCGCTACCAACTTTAAATTATGGGTGGGATAGTTCTTCTTATGAGGATGTAATTACCTGAATGCATAGAAAATTACCTTCCAGTGCTACTGAAGAACGTAACCCAAACCCTTCCCTGAAGTATCATATAGATTATGAATCCACATATCCATGATGGGAACATCAATACTGGAGTTGTCGTCAATCTCTTCTTCAGCTTATCAAAAGCAGCCTAGCAATCCTCCGTCCAAACGAACCCAACATCCTTCCTGGTCATCCTAGTCATTAGCTCTGCAATCCTGGAGAAGTCTTGTACAAACCTCCTGTAATACCTGGCAGCCCCAGAAAACTCCTGATCTCTGCCATTGAACTCGGAGTAGCCCACGACTTCACTACCACAATCTTCTTCGGGTCAACTGAGATCCCGTCACCTGTCATCACATGCCCAAGGAATTCAACCTTGTCAAGTAAGAACTCATACTTTGAAAGCTTTCCATAAAGCTCCTTCTTCCTAAGAGTCTTCAGAACTATACTTAAGTGCTCCTCATGTTCCACCGGGGTCTTCGAATATATAAGATGTCATGAATGAAAACCACTACAAACATGTCAAGGTACTAGTGGAACACCTTGTTCATCAAGTTCATGAATACCACCGGGGCATTAGTCAACCCAAACGACATTACCATAAAATCAAACTGGCCATACCGAGTCTGAAAAGATGTCTTCGGAATGACTTCCTTCTTTACCTTCACTTGGTGGTAGCCTGACCTCAAGTCTTTCTTTAAAAATACCTTTGCTCTGCTCAATGGATCGAAGAGGTCATCTATCCTAGACTGCGAGTATTTTTTCTTGATAGTATAATTTTTTAGAGCCCTTTGGTTGATTCACATATGTACCATCCTATCCTTCTTCTGTACAAATAATATCGGAGAACCCCACGGGGATGAACTGGATCTGATGAAGCCCTTGTCCTACAACTCATCAAAATGGTTCTTTAACTCTGCCAATTTACTGTTGTTGATCCTATAGATGTGCTGTGATATTGGCTCTGTGCCTGGCACCAATTCTATAAAGAACTCAACATCTCTATCTGGTGATAAACATGGCAACTCCTCTGGAAAGATATATAGAAACTCCGCTATCAAAGGACGTGGCAGCTCCTTCTTTTCCACCATGGCTCCACAAAAGATGCCCTTGCTCGGCTCCACTACTCCTCGGGCTATCTTGAACTCTGGCTCTCCTGGCGGTCAAAATATTACTTTGCCTCCACGATAATCTATACTAGCAGGATGCCTACTTAACCAATCCATCCCGAGTATAATATCGTATCCCGGAAGTGGCATTACAAGTAATCATTTGCTCAACTCTCAGCCTCCCAATGAAACTCTTCGATCCTTGCAACAATCACTGACTATGATAATGCCTCCCCCAGTCATGATCTTGCAAGTCCTAGCCAGGGGTTCCTTCTCTAAACGATGCTTAAGAGAAAAAGATACAGATACAAAACTATAGAAAGCACTAGAATCGAATAAAGAAAATATTGGAATAGAATTGAGAAAAACTGAACCTGTAATCATGTCTCCCTTAGGCTCGGTCTCCTCAACCGTCATGGTAAAATCTCGCCCTTGAGGTGCACCTCCCTGCTTATGCCGGTGTTGAGCAAACCTTTGTTGCTGAGGCGGAAGTGGAGGTCCCCTCTGCTGAAATATGGGTGGCCTCGCTAGTGCTCCCTTATCTAGTGCTCTAGCTGGTCCTTCCTGAGCTAGACGAGCTAGAAAATCTCTCAAATGGTGACCGGGAGGCCCTCAGATAAGGCACACTCCCAACCTCTTTCGACAAACCTCCCTAGTATGTCCTAACTTTCTACATAATACACAATGAATGCCCTGCTGTGCCTGCCTCAGTGGCTCTTGTTGGTGATGACCACGAGCTGGTGCCTGGTGCTGCTGATGATGGTAATGGAACGGTCTCTGCTTCTGCTGAAAGTGGGGACGCTTGGTCGGTACCCCACTTCCACTCGCTCCTACAGAAACCCCATATTCTCTTTTGGGCCTGAGGTTCAGATCATCCTTAGCAATCTAAGCATCCATCAAAATGCCTTCAAATGTAGTAGTACGAAGTCCGAAGTACGAAACTTGATCTCTCACATCATCCCTTTCCTGAACTTTTGGGCTCGATCTCCTGGGTCTCGAATCATCGATGGTGCAAAAAGACTCAAGCGGCAAAACTCTACAATGTACTCGTCGACTGACATATTCCCTTGGACCAAATCATGAAATTGACTCTCTAAGGCTCCCAAGGCTACATTGGGAAATAACTTCTCTTTAAAGAGGTCCTTGAAGGCCTCCCAAGTAAGTCCTCGAACAGAAAGTCTTGGCTTCGTAGGATACCACGTGAGTGCAATATCGAACATCTGACTGTCGGCGGCCTCAATCTGCAAGCTCTCTAGAATCTGAGCCAAATGGAGGTTCTTCTCTATGTCTTCCAACCAATCATCAACATAGAGTATCCCCTCGATACCCTTGAACTCCCGAGGTGACATCCTCTTGAAGTCCACTATAGTGCCTGGCCTCTGTTGTTGCTGTTGGCCAGGGTGTTGCTATTGCTGGGCAACTATTTTTAATGCGTGTAGATCCACCTGGTGAGAATTCTCTATGCCCTCCCTCATCAGCTTGGTCTGTGCTTGGTGTGCCTGTTCCTGCACCCTTTGTGCCTCAACCTGAACTTGTAGAGCCTCTGTCGATATCCTCTATGCATCCACCGTGCCCTGGATCAATGCGAACATCTGTGCCCCATCAGCAGGCACACCTCCCGAAAATAGAATCTGCGGTGGTGGTAGAATGTCCTCTGTAACAGCCGGAACAACTCTCCGGACAGGTGAGGGAGGAGGACACCCGAAGGCTATTAAAACTCCTACATGAACAGGTGAAGTTGGAGGATCAACTCCAGCTGTCCAGGTGGCAGGTCGAGAGGTGACAGACCTCTCATAAGCTACGGGTTCCAAACTTTGTGACATGGTCATTGGTGGCATCCAGAAGACAATCGAAACAAGAAGAAGTCGATTAAGGCAAAAGATACGATATCATCAAAGAATGACAGTAAATTTTAAAGGAAGCAATTATTCATAATGATAAGAATATCAAAATTAATTAACTAAAATTTTTTCTAGTTGTGATTGAGTATACCCTCACCATATATCTTATTTCCTATAGCAGGCTCATAATAGCATACTAAGTCTGAGCACTACTACGATATCGCACAAGTTGAGACTTCGACTTACTCGAAGACTTGTATGGGCCACCGTAAAAATGGATTGACTATGCACAAGTACGGGTAAGAGGATCAGGACAATCATATACGGTAGAGCCTGATCTGTCCCATGCCGATCACATAATAATTAATATTTCAAGACACTTAGTTGTTGTTCATATCTCTATTCCAGTTTATACCTGCTGATACAGTTATTACTTGTTTATTTATAGTTAATTATTACCTGTGATATATTTATCTGCGTACCAGTTTGTAACCTCCCTCATCCAAAATAGGTATTTTGTGTGTATTTAATATTTATTTTATTTATTTTTAGATTATTTTAAAATTAATTAAAATCTAATTATTTTATTAGGACACTTTACCATAGTTTGGACATTAATGATATAAGATGACCGCAAAATCTACAACGCCCTTCTTATGAAGTAGCCTACATGGGAGACACGACTTTTAAGATCTTTTCGGGACTCAAAATTCAATCATTTACCATTAGAATGGTACTAGTGTAACAAACATAGTTTGTTATATTTAATATTTAAATATTTATATATATATATAATTTATTTGTGATTACTTTTCAATCCAATATTCTTCAATAAGCAACCCATAATTCCTTCATGCCAAATTAGGCCGCTTTCCTCTTTTATAAGATTTATTTATTTATTTATTTATTTATTTGGTATTCTCTTAGAAGTCCAATCAAATCCCAAGTACCAAAAATTTACCTTAGATTTGCATATTAATTGTCTATTAATTATTCTCTTAGAAGCCGAATCAAATCTCAACTACCAAAAATTTATCTTATATTTTTTATATTAATTGTCTATTATTTTATTTCCTAAGAATCAAATCAAATCTTATTCATTAGTTACTTATTGATTAGTTGTTGACGATTTAATAATTAACAAACCAAATTAGAAAACCTCCTAATAAATAACTACCCATCATAATCCTACCCCCTCTCCCAAAACCCATGGCCCCTCTCTCAAAACCAGCATACACCCCCATAATTTGACCCCCTCTTTCTTTCTCTCTTTATATATATATATATATATATATATATATATATATATATATATATATATATATATATATATATATATATATACTTTCATAATATTTTTGTCTCATCTTTCCTCCACAAACCCTAACCTAATCTCCTCCACCAAAACCCTAACTTTCAACTCCTCTCCTCCTCTATCACCAAAGTCGAACCCCCCCCCCTTCATGTGGACACCACAACCATCTCCTCCATCCAAGAACCCTAGCATCTTATTCCTTCTTCTTATAGTAAGTTTCTCTAATCCTTCTCTCCTTCCTTCTTCAATCCATTCTTGATATATATATATATATATATATATATATATATATATATATATATATATATATATATATATATATATATATATATATATATATATATATAAATATATATGTATGCATGTGTGATAATGTAAACTCTATTATTTTATTTTGAAGAACTCATTCAACCCATGAATCCTAATTTTGAGGTTTAACTCAACACTTTGTGCATGCATGAAACCTCGTTCAAAACCCTCTTTAATTCTTGTTAATGTATTTATATAGATGTTATTCATAGGAAATGTATTCATTTTTTATAAAAAAAAATCCATATTTATTAATTTATATTAAATTAGAGTTATGAGCATGTTTTATATATAGTAATGACCTAGTCTGGATGTATGCATGTTAGGAAACGCATGGATCTTGTTAGGACTTAATAGTAGATGGAAAAGCTAATTTCTCTAGATAGATTACTATTTTTTGAGAAAACATATATTCTTAAATTATACTAAATAAATATAAATTTGATGTCTATGATGTCACAACAACCATGTACCACCCCTTTTGCATGCATACTAGCAAGTTTGATTGCCAACCCTAATATGATCAACTTGTAGATGATAAAATTCTAACTATTTTTATATAGATAAAAAATAGTATTTATTGTATTTATTACTAATTTTTACCAAATATTGTCAGATTTATTTTTATTTATAAAAATTAGAATTATAGGTATTTTATGTAGCAAGTTGTAACCTCCGATTTCCAAATTTTCAAAATAATTAGATTTTTAATTTATTTTAAATATCAAGTTTATAAAATATTTCTCCTTGAAATTTTTAGTAAATTTTGAACAATGTTTGATTTTAGAAGGTGATTTAAAATCTTTTATAAAAATCATTTTTCCTAAATGTTGATTTCTTATAAATTAAATAGATAAATAATGATATATATATAATACTCTAGCTTCGAATATTATTGGCTTGAAATCATAAAATTATTTGTTAAAAAATTATTGAAGGACTAGTTGTTTTCATAAAAAAAAAATTCAAATCCATTTGGGATAGTAAATAAATAAATTACATACTTTCTAGGGTTTTGAAATATGGGTTTAATTAGTAGCTAATTGGGAATCAGTTAGCCTTGGAAGCCTCTTAAAATATTTTTCTTAAATTATAATTTTTCTTTTAAAATTTACAAGTTGCCATCTCCCATTCACACCCTCATTTTTTTCCACATGAAAAACTTATTTATATATAATCTGGGCCATTCATTATTGGGCCAATCCTCACCCTTTATCCCACACCCTCTCTCCCTATTTAAAGTCTCTCACCCACACCATTCCCAAGAAACCCTAGCTAGCCCTCACAAATTTCCACAAGCCAACAAGCCATCACCATTTTTGTGTGCTCGTGTCCATGTGTCCAGCTTTACGTGTCAGCCGTGATGGCCTCGGGTCCGACCCCGGGTGTCCTATCGTATCCATTTATTTTTCTGTGTCCAGTTATTACAATATTACAATTTTTATGTCAGACACCATCTGGACACAACCCCCACACCACAGTACACCCAATCCCCGTATCCAGCCTCGGACACATCCACCAACGTACGTCACCCATCGTGTCCAGCCCCGGACACGATCCAAACCGACACGATTCGCAGAATTCAAAAACCCTAACCTAGATCTCGACCTACCGCCGGCGGCTGAGATCCCCTCCTCGGCGTCGAGCGCCTGTGGCCTCGAGATGAACAGATCCGCCTCGACCTTGCGTCACCCATCAGCCGCTTTCCTCACCGGAGCCGACGTCGTCGCCGCCGTCCTGTTGCTGATCTGGCTTAGATCCACCGCCTAGGCCTTCGACCGGTTCCTCGAACCACCGCTGCCGCTCTCGAGTTTCCACCGCCGCCGCCCGAGACGAACGTCGACCACCGACCACAGCAGATCCGCCGATCCGTCGTCGAGCTCCGCTGCCGCCGCCGAGTTCGACCGTCGCCACAGCAGATCCGCCGCCGAGCTTCGACCACCGACCACCGTGAGCCCCGGCGGACCTCCTCCGTCGACGTCGGGAAACCCCCAGGTGAGCTTTCCCTCTTCCCCCCTTTCTTCGATTCAGAGACTGAAGTTTTGGTAATTTAATTAGTTTAGTTATATATTAGATTAGTTAGTTAATTATTATTAATCAGTAGTTAATTAATCAATTAGTTTATATATAATTAGTTTAGTAATTTCATGTAATTAGTTTAGTTAATTAGAATATAATTAGTTTTATTGTTTATAATGTATGAATTTAGTTAATTATTATGTGTAAAATTTAGTTATGTATTATATATAAGGATTTGGTTATATTAATATGCAATTAGTTAGTTTTTGTGTAATTAGTAGTTGCGTAATAATTATAAGGGTTTTGATTATGTAAAAAAAAAAATGATAAATCTTGCGGTTTATATTGTTAATTAAAAATATAGTTTCAACAATAAAAAATTAGTTCAAAATTTGTTTATTGGACTAGTAGCCGATTTTACTATAGGTATAAAAATATATTGGCTTTTACGTAAATTCTAAATTTTATAAATAAACTTTTACTTGTAATTATTGTTCAAAATAATTTTGAAATGATTTTTCATAAATTAAGGTGTTACCTTAATAACGAACAAACGACCCTTTCTCTTATTAGCCTGGTATCCTTATCTCGATTTTTGTGCCGAACTCCGATCTTGGACTTCTTTATATAGTTTCTAGCTATTAGGACTGCTCTGGACTCATTGGAACTAACTGCTACTTCATTTGGGATCACCTTGAGAAGTGTGGCATTATGTACATTCTCTGATTATATATATATATATATATATATATATATATATATATATATATATATATATATATATATATATAAATATTTGATTGATATATATATACAAATATGTATTTTGGTATATAAGTATATATTTATATACATCTATTTAGTGTATATACACATATACGTATTTTGTATAATTACTAATAGACACTTATATACATATTATATACGTATTTATTGGTATATACTCTGAGTGTAAATATGTATTTATATACGTATCCCTAATAGATGACCCTAGTTGACTAGAGCCATGCCTGGCATAGCCCTGAGGCCATTGTATTTCTATTGTGTGTTAGTGTAGCATCTGATACAAGTGATATTATTATATATTTTTAGGACTGTCGGATTCTCCAAACGATACTCTGGGACAGAACATTGGTATTGACAGCTAAGGACCCATGGCGAGTACATTCTCTGATTAGTTTCTAATTTATGATATCTCCTATGTTCACTGTATCTAGTGTAGATATCCATGCTCTTGATACGTTGGTTACACGGATTGGTATACACGGATCTCGTCATGAGATGTTATTCTTTATTCATAGTGTAGCTTGTACAAGACTTTTTCCTTGTTATCTTGTGCGTGTACAGACACAGAGACCCGGGGAGATTTGCTACCTCCCTAGGGAATCCTGTGCCATAGCGTACCATGATTGGATCTACTATACCAGTCGGGGGTGGGGAGTATTTTAGTATAGATATGTGATCATACCCAACTCTACATGCATCATAGCTCACCCCACATCTCATGTCGGGTACGGCCTGACCATTTACATGCTTCATAGCTGTTACGTGTGATTAGCCTGACCTCTACATGCATCATAGCTAACCAACAGTTAGCCTGACCTTACATGAATCATAGCTAATCATATGTAACCAGCCTGATCAAGTTCCCAAGCCGATCACATGTTAAAGCTAGTACTCACACACTTAGTCATAGGTTTCTTGCTCATTGACATATTGTTTCTTTTCCTGCATTTACTTACAGTATTTTCAGTATTTCTTTTATTTTACATTTCTCGTACCTATACATGCATCTCGTATATTTCCATCTAGAACTGCTATATAGTTTATATCATTAATATAGAACTGCTATTTAGAGATGTACTTTGCTCCTTCCTGACTGGAAAATATTTTCCAGACTGTGACCTTAGTGGACTTGGTTCTGACACTTGAGGATTGGATATTACTGATTGCAGGTATGGCTATTTGTTTTTTTAGATGTCTTGTATTTCCTTGCTTGCCTTGATATCTTATCGTGCTTTAATTTATGTGATTGAGTATTTCCAGCATTATTTTATGATATCCACGTCTCCTTATGGAGTTGGGTATTCATGTGAGTTTGATTAGATAGTTACATGACCTAGACAGCGTTCTACCGCCGATGTTGCGGCGTAGGCTGGACGTACCCACGCACTCGTGCCCCTGAACCAGGTGCGGGTCGTGACACGTTTTAAGTGGTGGCCCATGCAGGTCTGACTTCGCAAGTGGTACGATGTCGTAGTAGTGCGATATCATAGTTGTACTACTACGTGGCTGCTATAGAATATAGGACATAGGATACTAGGATGAGAGAGGATACTCAATCACAAAATTCTTGAGAGATTCCTGGGACGACCCCTTGAGAATCTTATTATAATTTCTAATTTTAAATCCTTCGCCTTATTTCCGTCCGTCCTCACTCATTGATATTGAATTTGATTATTGTTGATTAATTATTAAAATTAGAATCTTGGTATCATTGTAGAGTTGAGTTCATGCCGAGATGAATTTTATGGACTAAATTTTATGGTATCATCTGATAACATATGTTAATGAGGACAGTGAGAAAGGTAAAACGTCTACTTTGGTTATGGATCCTAGAGTTTATCGCAGCCATATTAGCTGTGGTGACGAGAACGTATGAACCTGACTTGGATGTACATACTATAGTTATGAAACTTAGAGTCTCTCGCAGCCATATCGGTTGGCGTGGCAAAGATTCTAGATAACATGATTATAAAGTTGTATATCTTAGTTACGGAACCTGTCGTTTATCGCATCTATGCTTACTGGCATGGCGAGGATTCTGAGTGTCATGATTTCGGATAGACGTGTATGATTATCAGGTTGTATCTTAAATTGGTTCTTAAAGTATCATCTCAACACTTACCTGTTTCTGTTATACAAGACTTTATTCCATCGTCCTTTTTGGTTGCTAGCAGTAGAAACACCTTCAGACTTTTTGAGCTCCTATCCTTGAGGATTCCTTATTAAGTATGATAATTAGTGACTTGTAATTATGGCTGTGTCTTGAGTGTTAGTATTAGTTAAGTGTTGTTAGTGAGTTATAAGTGTTTCCTAGTTGGACATGTGAGCAGTAGGCCTTAATCTAGAGTTAACCATAGCATGGTACCTTGTAACAATGGTTCTAGGATAAGTGTCATTAGAGACTGTGAGTAGAAGGAGAGTATAGAGTATCAGTGATAGTTCTCAGAGTTAGTATCAGAGCCAATTACCCGTCCTGGATAATCATGATTATGTAATTGAGTGATCTATGTAAACAATTAGGTATCAAGGAATTGTGTTAAGAATTAATGGAGCATGATGTTCAATTTGATGATTGATATCGGAAGTGTCAAGGGTAAGGAAATATATACGCATAAAGTAAATGAGGTATCATGAGTAGAGAAATATCGAAATTTGTAATGAAAGTGGTGAAGCGTAACACAGATTAGTTTAACAGGCTGTAAAAAATTACAGGAAAATACCTACACAATAATCGAGATGAGAAACCATATACTTGCCCATGAGAATAAGAAATATGAGTGTTATAAAGGGTACAGCTAATCATGAGTTCTAATAAGTTTGAGGAGATGATACAATAATGAAGCTTGCGATATCATACCAAGGGTACTAATGATTCTATATCGAGGATTAGTCGAGAACGACGCTCAAAATAGTAAGCACTCTGCGTGATGATAATCGGATGATATACCAGTTGACATAAATTGAAATCATGAAAGAAAATACAGGTGATGATAACTTTGATCATTGGAGGTAATAGTACAAGTGATTCAGGCAGTACAATTTTAGTACACAATTGTAGACACTAAATGCATTGAGTGCACCTTGAGTATCAGAGACCGTGAGCACTGATATGTACATTGGTGGATTTATAAATTAAAGAGTGGAAATAAATTTTTACTTTGAGAATTATTGAGAAGTTGAGATTGTGTCATTAAAATTTTGAGGATTTCAAATATTGATTCAATAAAAATGGTCAAGGCTACAAAGATTTTAGAAGTGATTAAATTTTTTATTCGATGTTGAGTATCTGACTTTGAGGAGGTATATGCAATTTATTTTAAGTTGATCGAGAAGTTAAAACGATTATTTTGAGGATTAATTTATGGCAGATGAGATATATGAATATTAATATATGAGTAGATGATATACAGGTGTAAGGATCTGATAACTTGAGCATGATTGAGATGGCACCGCAGACTGACTTGGGTGTCCATCTAAAGTTGTATTGGAAAGAGCAGTACTTAGTATGGTGTGTTACACTTGGTGTGCACTTGAGTGATAAGAACAAATAGTATGGACGATTGTAGTAGGAACAAGAACTAACAGTGGGTGTACTGAAGTAGAACAGGGGTACCTAAAGAGATAGAGGTATCAAACTTTACATGCACAAATTGACCTATAATCGTGTTAGAGGTTTTTGGTATCAGATTTTGGCATTAATAGACAGGTGTGTGCAATACGGATATATTCATGGATCTTGTGGGTTAATGATTAGTTGATATGGGTACCAGTGTACATGAATAGGAATTAGTTAGTGAATGTGCTAGAGTTAAGTGTTGTTCGAGATAGTAGATACTACAAGTAATATGGTAGCAGGTTCTTCTTTTTTCTAATGTTTTCGTCTCTTGATTGATTGATTTCCCTAGTGCTGTAGTTCGTATTCATGATTTTCTTGTTAGAATATAACTAGTAGTACACCCTAACAGAGACTGAAATACCATGACAAAAGATTCATGACCTATATATTTTTCTTAGATTGCATGGTTGTAGGTAGAATTTTCTTAAACCATGATCATTAGGGTTTTGACCATAGCAAAGATCTATGACAAGGTTATGACTGACAAAAAGGGACAAGATGATTAAATTGTGGATGAGCATTAATTTAAATAAAGAATCAAAGGGTTGTTATAACAGAGGTAATTGATCATTGATTTTACGAAAATTGAGGTATGATTGAAATCCGAGGATAAACATTAACTTAAATAGAGAGTTAAGAAATTCACAGGGCAAAAAAATTAAGGATTTAATGATTTTAGGAAGGTCTTGATACGATTAGATTGGTTATTAAAATTTGAGAAAATTTAGGAAATTATCATTATATCCATTTGATTGCAAGATAGAAATTTAAATTTTTATATTATGAATGTTGCATTAAGATTCCGTAAATATCGCATTGTTGAGTATTTTGAGGAAAAAGGAAATCAGGAAATAAAATCGTTAATGGAATAGTGTCGAATTCAATTCTCGGGATGAGGATTTAGATTTGAATAAGCATCAATTGAATTTGAGTTAGAGGAGTAAGATGATTGATGGATTAGTGCTTAAAATTTAATTTTTGGGATACAGATTTTTTAAATTTTTTTTAAATATGCATTGATTGGATTTCAATTGGAGGATTGGATATTAAAATTCTGGAGTATTTAGATACGAACTTAAATTTTGGAGGAGATTATGATAAACATTTGAATTTGATTTTAAACTTGAAGATTTTCAGGAATATGATGTTATAAAATTTTTGAAAGGTTGTGAAATAGCAATATGGAATTACTTCATGATTATTTGGTTTGAAATTTAAATTTTGATAGAAATAATATAATGTGTAAATACAAATATTGAGGATCTTAAATTTCGAGGACGAAATTTTTCTAAGGTGGATAGACTTGTAACCTCCGAATTCTAAATTTTCGAAATAATTAGATTTTTAATTTATTTTAAATATCAAGTTTATTAAATATTTTCTCCTTGAAATTTTTATTAGATTTTGAACAATATTTGATTTTAGAAGGTGATTTAAAATCTTTTATAAAAATCATTTTTCCTAAATGTCGATTTCTTATAAATTAAATAGATAAATAATGATATATATATAATACTCTAGCTTCGAATATTATTGGCTTGAAATCATAAAATTATTTGTTTAATAAATTATTGAAGGACAAGTTGTTTTCATAAAAAAAAAAATTTCAAATCTATTTGGGATAGTAAATAAATAAATTACATACTTTCTAGGGTTTTGAAATATGGGTTTAATTAGTAGCTAATTGGGAATCAGTTAGCCTTGGAAGCCTCTTAAAATATTTTTCTTAAATTATAATCTTTCTTTTAAAATTTACAAGTTGCCATCTCCCATTCACACCCTCATTTTTTTCCATATGAAAAACTCATTTATATATAATCTGGGCCATTCATTATTGGGCCAATCCTCACCCTTTATCCCATACCCTCTCTCCCTATTTAAAGTCTCTCACCCACACCATTCCCAAGAAACCCTAGCTAGCCCTCACAAATTTCCACAAGCCAACAAGCCATCACCATTTTTGTGTGCTCGTGTCCATGTGTCCAGCTTTACGTGTCAGCCGTGATGGCCTCGGGTCCGACCCCGGGTGTCCTATCGTATCCATTCATTTTTCTGTGTCCAGTTATTACAATATTACAATTTTTGTGTCCGACACGATCTGGACACAACCCCCACACCACAGTACACCCAATCCCCGTGTCCAGCCTCGGACACATCCACCACCGTATATCACCCATCGTGTCCAGCCCCGGACACGATCCAAACCGACACGATTCGCAGAATTCAAAAACCCTAACCTAGATCTCGACCTACCGCCGGCAGCTGAGATCCCCTCCTCGGCGTCGAGCGCCTGTGGCCTCGAGACGAACAGATCCGCCTCGACCTTGCGTCACCCATCAGCCGCTTTACTCACCGGAGCCGACGTCGTCGCCGCCGTCCTGTTGCTGATCTGGCTTATATCCACCGCCTATGTCTTCGACCGGTTCCTCGAACCACCGCCGCCGCTCTCGAGTTTCCACCGCCGCCGCCCGAGACGAACGTCGACTACCGACCACAGCAGATCCGCCGATCCGTCGTCGAGTTCCGCTGCCGCCGCCGAGTTCGACCGCCGCCACAGCAGATCCGCCGCCGAGCTTCGACCACCGACCACCGTGAGCCCCGGCGGACCTCCTCCGTCGACGTCGGGAAACCCCCAGGTGAGCTTTCCCTCTTCCCCCCTTTCTTCGATTCAGAGACTGAAGTTTTGGTAATTTAATTAGTTTAGTTATATATTAGATTAGTTATTTAATTATTATTAATCAGTAGTTAATAAATTAATTAGTTTATATATAATTAGTTTAGTAATTTCATGTAATTAGTTTAGTTAATTAGAATATAATTAGTTTTATTGTTTATAATGTATGAATTTAGTTAATTATTATGTGTAAAATTTAGTTACGTATTATATATAAGGATTTGGTTATTTTAATATGCAATAAGTTAGTTTTTGTGTAATTAGTAGTTGCGTAATAATTATAAGGGTTTTGATTATGTAAAAAAAAAATATGATAAATCTTGGGGTTTATATTGTTTATTAAAAATATAGTTTCAACAATAAAAAATTAGTTCAAAATTTGTTTATTGGACTAGTAGCCGATTTTACTATAGATATAAAAATATATTGGCTTTTACGTAAATTCTAAATTTTATAAATAAACTTTTACTTGTAATTATTGTTCAAAATAATTTCGAAATGATTTTTCATAAATTAAGGTGTTACCTTAATAACGAACAAACGACCCTTTCTCTTATTAGCCTGGTATCCTTATCTCGATTTTTGTGCCGAACTCCGATCTTGGACTTCTTTATATAGTTTCTAGCTATTGGGACTGCTCCGGACTCATTGGAACTAACTACTACTTCATTTGGGATCACCTTGAGAAGTGTGGCATTATGTACATTCTCTGATTAGTTATATATATATATAAATCAATATTTGATTGATATATATATACAAATATGTATTTTGGTATATAAGTATATATTTATATACATCTATTTAGTGTATATACACATATACATATTTTGTACAATTACTAATAGACACTTATATACATATTATATACATATTTATTGGTATATACTCTGAGTGTAAATATGTATTTATAAACGTATCCCTACTAGATGACCCTAGTTGACTAGAGCCATGCCTGGCATAGCCCTGAGGCCAGTGTATTTCTATTGTGTGTTGGTGTAGCATCTGATACAAGTGATATTATTATATGTTTATAGGACTGTCGGATTCTCCAGACGATACTCTGGGACAGGACATTGGTATTGACAGCTAAGGACCCAAGGCGAGTACATTCTCTGATTAGTTTTTAATTTATGATATCTCCTATGTTCACTATATCTAGTGTAGATATCCATGCTCTTGACACGTTGGTTAAACGTATTGGTATACACGGATCTCGTCATGAGATGTTATTCCTTATTCATGGTGTAGCTTGTACAAGACTTGTTCCTTGTTATCTTGTGCGTGTACAAACACAGAGACCCGGGGAGATTTGCTACCTCCCTAGGGAATCCCGTGCCATAGCGTACCATGATTGAATCTACTATACCAGTCGGGGGTGGAGAGTATTTTAGTATAGATATGTGATCATACCCAACTCTAGATGCATCATAGCTCACCCCACATCTCACGTCGGGTGTGGCCTGACCATTTACATGCTTCATAGCTGTTAAGTGTGATTGGCCTGACCTCTACATGCATCATAGCTAACCAACGGTTAGCCTGACCTTACATGAATCATAGCTAATCACATGTAACCAGCCTGATCAAGTTCCCAAGCCGATCACATGTTAAAGCTAGTACTCACACACTTAGTCATAGGTTTCTTGCTCATTGACATATTGTTTCTTTTCCTGCATTTACTTACAATTTTCCAGTATTTCTTTTATTGTACATTTCTCGTACCTATACATGCATCTCTTATATTTCTATCTAGAACTGCTATATAGTTTATATCATTAATATAGAACTGCTATTTAGAGATGTACTTTGCTCCTTCCTGACTGGAAAATATTTTTCAGACTGTGACCTTAGTGGACTTGGTTCTGACACTTGAGGATTGGATGTTACTGATTGCAAGTATGGCTATTTTTTTTTAGATGTCTTGTATTTCCTTGCTTGCCTTGATATCTCATCGTGCTTTAGTTTATGTGATTGAGTATTTCCAGCATTATTTTATGATATCCATGTCTCCTTATGGAGTTGGGTATTCATGTGAGTTTGATTAGATAGTTACATGACCTAGACAGCGTTCTATCGCCGATGCTGCGGCGTAGGCTAGACGTACCCACGCACTCGTGCCCCTGAACCGGGTGCGGGTCGTGACACAAGTTGACCTAGTTTTGACAAAACATTACCCCATCAATGTTAGACTTAAACTCCGACCAAAAAACTTATTTAGGATTTAAAAATTATATTATTATGTTTTAATTTTAATTTATGAGTATTTATTGTAGATTTAATTATTTGTTTAAAATTAATTTTTCGTGACTAGTAGGCAACCCGTTGTGACCTAGTTTTAGTTTCTACTTAGTTTTGGACTCATCGAATTTATAGGAGATGACCCTATCACTAAAAATCCTATTTTCTAATAAAATTTTAGAATTAACAATTTTATTAATTAATGATTTAAAAATAGTTTTTTGTAATGTTAATGGTTAGTAATACTTTGGCGTGTAGTTTCTTGCATGTGCAACCAACGTCGAATTAATAACTAGATAATAACTTAATTTGACTGGTAGAATAAGAGTCTAATTAGTATAATAATTAATTGGTTGGTGTTCGAGACGTTCATGTGGATAGCTCTGGACCAGACTTGTTGTGCTCGCAGCTTGGCTTGGAAGGCAAGTACACCTTGCTTGATTGTATTGTTACGTTTATATATACCTAATTTTTATTTATTTAGTTGTATGCATGCATCTTAGATTAGCAGACTTACACAGTATATTATGAAGATACAAGGTATCTTCTGACCAGATACATGGTTTGGTGGTCCAACCCTTATCCGTGTCTGGTTATGCGGTTAGATTATTGTGAAGGTGCGAGTATCTTCTAACCTAATACTACTTCAAACGCGTTCACTGTCTTAGTAAGTGAGTGTATGGACTAGATTTTTGACTGGCCATCGGTACGTGACTTCTCGTCTTGTGTTAGTAGTTAGTGTTAGTTTGAGTACTAAATTTTTTTTGACGATGTTGCATTATGTCTGCACCGTGTATATGGTTCGGATACTTCATTGGGAGAGAAAATCTGCTAGTGAGTGTATGGGATTTCTATTTCTTACTGTACTATAAAAATGTGCAACAGTATAACCCCCGAGTTCTGTAAAATGCCTGGTGGGACGACTGTTCTTCTATTTCTCCCCCCTCATGCACCACTAGAGATGTCTCGAGTGCATATCACATAGGTGGTTTAGTTACCCTATTTATTGTTTACTGCTTTACCTTCATGCATCTCGATTTCTTGTATAGTTGTTATGTTCCTCTAAGGACCTGCCACCATTTTCAGGTATAGAAGATCATGACTGTTTGTAGGAGCACGGATCAGGACTTTCTACTTCTTTCTCTTTCGAGGAGATCTTTCCTTCGAGCTTCTTGATTACTAGAATATGTGTTTATTTTATTGTCTTTCATATTCTAGTTTGGTAGTAGATTTTTGTCTACCCAACTATTAGTTCTTCTCGACTGTTTTTAACTTGGTACATTGTCATATTTGGTTATATATTTTTATTTGATTTTGTGTATGAGATTAGTATTGCGTGTGACTTGTGAAGTTATATACCACTTGTGAATTATTATTATTCATAAAATAGAATACCTATGTGTATGGTTACCATATATTGGAGTTTCCATGTGCATACGGCTGGCATGCTTACGTATTCTTATTCCTACATATTTTGGGACTGAGGCATGACATAGTTTTCTTATTGTCCAGTATTTCTTCCATTTTATATTTTTATTACTTACTGTTTTATAGTCTTGGTTAAATTAATGGAACTGCAGTTAGTTTATGTGCTTTACTCCAATCCTGACTGGATAATATTTTTCAAAGGATCTTGAGGCTTTCTGCCCTACTTATTATGTAACCGGAGTAGACGAGGATTATACCCCGAAGCTTCAGGAGGATCCCATTCTAGTATTGGATCTATTAGTAGAGACTTATAGTCTACCAATCATTTGTAGTTGGATTATAGACTTGAGATACTTTGAGTTGTATATTTTATTTGGATTCCTTATGTTGATGTTTAGACTCTTGGCTCATGGATGTGTAATGTATATAGTTTTAGACTTCTCTTTTCCTTTATATCATTAACGTATTATTTCTCTTTCTTATAGAATTATATGATTGAGTATTGTTATTATTGTCATATTTATATCCATCTTATCCTCCTTATGGAGTTGAGATCATTGACAGGTTATATATATGATTGTGAGATGTGATAAGTAGTATTATTACCTAGAGAGCGTTCTACCATCGATGCTGCGACGTTGGGTGGATGTACCCATGACTCATGCCCTAATTCTGGGTACGGGTTATGACAAAATTAAAACTAAGCACGATAAGGAAAGAGAATGTAATATGGTAAAAGAAAATAGGTTATGATCATACATTAGTCCTAGAACAGGTACAAAAAGTGTTTGTACATGTCATCCTTGCGCTCCTTAGTGGATTCTCCTAGCGAGTGATGTCTCCATGACACACGAACAAAACGAATAGACTAATTCCATAACACCTTCACTCGATGATCAAGAATCTCCATGGGCTACTCTTGGTAAGCCAAGATCGGTCTAATGGTGATCTCGGAGTAGTCAAGAATATGACTGTTATATGCAATATATCGCCTCAACTGCGACATATGAAATACGCCAGTTACTCCCTCAAGTGAAGGTGGCAGTTCCAGTTGATACTCAATATCTCCAACTCACTCCAACACGTCAAATAGTCCAATATACTTGGACTCAACTTGTTGCATCCTCCAAAGTGAATAGTGCCCCTAGTTGGCTATATCTTTAAGAAAATATGGTCTCCTTCCTTAAACTCCAAAAGACAAAGATAAAGATCTTTCCACTAGTTCTGTCTGTCTTGCGCTGCTCACAAGTGACCCTGTATTACCTTTACCTTCTCCACAGTGCTGACAACCAACTATGGCCCCAAGATCTGACGTTCTTCCATGTCATTCCAACATGCTGGAGACCTACATTTTCTACCATAGAATGATTCAAATAGAGCTATTTGGATGCTCACTTGATAACTATTATTGTAGAAAAACTCTATATGATGTAGGTGATCCCCATATGATCCTTCGAAATCTAATATGCATGCCCTAAACATATCCTCTAATATCTTAATAGTATGCTCCAACTACCCATCTATCTGCATATGATAAAATGTACTGAATTTCAGACAAGTCCTAAGACTTTTCTGCATGCTCCTCCAAAAGTAAAAATTTAAATGCGAGTCCGTGTCTGACATAATGCTAACTAGAACACAGTGTAATCTCACGATTTGCCTTATGTATATGTCCACCAAATCTTCTATAGACTGGCCAATTCGAAAAGGCAAGTAATGTGCTGACTTGATAAGTTGAACTACTATCACCCATACTGTATCTCGTTCACTTGAATATTTTGGAAAGCCCGTGACAAAGTCCATAGTGATATGCTCCCACTTTAATTAAGGAATCGAAAGTGGTTGCAGTAGTCCTGCTGACCTTTGATGTTCAGTCTTTACCTACTGACACACCAAGTATTTGGCTACAAAACAAACTATCTCCCTCTTCTACCCATGCCACCAAAATCGTTGTCGCAAGTCGCGGTAGATCTTGGTGCCGCCAAGATGAATAGAATATATCGAGCTATGAGCCTCTGTCTTCAGCTCATGTCGAAGCTCTCCATTGGGTTCATATAGATGATCACCAGATCTCAATGTCCCATCAGCATGAATATGCAATCTCGTCTGCTCTCCTACCTGGGTCCTCTCTCTCATCCTCCTAAATCTAGCATCCATAGGCAAAGCTGCTCTGATCCACTCTACTAGCGATGAATGCATTTGCAAGTTAGCTAATGTCCCGTCTGATTTGGATAATATCATATTTATACCAAGATCTTGCAAGTCCTCAAGTAACACCCTCTACATCATCAAGAAGAGTGTCATATGCTTGTGGCTAAATGCATTTGCTACTACGTTAGCCTTGCTTAGGCGATAATGCAACTCAATCTCAAAATCCTTCATCAACTCAAGACATCAACTTTGCATCATGTTCAGCTCCTTTTGTATAAGGACATACTTGAGGCTTTTGTGGTTAGTATATATCTTTATTTTTTTTCATATAAGTAATGTCTCCATAACTTCAGGCAAAAAATAATGGCTGCCAGCTCCAAGTCATGAGTTGGATAATTCTTCTCATGCACTCTCAACTGCCTAGATACATATGCAATTACCTTGTTGTGCTGCATTAATATGCATCATAATCCTTTTCCTAATGCGTCATTATAGTTCGTGTAGTCTTCTGATCCTGATAGAATGGTCAATACAGTTGTTATGGTCAATCAATTCTTCAAATCCTCAAAAGTGGCTTGACACTTATTCGTCCTTATGAACCCTCGGTCATTGTACGTCAACCGAGTCATAAGTTATGCTATCATTGAGATATTTTACATGAACCGTCGATAATATCCCACAAGTGGAAGAAAGTTTCTCACCTCGGATATTGATGTAGGAACGGGCCATGTCTCGACTATCGAGAACTTCTTCGGATCTACCAAATTACCATCTGTAGTAACAATATGCCCAAGAAATGAGACAATCTCCAATAAAAACTCATACTTGCTGAGCTTCGCATATAATTGCTCTCTCCTCAATGTCTCCAAGATGATTTACAAGTAATTCTTATGATCCTCGTGGCTCTTCGATTAGACTAGGTTGTCATCTATGAAGACAACCATGAACCAGTCCAAATACTGTTGGAAGAACCGATTCATCAAGTACATAAAGATAGCTGGAGCATTGGTCAATCCGAATGGCAGGACTATAAACTCGTAGTATTCATATCTCGTCCTGGATGCAATTTTCGGAATGTCTTGCTTTTGCAATTTTACCTGGTGATATCCCGATCTTAAGTCTATCTACGAAAAAATCTCTGATCCCCTCAACTGGTCGAACAAATCATCAATGCACGGTAGGGGATACTTGTTCATTACTGTCACAATATTCAAGACTCTGTAGTCAAAGCACATGCATGCTGACCTATCCTTCTTGGGTATAAACAATACTGGAGCTCCTCAGGGTGATGCGCTTGGTTGGATGAAGCCTTTACCCTCCAATTCCTCCAACTGTGCCTTTAACTCATCAATCTCCTTCTTCACCAATCTATAAACATGTGATGCTATAGGAGCTGCTCATGGAGTCAACTCAATCATGAATTCTACATGTCTATCCGGAGGTAGCCCTATCAAATCTTCTAGAAAGATGTCTTAAACTCTGAAATGATAGGGTGATAAATGCATCTGAGCACCATTATGCATGTTAGTGGATCCTCCTGCAAACTCGAGGTCTAGTTGGTCTGGTACTCTAAAGAGAATGCTTCCTACGTAGCAATCGAAGTAAGCATGGTACTGGTTTAACCAGTCTATGCCAAGAACAACATCAAAGTTCGGCATGAGAAATACTAAGAGTCGATCCTTCATCTCTCTACCATGAACTACTACAGAACAAGATCTACAAATATGGCTAACAGGCACAACTCCTCCCCCGATGAGAATTCTAACACAACTAGACAAGGGTGTAGTGGCAATATTGTGCTTGGCAACAAAACTAAAAGTTATGAATGAGTATGTGGCTCATGTATCAAATATTATCATAGCAGAAAAAGTAACAACAAGGGTAATACATGTTATAGCATCTATCTTCTTCTCTGTGGCATCTATCCCTATAGCAAAAGCCTGCCCCATCCTCTGAGGAGGTTCCTGTGGTCTGGCCCTCGCAAGCTGTTCTGCCTAAGTAGGTATTGGTGGTCCTTTCTGAAATCCTCTACCCACTGGTAGTCAAGGTGCTCCCGTACCTGGTGTTCCTTGCCTCTGTTGTCTGATAAAATAAATGAAAGATATGGAAATGAGGCTTTATACAAAAGCCCGCTCTTTATGTTTACAAACAAGCAATACAATTAATCCTATACGAGGATGTCGAGTAAAATTTTTTAATCTGGGTAAATATTGCTATAGGAGTCTGATCTGCAGTCGATTACTTTGTCCCTTGGACCACACGATGATGAAGAAGTACCGTAGAAGACAGAAAATAGCTTCGAAGGTTGCTAAAGAGAGTGGATGCTCGATGGCAAAGTCGTCGATCGCTACTCTTTGCTTGAGCTCTGGATTCTTCTTTCTTGAAATCTGCCACCAAATCTCGACCTTTCAATCTTCCGTTTCTCGACCTTGGATCTGATACTGGATTTCTTGACCAATTTCCGACCTCAGATCTGATACTCTATTTTTCGACCAATCTTCGACCCTGGACCTCTGTTGATAGAGGTCTCTATTTATAGAGTTTTAGTGACAGTGACCACTCAGTCGGTATAGAAACCGAGTAGTGGAAAGCACAACACCCTTTTACACGACGGTTACAATAATCATTGCCTGCGTATAGATGAGCTTTTGAATGAGCGTGTGACGCATGTCCAACTAAGGGACAATGCGTATAACTACTGCGAAGATCACAACGTAGAAGCCACGTAGGTAGTTATCCTTTGTATAGAAGAGGTTGGCGTAGAAGCCAATAATGTCACCATGGCGTAGAAGCCAAGTAGGCATAGAAGCCGAGTAGGCATAGAAGCCGAGTGGGCATAGAAGCCGAGTGGGTGTAGAAGCCGAGATGATGTGGATATTTTAGCCGGAATTATGACTCTTGGAGATATAATCAAATCTCTTGCATTAAATGCAGAGATCTGCCCCCATCCTGCACATTAAATGCAGAGGCTTGTCTTTAAGATTTGCCATCATTCTGCACATTAAATGCAGATACGCGCCTCTAATCCTATACGAAGAGTAACTGCTGACGTGGCAGTCTGTTTGTCTTCTGCGGAGCGTAAGAAGCTCACGTCTGCCTGTGTAAAACTGGGCAACGTATCCCCTTGTATGCGTAAAAGCAGTTTATGCAAAGGGGATATCACTAAACGACCGTTCGGTGACATTTAATCAAATCTCCTGCATTAAATGCAGAGATCCGCCATTATCCTGTGCATTAAATGCAGAGGCATATTTTGAAGGTCTGCCACCCTTCTGCACATTTAAATGCAGAGATGTGCCTCGGGCATCGGTCAGTATTCTGCGCATTAAATGCAAAGACATGCCTCGAGCCCTGTACGAAGAGTAACTTTTGACATGGCAGGTTGTTTGTCTTCTGTGGAGCATAAACAGCTCATATCTGCCTGTGTAAAACTAGGCAGTGTATTCCTTTGTATGCGTAAAAGTGGTTTATGCAAAGGAAATAGCAGTAAATGACAGCCTGGGTTGCAGTGCCGCATCATCATTATAGTCGTCGCCTGGGTAGTCGTGCAGTACTCTTTGTTAGGAGTCCAGACGTCAGGTTTATTGTATGATCTGATAGGTTCATTTCGAAGAATACGAAGCGTTCCTCGTACACTTTAATACTGGATGAGTTTTACGCCATAAAGGCGATGTAGCACCCTTTTTTTACGCTGAAGTAGCCTGGACATAGTGCATTACGCGGATGGTCCTTGAGCCTATATTTTACGCTGTACTCAGCAAAAAAGCTCTGTTTGCACGTTTGATGGCTCTGTGGTCCTCTGTTTATTCTGCCCTGCATCAACATGCTGCGTATAGCTATCCAGCATATTTTTTATGCTTCTACAAGTCCTCCTTCAAAGCTTTTAAATTTCTCGTAATTTGAAATGCTTTGAATGAATCATAAAACATTCCTCGTAATTTGAAACGCTCTGAATGGAGCCTAAAACGGTCAAGTCTGGCACGTTCTTTCAAGGCTGACTTTATGGCGGAGTTATTGGGGATCGGTGTGATCTCTTTTGCCTATAAAAAGGCTGAGGAGTTAACCTGTTCTTCCTATATTTCCTTCACCACACAGAGATGATCGCCGGAGTTCGTCGGTTCGACTTGAGGAAGAAGAAGACCATGTTCTTCCAGCATGTAGGGAGCTAAAAAAGATGGCATCTTCGGGCAAATGTCCTCTGCAACGATGGATCATATAAGGATATCATAGCCTCCTTTGCTCGGGATAATCAACAACTTTGTATGGTGGTTCTTTCGGAGAGATGAAGGGTCGTATTTGACCACACAGCTTGCAAGTTGTATCTTCTCCTGATATTTGCGGACGAGAGCAGACAAACTAGCTATCGTCCGAGATTGAGTTAGGTAAAATATCTCAACTCAATCTGTCACGGCGCTGGACGTAGGAAAGCAGATTGACCCTGCTTTCCTGTATTGGAGGATGGGTCTAGGCCTATTTTGTATCCTCCCACCATTGACCATATGTCAGTTTGCGGACATCGACTGACTGCTGGAGAAGATGGATGAATAATTTTGCCCATGCGAGAACCTGGCAGAACAGATTCTGGGTGAGATCTTCAGACGACGATGAGAAAATCCTTTGTAGACGGGATTTTCCTCATATGTAATCATGAAAATAAAAAAAAACCCTTATAGACTGGATTTCCCTCATATGTAATCATATTTTTAATAAAATTGTCTTCTTCTGTGCATATGATCATCTTGCCATATATTTCTGCTGTGAAGTCTGAATATGTGTAGCTTCGACACATCTGGTAATTTTACGCCGACTTTGTTAGAAAGATTGCTAGGTTCTGTCCTGTCTTTTACGCATAACTTAAGGATGCGCAGAAAGTCGCTTAGCAGTCGAGTATTCGAACTGTCCTGCTGTTAGGAATGAGGAACTGCTTAGAATTCTGAACTGTCACTTCTGATAAACAAAATTCTTGTTCAGACCATAATCTTCAAGAGTGATTTCTCGAAAATCCCTTAGAACAGGGCGAGAAATGGCTTCAAAAACTGAGTCGCCATCTTGAACTGTAGACGAAATATTCACACTGGATTCTGGATGAACTTCCAATCGACCCAAGGAGAAGAGTAATTTTTAATGTTGAACTCTGTATGCTTCGGGTACTTGGGATATTTTGAGGTCAGGAAGGAGTATCTTTTGTGTGAACCCTTGCAATTGACCGCCTTGAGAATTGTTCAGATGTACTGTACTCTGGCCTACGTATCTTTCAGATGTGCGGAAAGTCATAAATCTGTAACTGTATATGAGCATAAAATCATAAGTTTGTAGCCTCTCGAGCATAAAAGCTGCTGAGCATGAGAGCATCCGGGCGTAGAACTGTAGATTTGTAGCTTCTGAAAAGGAAATCTTCCGGGCGTAAAACTGTAAATTTGTTGCCGCTGAGCGTAAAAGCCACCGAGCGTGAAATCATAGATTTATAGCTGCTGAGCGTGAAGTCGTAGGTTTGTAGCCTTTCGAACGTAAAAGATACCAAGCATAAAAGCATCCGGGCATAAAATCATAGACTTGTAGCCTGTGAGCGTAAACCGTAGATCTGTAGTTGTCGAGCGTAGAAAGCTCCTTAGCGTAAAAAACCACGAATCTGCTTCGTACGAAAACTTTTCGATTTTGCTGACTGTCCGCCTTCTCTGAGTAATAGGCTGACGTAGTACCCAATCATAACCGAATATTAATTATGAGATTTGGTTCGGGATTAGAGGAGTCCATCCGAACTCTATATATATCCCAATCTTTTGAGAGAGAAAACTTTTCATCCGTCTTCTGCGAAAGAAAGTCTTCGACTATTCGAGTTCTTCTTCGTTTCTTCTCCGAGTCTTCAAAGTTTCCAGTAATGGCCTCGAAACAACTCTCCTCCTCTAAGAGAAAGAAGGTTGATTCTTCTTCTCGTTCTTCTGCCCAAGCAAGAGCGTCTTCGGTCGGGCAAGGCGAGCTTCATTCTGAGCGAAGTGTCCCGCCGACGAGCAGTGCACCCGGCCTTAAAGGTAGAGCTTTTGGGACGAGAAAGAACGACTGAAAATTCTTCGCACACGTTGTACGTGAACGCGCTAGGTCATCTTCTGTGCTGATAGTCTCTTCGAGGAAGATGATGCACAGAGATGTTTCATCTTTTATGCCCATATTTCTAATGTGTCAGTGCAAAAACTCCATATTTTCGCAGTCTGGCGTAAAAGCTTTGACTGTCGAAAGTTGGCGTAAACTATATAATTTGAGTGTAACGCAGGGATGGAAATTCTGGCATAATAACTCAAATTTTGGAAGTCTGGCGTAAAACACAGACTGTCGAAAACTTTGCGTATACTGATCAAGTTTTTACAGTCTTGGCGTAAAGCACAGACTGTTGATTTTTGGCGTATGCTGCAAGATCTGTAATGTCTAGTTATAGGAACTGATGTATTTTTCTTGCACTCTTGCAGTTAACTTGCATGCATCTCCGCTAGCCGATGTGATGGGTTCTGCCGCCGGGATGCTGCACTCCAACTATCTGGAGGATCTGTCGTACGTGATATTTCCTATCTCCGGGCCCCAGTATCCTGAAGGAAGGGAAATTTTGATATCGGCTCAGGGCGAGCGAACGCTGCTGAACATGATCAACGGAGAGCCCCTGACGTACATAGACGGGGACCAATACATAAAGCCGTCTTTCCTCTTCGGGGACATGATTGACAAGCAGTCCCAGACGAAGCCCAAGAAAGAAGTCTAGGTTTTCCCTGCCGGGAGCTTGGTTTTGTATCTGCCAAAGATGCTGAGAGACTATCCCATCTCGGCATTCTTTCATGCTACACATCCCAGGAGGATGTCGTGGATGCTAACTCCCGATCTTCACGGCAGGCCGGGGAAGATATTTCATCTGAAAGGAGCTGACCAGGGGTCGTTTGTCAGCCGCCCTTCCGACTCTATGAGGACGTTCAGGGGACTATACCCGGGCAGTGTCCCGAGTGAAGACAATTTAGTGATCCAGTCGGTCTAATGACCAACTTTCTGCAATAATTTCATGGGGCACGGGGGAGTATACCCTAAGGTGAACCCTCGGACAAGTGGGTGGATCACCCCTACAAATCTTCGATGGGCTCGCTTAGCTGATTGGGCCCTAGAGCATTTTTAGACCGAGTTGGAGAGCATTGGTCTATTTGCAGCTATAAGTGCCATTAGTGTTGGGTTACCTCTCAACCCTAACCAGTTTCTGGCACTGATGGAGCGATATATCTCGCTCACCGGGACTTTCGCCACTCCACTGGGGGAGTTGGGATTGGCCCAGCACGAGATAGCACAGATCTCGAGACTGCCGATGGGGGATACTCAATATGAAGAGTATGTTCCCACGAACAGGGAGCTGGGGGATTCAGACCCTTGGGTAGTGGAAGTGTACCAAGAGCTAATGTGCCACTACCTCGCTTGTACCACTTTTTATGGTGAGCCCTCAGATTTGGCTCACATCAATAAATGGACGTCCTACTTCTTCTTTCATCGGTCCAGGACTGCTAAGCCGGAGAAGGTATTGGAAGGCAAGGATCAGCCTTTGAATCCTCTGAGCATGCTTAATGCTCAGGTAGTCGACGATCTCATGGAAGACGCTGGGGCTCCGGACTGGATCCTCGACGAAGGGGTAGAAAAGTATCCTGTAGGCACTAAGGCCTATAGTTATTTGAGGTGCTGCCGCAGGCCTTTGTCCAGGGAAGCTCAACTGCCTGGCTTCCTCTCCATATGGCTGCGCCGAGTGGTAGTACCCGATATCACATCGGCGGACCGCATTCACCGCATCACGCTATGGCCTGCAGTGTGTCTGGTATTCGGGGCAAGACTGGGCTTGCTCCCTGCCATGGTATGTCGCATACAAGCTGGCATGAGGGCCATGACTGACGGGCTGCTCGTCGATGAAACTCGGTGTGATAGCTTTCCCACGGTAGAATTATCATACCTGTATCTGATGGGATGGTTAATTCTTTATAACCCTAGGGTTATGTCTCCCGGCTCTGGCTGTAGTTCGGGGGCTAGTTTCTTGTTGAACTATAAGAATTTCTCCTGGAACGTGACCACAGTTATAGACTATCGGCGGGCGTTGAATTTTAGTCACAGCTGGAAGCTCTTCTACACTGTCCCCCTGTACATCTCAATCAACAGGGGATCAGACTTCAGGACGTAGGCGACGGGAAGACCGTTCTTTCTCCTGAGTCTTTTAATTGGTTGGTCTGAATTAGACCTTCCCATCTACTGTACAAAAGTGAAGACCATTGTTTCTTCGAGCCCTACCTGCCTAGTCGATTTGCCAGGTAATTCAGGTACGACCAGTTGTACGTGGGCAATGTTGTCACCAGCTTCAGGTTCAGGGGCGGACTCATTGATGGAGCCAGGGGATGGCGATATTTCATCATGGGTTGCACTGAAGCAACTTTTACTGTGCCCGTCATTTTACTCTCCATGGAGCTGTGCATTCTCCATTCGTATGCCCAGTTCTACGTGGCAACCAACACCTTCCATCACGATTTTGATATGCATAGAAGTTTTAGGATGCCCTCTTCCAAGCCTGGGGGAAGAGTCAAAGTCCCCTCAGTTTCTTTCGACGAGGATGAGGAGTCCGTCAATCCAGATGAGCCTCTGTTGGCGGTATCGAGGGGTGAAGTACCTCCTCCTGCAGGGGCTCTGGTAATCTCTGGGAAGTGAAGGGCTCCTACTCCGAAGGAGACTTCCCCTCGTAAGAGGAAGAAGAAGATGGTTACTCGTCTTCTCCGGATTCCTGGTATTGAGGCTCCTAGAAGTGAGCCTGCATCTCCCCATGTTGGGGATGATTATTTGATTGGAGGTTCCTCGCCTTTTAGAGAGGGCCCTCTAATGTTCCTGCTGGTGGTGTCGGAGAATTCCTGTTGGAGGCTGCTGTCGCTGCTACCGCTTCAGGTAGTGGAACGAGATCGCCTTCGGGGCCGAGCCGAATGAGGATATCTTTATCCAGATTAACATCGGGAGAGACCCCTGCCATATCTGTAGGTGCACCCGGCGAGATTCCACCTGGTGAACCTCGAGTGGATCTCGACGAAGATTCGGAAGAGTACCTGCCGAAGTCGGTTAGCACACCCCCTTCTCCAGGTATGATAGCTTGCCTAGCATCACTAAGAAATGATTTAGCTGTACTGGCCGCAGACGCGACATATACACCATTGGCCATGGATAAATGCCATCTTTTATGCCTCTATTTTAGGAAAATTAACATTATGTTGATATTAACTTTCTTTTGTCTTCTTTTCAGGGGAAGACATCTTCGGGGAGGGCAGTGTAGATGTGCCCTTTGGCTCTGTGTCAGGTCCTGGTGGCGACACGGAGGTGCCTGACTTTAAAGAGGAGACACTTTTGGGTGCCGGCTCGCCCGTCGAAGAGATTTCGATATCTCAAGAGGAGGACGAACCTGTCATTGCGACAATGCCTCCTTTGAGTACGCCGGTCACTTCGTCCGGTGTTGGCGCTTCTTCTTTTGTCACACCACATGTTGACGCGATGGCCATGGCAACATCGTCTACAGTTGTTCTTGGAGGGGGACTCGCCAATATCGTGGCCACTCCCAGCGTCCATTCGGATCTAGCTGTGCTGACCGAGCAGTACACTAGTATCTTCTACACCACCTTGAAAATATTAATATCAATGGTGTTGGAGAAGAATTTGGGCTTTGCGTCGCTGAGGAGGTCCTCCCGGTCCGCGATAGTGCCGATCCGAGAATTCAACGACACTGGGGTAGCTGACACGCTGGAGGTGATAGTTAATGGTTTGGAGCAACCCATTAACGAATACTTGTAGCTAGCTCGAGGCAACATTGACGGTCTCGTTCAAGCTAGGTACGACTCCCTGACTGCGCAGCTTGCTGAACAGATGGAGTCTCTGAATAAGTCCATCGAGGCTCAGCAACAGGAGATGGATCGTGAGCGTGTCCAATTGGAGTATGTCGTCCCCGAGTTGACCCGGTGCGAAGCCGAATATGAGGAAGTAGCAGCGAAGGCCCGCATATTGAAGGATGAGCTCGTTCGAGTAGAGGCGAAGGCTCTCTCTTTGTCGGTAGCCCGAGATGTGCTGAAGGAGCGACGGGCGACTGTTCAGCAGAATCTGACACATGTGGGTGCTTTCCACTTAGGTTTTGTGCGGGCTCGGTCTGATCTAGCTGCTTTGAACAACAATGCGGCAAGGTTTGAACGGGCTCGCGCCGACGTCTTGAACTCCCAGGATGAGAGAATGGTTGCTCTGGCGCAACAGATTCGCGACCTAACCGCTCCCCCCAAATGATGTACCTTTTCGCTTTTTAATGTACTTTTGCTCTTTTTTCGGGAATAATAAAGAGGCTCTTATCTGACTTTGTGGACCCATCATTTTGGAATATAAATGACAGGTTTGGGTGAAAGTGATATCAGAGGTAATATGGACGTGATATACTCTCGGTAAGTTTTAGCATGATATATCTATTCAGAGGTTATATGGACATGATAGAATATGCTTTTAGCTAAAATTTGTACACAAAACACTATCAGAGGTAGTATGGACATGATAGGTCTTGAAGTTCCAAATTAGTTAAACATATCTATTCAGAGGTAATATGAACATGATAGAATACGATCCAACTAGTTTCGTTTTGGAAGTAGTTTTGTCAGAATGAGGTTTTCGCCATATTCCACTTGAGCAAAGTAGGTTAAGCATAGTACCTTTTCAGGAATTTGCCATTGATATGAGCCATTAACAGGTCTCTATTAGGCTTGGCTAACCTGTAAGCGCCGTTTGAGAACGTCGTCTCGATCACATAAGGGCCTTCCCATTTGGACTGGAATTTGCCCTTACTCCTATGAGTAAGAATCATCGGCCTTCTTACGGCTAAAACTAGCTCGCCGACTTTGAACATTCTTTCCTTTACTTTTTGATTAAAAGATCTGAAAATGCGTGCTTGGTAGAACGCGATGCGCTGTTGAGCCTGAAGGCGTTTCTCGTCTAATCCTTCTAGCTCTTGAAGCCTTAAAAGGTCATTCTTTTCTTGAGTCAACTCATTAGCCACGGCTATACTGAGTGACGGAATCTGGATTTCGATGGGGAGAACTACTTCGCTCCCGTAAACCAGTGAGAATGGGGTGCAACCTATCGGTGCTCGTACCGTTGTGCGGTATGCCCAGAGACATTCTCCCAGCTTCTCATTCCAATCCCTCTTGTTCGAAGAGATGAACTTCGTTCCCGGTTGTAATTACTGGAAAAGAGGATGTTTATTATCATCTGAAACTTCGTTCCCGGTTGCAATTACATCAATCGGCTGCATGTTGCGCCGAAGGTTGATGACCAAAGGTGGAGGCTTCTGGTTCAAAGTGATCACTAGAGGATCACCCTATTTTCCTGACCTGGTTTTGTTCAGGTGGACAGCCATAGGCTCTATGGCTTTTGGACGAGTAGTCCGTCCTTTCACCTTGATTGACAGAGGTTGCTTGGTAGAGGGTTCTTCTGGCTCCCGGAGGGATTCATTCTCTGTTTCGGCTGACACCTCTTTCGTGTAGTCTTGAGAGTAGAACACGGCATCAGAGTAGTAGGATACTACTCCTTTGAATGGGTTCAGGTCAGCAAACTCTATTTGTACTATTTCTTGGGCGTCTACATATTTAAAGCACTGATGTAGAGTCGAAGGAACGATGTTGTGGTCGTAGATCCAAGGTCTGCCCAGCAAAATATTGTAGACACATCTGAATCAATGACATAACATGTAGCCACCGATCTGAGGTTGCCAATCTGGATCCTCAGGCGAATTTTCCCTAACGGCTTACTTTTCCTTGCGTTGAAACCCACGATCGTAGTGGTGGTGTAAGCCAATTCGCTGGTAGGAATCCTATGCGGTCTAAGTAGAATATGAGGAATGATGCTGATTGATAATCCCGGATCTATGTGAATCCGGTCGACCTCCATGGAACCGAAGTACCCGGTATAATAGAGGGGTTTGTCATGCCTATTATGTTTTAACAGCATGTCATCTTGAGTGAAAGTGATGTTCGGGATAACCTCCATCACATTGTGGCATTGAGGGCATGCCACTGGTTCTTCGTCAGGGGACTTGAGCTGGGTCAAGTATGCATCCGCCTGCATCAGTGCTTCACTCAGGTCTAGACGAGTGTCTTGGGAGAGCCTGAGTAGTTCGAAGATGGATAACCTGGCTGGTGTATTAGCCAATTGGACAGGATGTCGAAGTTGTAGGGCTTCTCTAAACCTTTGTTTCGAATATTTTTTATAGGTTTATCGAAACGCACTTCTTTTTGCTTCCCTCTGTCCGCCGAAGTTGGTCTCGAAGGACCGACCTCTGGTACAGCGGATTCTGGTTCTGAAGGCTTGGCAGTTGAAGCGTCTGCCGATGCATCTTTCTGGCTGGCTCCATAGTCCTGGAGGTAAGCTTTCCCAGAACGGGTTCCAGTAGCCAAGACCTCGTCCTCTGATGCCGAGTGTACCGTAATCATGTGACACGGTTTATGCTTTGAGTTTTTTTTGGACTTAGCGTTAGCAGCTTGAGTCTCTTTCTCGATCTCTGGCACCAGATCTGGATGAACCCATATAATCTTGCCTCGCTGGGTAGTTAGGGGTAGCAGGTCATGATTTTGACCCCTAGTCGGAGGGAGATTAACGATGTTCATCGTTGTCCGAGAAATAGGTATAACACCATCCTCAACTTCTTGGGGAGGCAGATTGCCAAATTACAGAGAGATCATGTTGGCCGTGACTGTCTTCTCGCTGTTGCGCAGAGTGATGGCCTTAGCATCGATCAGCTCCTGGATCTTCCTTTTCAGTACATAACACGCCTTTGTAGGGTGGTGTATGTATCTGTGGAAGATGCAGTACTTAGGGTTATTAGTACTGCCGACTTCATTGGGCCGCTTCTCCTCCGGAAGGGTAATCTTGCCACTTTTTACGAGACACTCGAATATGCTCGGGATATCATCGTCGTCGAAAGAGTATACTTCAATAGGCCTGGAAGTCCCAGGTTTCGTCTGCGTGGTTGCCGCAGTCTTTTGTTTGGACGTATTAATCGCCAGAGCTTCTTTTCCTTTGGAACTGCGGGGGTGGTTGCTGTTGGGGGATGACCTCTTGCCACTGTCGAAGGTAGAGATCATGATGCTATTGTCACACGCTTTGCGACTGTTGTCATCGGCGGCTACAGCTGAGATGATGAATGAGGGCCAATCATGGAACTGATATGGTCCTGTGAACACCGAGATGACGGAAAGAAGGTTCTTCCTGCAAATGTCCACCAATGCCGAGTATGGAACTCCGGGAGGCATTTGCAAAGTGGCTTGACGAAAACGTTCGATGAAGGTACGAACGTCCTCTTTTTCCTTCTGTTTCACTTCGATGAGAGAGGACATCGATATGTCCATCCCTCCTTCGTAGAATCTTACGAAGAATAAGGCTTTGAAGTCGTCGAAGGAAGTAATACAGTTGTCCGCCAGGCTGCGGTACCACTGGTAAGCCACTCCCGAGAGACTGCCCTTGAACACCCGAGTGAGGAGGGCATCATTCCCCTGTAGTAACACCGTCATCATACTGAAGTAGTTCATGTACTGACTCGATAATATTTTTTCCTCAAACAGAGCCATGGTCTGTGGTTTGTATCTAGGAGGGAAAGGGGCCTCTTCCCAGATAGCCGGGTAAGGCTGGTTGATTCCTAATTTCTTGAGCTGATCTTTGTGCTTCAAGGCATCAAATTGGGCTTTCAGCTCCCGTATTGCCTGCATCGGATTTTTAGTCGGTAGCAGGACCACGAAGTGTTGAGGAATCGGTTGTATTATGACTCCAACGGGAGGTAATACATTCTCCGAGTGAGAAAGTGGAGGAACTGCTAACTCTTGATCTAGAGCAGGCTCTTGGATCGTGTTGGATGGTGGTAAGTCCACCCCCACACGTATCTGAGTTAGAGGGACCGATGCTTGAGCCATGGCAGCTGTTTGTTGAGTTAGCATCATCTGGTGCATGTTCTCCATCATGGATTGCATCTCTTTCAGAGACGTCTCCAGTATAGTGATGCGTTGCTCAATACTCCCGGACGGGGAAGCTTCCTCGCATTCATCTCCAATGGCATAAACTCCCATCTCCCTGGGTGTCATTGAAAGATTAGTATAGGTCTCTGTAGAAGTTGACTCTATACTTTCGACGTCTGATTCGGGAGACTAGCGACCCCCAGCATCAGAATCAGAAGAGTACGAAGCCGATTGTCGTGACCTCGAACGAGTGTTTCAGAATACCCCAGCTTCGGTGTTCCTAAGGAGCATGTTGAATCTCCTTCGACTCGGAGTTCTAGAGGGATGACGTCTTGAGCCCGACCTTCCTCTAGGTATGTGTGAAGCCATGTTCACAGATGCATGTGTGGGATCTTCTTCCTGGAAAGACGGGGAGTAGCTTAACCGGTCGAAAACTGACCATTTTGCTTCTGAACATCAACAATTAATTGTAATCCTATGACTATTACAACAGTGCTTGCTAGGAGACATAATAGACATGCTGGAAGATTCCCTCTCCTTGCGTTTCTGGATCAGATACTTGCGCAGGTCAGGAGGATTTACAGAAGAAGAAGATGATGGCTTGTTCCTTCGGTTCGCATCAGTGGGCATGCGGATGTTGGGAACCATAGTTTTTCCTGTCCTACCTATATACAACAGGTTGGCCATCTGGGTAGCGGATAATCCCCGAGGAGGGTGTCTTTCCACAAATTGAGCCTTCTTTACGATGAGGGGCTTCTCCTGGCATAATTTGGAGCTCTGCTCTGGTTGGCATAAAGCTAAGGATGTCCTCAGTCGGCCGTCAGCCTCTCACATAATCCGGAGGCGGGCAGATTGTTCCCTTGCTGGCATAAAGGCCGACAAGTTGAGTAGTCCGCCGCTTGCTTTCCCTTGCGTAGATTGCAGGGGTCATCTGCTTTTTCGCCGAAGGCAGATGCATCTTTACGCGTGGAGCACGTTTGGAACTTCTGATTTGGCGCTAAGGCATTATCAAAAAATTTGTCTGTTCCGCCAGGGACGGGAGACTGGTTTCTACGCGCAGAGCACGGTGTAGGCTTCTGAACTAGAACTGAGGCATTGTCTAAAGCTTTGTTTGTTCCGCTAGGGACGGGAGACTAAATTTTACGCATAGAGCGCAGAGTATACTTCTGTATTAGCGCTGAGGCATTGCCAGAAGTTTTGTCTGCCATGTCAGAGACAGGCGACTGAATTTTACGCGCAAGGCGCGAAGGGAGCAATGCTACAACCTCGTTGGTCGGAGAGATCGAAGAGATCGGAGAGTCGAAAGGAATGGTAGAGTATGTCTTGGGCATCCAGACCTTACGCAACTTCCTGTTGTCTTAGACAGGGAGAGAGTGAGAGCTACCCCCTGTTCGAAGCATATCTTCGTAGGCAGACTGGTCGAACTGGACGACCAGTGTTTTCTTCACGGATCCTATGGATACCGCATCGTGTTAAGCAATTTCTTCCTCATCAGAAGAGAAAGATGTCCCCAGCAGAGTCGCTATCTTGTTATCTGATAAAATAAACAAAAGATATGGAAATGAGGCTTTATACGAAAACCCGCTCTTTATGTTTACAAACAAGCAGTACAATTAATCCTATATGAGGATGTCGAGTACAATTTTTTAATTTGGGTAAATATTGCTATAGGAGTTTGATCTGCAGTCGATCACTTTGCCCCTTGGACCACACGATGATGAAGAAGTATTGTAGAAGACAGAAGGCAGCTTCGAAGGTTGCTAAAGAGAGTGGATGCTCGATGCCAAAGTCGTCGATCGCTAATCTTTCCTGAGCTCTGGATTCTTCTCTCTTGAAATCTGCCACCAAATCTTGACCTTTCAATCTTTCGTTTCTCGACCTTGGATCTGATACTGGATTTCTTGACCAATTTTCGACCTCGGATCTGATACTCTATTTTTTGACCAATCTTCGACCCTAGACCTCTGTTGATAGAGGTCTCTATTTATAGAGTTTTAGTGATAGTGACCACTCAATCAGTGTAGAAATCGAGTAGTGGAAAGCATAGCACCCTTTTACACGACGGTTATAATAACCCTTTTACACGACGGTTACAATAACCATTGCCAACTAAGGGACAACGCGTATAACTGCTGCGAAGATCACGCCATAGAAGCCACGTAGGTAGTTATCCTTTGTGTAGAAGAGGTGGGGGTAGAAGCCAATAATGTCACCATGGCGTAGAAGCCAAGTAGGCATAGAAGCCGAGTAGGCGTAGAAGCTGAGTAGGCGTAGAAGTCGAGTGGGCGTAGAAGCCGAGTGGGCATAGAAACTGAGATGATGTGGACGTTTTAGTCGGAATTATGGCTCTTGGAGATATAATCAAATCTCTTGCATTAAATGCAGAGATTTGCCCCCTTCCTACGTAATAAATGCAGAGGCTTGTCTTTAAGATTTGCCATCATTCTGTGCATTAAATGCAGATATGCGCCTCGAATCCTGTACGAAGAGTAACTACTGACGTGGCAGTCTGTTTGTCTTCTGCGGAGCGTAAGAAGCTCACGTCTGCCTGTGTAAAACTGGGCAGCGTATCCCCTTATATGCGTAAAAGTAGTTTACGCAAAGGGAATGTCACTAAACGACGGTTCGGTGACATTTAATCAAATCTCCTGCATTAAATGCAGAGATCCGCCATTATCCTGTGCATTAAATGCAGAGGCGTATTTTAAAGGTCTGTCACCCTTTTGCATATTTAAATGCAGAGACGTGCCTCGGGCATCTGTCAGTATTCTGTGCATTAAATGCACAGACGTGCCTCGAGCCCTGTACGAAGAGTAACTTTTGATGTGGCAGGCTGTTTGGCTTCTGTGGTGCGTAAACAGCTCATATCTGCCTGTGTAAAACTAGGCAGTGTATTCCTTTGTATGCATAAAAGCGGTTTACACAAAGGAAATGGCAGGAAATGACAGCCTGGGTTGCAATGTCGCGCCATCATTATTGCTGTTGCCTGGGTAGTCATGCAGTACTCTTTGTCAGGAGTCCAGACGTCAGGTTCATTGCATGATCTGACAGGTTCATTTCGAAGAATATGAACCGTTCCTCGTACACTTCAATGCTGGATGAGTTTTACGTCATAAAGGCGATGTAGCACCCTTTTTTACGCTGAAGCAGCCTGGACATACTGCATTACGCGGATGGTCCTTGAGCCTATATTTTATGCTGTGCTCAGCGAAAAAGCTCTGTTTGCACGTTTGATGGCTCTGAGGTCATCTGTTTATGCTGCCCTGCATCAATATGCTGCGTATAGCTATCCAGCATATTTTTCATGCTTCTACAGCCTCGGCATCTGCTGGGTCAGTTGCGGTGCTGGAAGTGTTGGCCTCTGCATCGGCTGAGAAAGTGCTAAGGTCTGCTGCACCAGATAATCCCTCACTGAATGTTCTCCAAATCTGCACCTCAAACACTGGCCAAACAAACTCGGCAATCTCTCTGAATATGCCATAACTTCGAACAGGGATGGCAGAGGGGCTTCTCCCGAGGCTAATACGGTCCCTCTCTCTGCTATAGTAACTACCACTTTCCAACATAGGGGTATTTTAGTAATTTTGTATGTTGTTAAAAATTATATATTATTTTATATTAGTGATTGCCTAGAATTATATTAGTATTAGTTAGTAGGTAGCTAAATTAGAATTTGTAAGTGTTAGTTAGTACTAATTATTGTTAGTAATGACTTTAGTAATAAAAATTAATTAAGTTTAGCTGTCATGAAGAGAATATTCCTCTAGTTGTAGAGATTCCTTCCTTTAGATAATTATATTATATTCATGAAAAATAGAGAGGGGCAAACTTAATATTTTGGCTTGAGAAACCCTTACTTTAAGAGATAAGTTCAATTTAGGGCTCATCCATTCATTTCATTTTACTCATTAGCCTCTTTTTCTCTAAAGCTTTTTTCTTCTCAAGCATATTCAATTTCCTACCAATTTTACTTAATCTACTTCCAATTCCAATCATTCTCACCATCATGAAGGCTTAGAGCATTGGAGAGAAGAAAGAGATCCATAGGAGAGGAGTTTGCTAGGAGATTGTGTCTGAATCATCTCTTCCGTGTCCAAATTTGAAATTCTCCAAAGGCTACAAAAAATACTAGGTAATTCTCTTAATTTCATCAAATTCATAGTTAGTAATACCCCTTGGTCATGTAGAAACATTTTCATGGTTAGATTTGACTTCCCAGTGGTAGATCTAGGCACTAGGAGCCCTCAATTTGGTAGATCTAAGTTGGTATCATAATTTTTGTGCTCAGTTTGGGAAAAACCCTAATTGTGTCAATTAAGTTTGTGTATTGTGTCATAATAAGGATTATTGATATTTATTTGATAGTGTAAAGGTGTTCTTGTATCCAAAATTGGATATGTCGAGTCTATATCATGATACGCTATGATATGTATAGATAAATTTGGTAAATTGGGTGTATACATGTGTTTTTTTGTCCAAAGTAATCCAAATTTGTCATAGTATCTAGCCTTATTTTTAGCAGTTATAGCAACTTAGAAATATCATAACTCCTACCTCAGGACTCCGATTAATCTTAGCATTTTTTTAAAGAACCGTATCAAAGTTAGATTTCAAAATATATAAATTAATTGGCTAAATTCATTCTGGAACTTTCTATAAAACTGTTTGAGTGTCATTTGTCTGAAAGATGAAGGTGTTTCGGTATTATAGTGATTCTAGGAGATTCTGAGCACGAAATTGTGATCCATTTAAAGTTTCAGAAAGCTGATATGAAGAGCTAAGACATAATTTAACCTTATAATTTATTGAATTAGTCTAATAGGTGCAGTATTGGTTATAATTAGATAACTAACTATATGATATAGGCATTTTATATAACCATAGGTTGTCAAGTATATATATATATATATATATATATATATATATATATATATATATATATATATATATATATAGGATCCAGATCCGGAGCCCCGCCTGCGGATCCCCGCCGAAGCCCTGCCCTTACCCCCTGTACCATCGGATCAGGGGACCCAACGTGGGGCCTATGTGAAGCCCGTGCGAGGCCCGCATCGATCTAACGACTAAGGGGGACAGGGCTCCATGGGCGAGGCTCCCAAACCGGACCCATATATATATATATATATAAGTGTTAGGTTATAGGTGTTAGTTAGTGTGTGTGTTAGTGTTGATACAAGTGGTAATCAAGTGAGCCAAGTATAGATAAGTTATGTGCCAAGGTATTAGAGTTTGGGGCAAGGTACTATTGTGATACTTGGATACCATAAGAATATTATTATTATGACATTCAAGTATCATAAGTGAGGGTAATTGAATATTGGGGCCTGAGTAAGGTATCAAGTATTAATATTAGAGTTAGTTGGGTAAGTATCTAGGAGGATAAGTTATTGGTCAAGATACTAAGATATTGGGTATTAGAACTAGGTAATGGTTAAATATCATGATGTCAAGTACCAAGAGTCGGGTAAGTATCTTGGATGTAAGGTAAATGTAGATTATGGTCATGGGTTAGTTTCTTAGGGGTTGGTATCATATAAAACTTATTGTGGTACCATGGTACCATGTACAAACAAGTAGAATATGTGTGGGATAAATTAGAGTGAGGTATCTTTGGATATATCAAGGTATTTAGAATACCAAGATAGAAAAATATTAGAAATAGTATGAGAAAATACTAGGATACTAAGGTAAGGTTATGATATTAGGTATTGGATTAAGATACCATGGTAATGGTAGTATCTAGCTTGGGTAATGGGTTAGGTATCAAGGTATGAGTTAAGATATTGGATATTGGTCAAGGTATTACTATTAGCTAAGGTATTAGTCTAGAAACTAGGATACGGGGTTATATGTTAAGGTATTGGTTAAGGTAATAAGGTAATACTAAGGTAATAGCTAGATAATGAGGCAATACTAAAGTATTGGCTAGGAATTAAATGTTAGACTAAGTTATTATATATATTAGTATGTATATATATATATCATAGCTAATTAGTATAACTTAAAACCTAGTATTAACAAGGTATTGAACCATAGTTGAGGTATTGGTGATACGGCTAAGATATTAGTCCAAAAACTTGGATATTAGCAAGGTATTGACTAGTATGGACTAGAAAATCTAGTTTAGTCAAGGTATTGACCCTAGGACTAAGGTATTGACTAATAGTTAAGGTATTTGAGATATGTGCTAAGGTATTAGGTAAATATATGATACCGATTAATATGTTGTGATATTGGGAAAGGTAAATAGCTATAGGCCAAGGTATTGCTAGAAATTATATTTAGAAGTATATATTAGGGTAATATATGCTATGAACTTATTACTATAGCCTAGAAACCTAGTATTGGCCAAGTGTGGCCTAGCATTGACTAGTTTGACCTAGTTAGCTCCAAAAAACCAAATAGTGACTTGTTAAGACTAGTATAACTTTATAAACCTTGTAAAAAGGTAAAATTAACCTAAAAACTAGAAAATAACCTAGTTTGACTGTGTTGACCAAGATTTGACCTTGTTTGACCAAATTTGACCTAGTTTGACTTAGTTTGACCTAGTTTGACTTAGTTTGACCTAGTGTTGAATATTCGAACTGTTTGACCAAAACTGCTTAGCATTTAAGTCGAATATTCGAACTGTCATACTATTTTGAACGAAGAATTGCGTAGAATTCTGAACTTGTCATTTCTCTAATAAGAAGAATTCTTGAACCATCATCTTCAAAAATAATTTCCCAAAAATTCCTTGAAATAGGGCGAGAAATGGCTGTCAAAACTGAGTCGCCATCTTGAACTGTAGAGAAAATATTCTGACTGGATTTTCGATGAACTTCCAATCGACCCAAGAAGAAGAGTCATTTTTAATGCTGAACTCTGTATGCTTTGGGTACTTGGAATATTTTGAGGCCAATAAGGAGAATCTCCTGCATAAACCCTTGTAATTGACCGTCTTGAGATTTGTTCAGATATTCGCATACTCTGGCCTGCGTATTTTAAGATATGCGGAAAGTCATAGATCCGTAGTATAGATGAGCATAAATTCATAAGTTTGTAACCTCTCGAGCGTAAAAGTTGCTGAGCATAAGAGCATCCGGGCGTAAAACCGGTAGATTTATAGCCTCTGAAAAGAAAACTTTCGAGCGTGAAGTCGTAGATTTGTCGCCTCTGAGCGTAAAAAGCTTCTGAGCATGAAATCATAGATTTGTAGCCTCTAAGTGTGAAGTCGTAGGTTTGTAGCCTCTCGAGTGGAAAAAGCTCCTTGGCATAAAATCACGAATCTGCTCTGTATGAAAACTTTTTAAATTTGCTGACTGTCCGCCTTCCCTGAGTAATAGGCTAACGTAGTCCCCAATCATAACCGAATATTAAATATCGAATTTGGTTAGGGGTTCGAGTAGTCCATCTGAACTCTATAAATACCCCAAGGCCTTCAGAGAAAAACTTTTCATCTGTCTTTTGCAAAAGAAAACCTTCGTCTCTTTGAGTACTCCCCTTCGTTTCTTCTCTGAGCATTCTGAGTTTTTAGCAATGGCACCAAAACAATCTTTCACCACCAAGGGAAAGAAAGTTGCCTCCTCTTCTCGCTCTTCTGCCCAAACAAGAGCGACTCGTATCGGGCAGAGCGAACCTTGCTCGGAACGAAGTATCCCACCGTCAAGCTGTGCACCGGGCGTTATAGGTAAAGCTTTTGGGACGACAAGAACGAAGAAAACCCTTTGCACACGTTGTACGTGAACGCGCTAGGTCATCTTTTGTGCTGATAGCCTCTTCAAGGAAGATGATGCATAGAGATGTTTATCTTTTACGCCCACATTTCTAATGTGTCAGCATAAAAACTCTATATTTTCACAGTCTGGCGTAAAAGCTTTGACTGTCAAAATTTGGCATATACTACAAATTTTGGATGTTACGCTCTGGATGAAAATTTTGGCGTAATAACACAAACTTTGGCAATCTGGCGTAAAACACAGACTATCAGATTTTTGTGTATACTGCTAATCTTGAATTTTACGCCTTGGAATGAGATTCCAGCGTAAAAACTCAAGTTTTTACAGTCTTGGCGTAAAAGCACAGACTGTTGCTCTTTGGCATAAGCTGCAAGATTGTGAGGTCTAGTATAGAAACTGACGTATTTTTCTTGTACTTTGTAGTTAACTTGCAGATATCTCCGTTGGCTGAGGTGATAGGTTCTGCTGCTGGGATGCTACACTCCAATTACCTGGAGGATTTGTCCCATGTGACATTTCCTATTTCCGGACCCCAGTATCCTGAAGGAAGGGAAATCCTGATATCGTCTCAAGGAGAGCGAATGTTGTTGAGCATGATCAACGGAGAGCCCCTGACGTATATAGATGGGGCAAAATACAGAAAACCAGCATTCTTCTTCGGGGATATGATTGATAAACAATCCCAGACGAAGCCCAAGAAGGAAGACTGGGTTTTTACTGTTAGGGGCATGGTCATGTACCTGCCCAAGATGCTGAGGGATTATCCTATCTCGGCATTCTTCCATGCCACGCATCCCAGGAGGATGTCGTGGACTCTGACCCCTAATCTTCACGGCCAGCTGGAGAAGATATTTTATCAGAAATGGTCCGACCAAGGATCATTCGTGAGCCGCCCTTCAGGCCCTGTGATGCCTTTCAGGGGATTTTTTCTGGGCAGTATCCCCAGTGAAGACACTTCATTGCTCCAACCAGTCCAATTATCGACTTTCTGTAATGACTTCATGGGGCATGGAGGAGTATACCCAAGGTTAATCCTCGGACCAATGGGTGGGTTACCACTACAAATCTTCGATGGGCTCGTTTAGCTGCTTGGGCTCTGAAGCATTTTCAGACTGAGCTGGAGAGCATTGGTCTGTACGCGGCTGTGAGTGCTACCAGTGTTGGGTTACCTCTCAAATCCAACCTATTTTTGGCTTTGATGGAGCGATATATCTATATATATATGATCCAGATCCGGAGCCCCGCCTGCGGATCCCCGCCGAAGCCCTGCCCTTACCCCCTGTACCATCGGATCGGGGGACCCAACGTGGGGCCTATGTGAAGCCCGTGCGAGGCCCGCATCGATCTAACGACTAAGGGGGACAGGACTCCATGGGCGAGGCTCCCGATCCGGACCCATATATATATATATAAGTGTTAGGTTATAGGTGTTAGTTAGTGTGTGTGTGTTAGTGTTGATACAAGTGGTAATCAAGTGAGCCAAGTATAGATAAGTTATGTGTCAAGGTATTAGAGTTTGGGGCAAGGTACTATTGTGATACTTGGATGCCATGAGAATATTATTATTATGACATTCAAGTATCATGAGTGAGGGTAATTGAATATTGGGGCCTGAGTAAGGTATCAAGTATTAATATTAGAGTTAGTTGGGTAAGTATCTAGGAGGATAAGTTATTGGTCAAGATACTAAGACATTGGGTATTAGAACTAGGTAATGGTTAAATATCATGATGTCAAGTACCAAGAGTAGGGTAAGTATCTAGGATGTAAGGTAAATATAGATTATAGTCATGGGTTAGTTTCTTAGGGGTTGGTATCATATAAAACTTATTGTGGTACCATGGTACCATGTACAAAAAAGTAGAATTTGTGTGGGATAAATTAGAGTGAGGTATCTTTGGATGTATCAAGGTATTTAGAATGCCAAGATAGAAAAATATTAGAAATAGTATGAGAAAATACTAGGATACTAAGGTAAGGTTATGATATTAGGTATTGGATTAAGATACCATGGTAATGGTAGTATCTAGCTTGGGTAATGGGTTAGGTATCAAGGTATGAGTTAAGATATTGGATGTTGGTCAAGGTATTACTATTAGCTAAGGTATTAGTCTAGAAACTAGGATACGGGGTTATATGTTAAGGTAATAAGGTATTACTAAGGTAATAGCTAGATAATGAGGCAATACTAAAGTATTGGCTAGGTATTAAATGTTAGACTAAGTTATTATATATATTAGTGTGTATATATATATCATAGCTAATTAGTATAACTTAAAACCTAGTATTAACAAGGTATTGAACCATAGTTGAGGTATTGGTGATACGGCTAAGATATTAGTCCAAAAACATGGATATTAGCAAGGTATTGATTAGTATGGACTAGAAAATCTAGTTTAGTCAAGGTATTGACCCTAGGACTAAGGTATTGACTAATAGTTAAGGTATTTGAGATATGTGCTAAGGTATTAGGTAAATATATGATACCGATTAATATATTGTGATATTGGGAAAGGTAAATAGCTATAGGCCAAGGTATTGCTAGAAATTATATTTAGAAGCATATATTAGGATAATATATGCTATGAACTTATTACTATAGCCTAGAAACCTAGTATTGGCCAAGTGTGGCCTAGCATTGACTAGTTTGACCTAGTTAGCTCCAAAAAACCAAATAGTGACTTGTTAAGACTAGTATAACTTTATAAACCTTGTAAAAAGATAAAATCAACCTAAAAACTAGAAAATAATCTAGTTTGACTGTGTTAACCAAGATTTGACCTTGTTTGACCAAATTTGACCTTGTTTGACTTAGTTTGACCTAGTTTGACTTAGTTTGACTTAGTTTGACCTAGTGTTGACTTAGAGACCTAGTTTTAAGCTAGTATAGCATGTTTATGATTCCAAAATACTATTTTGACTGGATATTTAATATTTAGGTCTTTGAGGTACAGATATGAACACAATTTTACATTTATTACTTTAGACCACAGGTGAGTACATCTTTGATAGTTTCCATTATTTGCTAATTATTATAATTCAAGTATTTAGAAATATTATATCTAATTTTTGACACGATTGTACATGGATTGGTATATTTATTGGATCTTCAGTCATGAGATATTACCTTGACTAATCTCATTGATATTGGATAATATTCATCGTATTGACATTGGATAACATTGGATACATTGGCTAGTGACGTATCATGGTTGGATCCATCATATCAGTCAGGGCGGAAGAAGTACTAGCTAGATATGTGATCAAAAACTATTGGCAAGTAGTGTAAATTATCGACTACTAGCTAATCATACACTTCACGTATGATTGAGCTAGTTTTCCCTTAGTGTAAATCATTGGATCTCCCAAGCTGATCATATATCTAAATAGTATTTTAAAATACTTAGTATAGTTGCAGTTCTTCATATTCAGTTTATAAAATATATTGTCTTGTACCTGATATTGTAGTTCCTTTCTTTTTTATTTCATATATGCACTAGGTATACCCTATTGCTTATATTGCATGTCTCTCTTTACTATTTTTTATTGTATCAGTTTATTATTTTTTTATTATATATAGCATCCTATGTTTACTATTTTATAGTTTTTGTTAATTAATTAAAACTGCTATTAGGTTGTACTCATTCCATCCTGACTGGATATATTTTTTCAGACGATTACCTAGAGAATTAGTGTCCAACGTATTACGGACCACAAAAGAGAGTAGAAACCAAGGGCCCTGCCATTCATGAGTGATTACCTAAGGTGTAACCGGTATCACCAATTCCTTAGTTATATTTTTTAGCACTACTACATTGTACTGGATCTGTCTCCAACTTAGACATTTGAGTTGTTATTGACATTTAGACTTATTGTGACATGTTGTTAGACTCTAGACTTATAGATTTTTGTGACATTCTAGTTTGTGACTTTATGATTTTCATTCCTTATATCATATCGTGTCATTATCATCCTTCTAGTATATTGTGATTGAGTATTGATAATCATTATATATTATTGTCTTGTCCTCAGTTTGGAGTTATGATATCATTAACATGTTACATATATTATTGTATGAGATTGATAGATGTATTGTTGACCTAGACAACATTCTACCATCGATGCTACACCGTAGACTGGATGTACCAACGTACTCTTACCCGAATATCCAAGTGCGGGTCATGATAGATGTTGATGTGCCAAAGGACATCTAATGGTTCAGCTCTGAGGTGTTTGATAATAAACGGATGAAATAAAACTAGGTTTATACGAAACCCTTTCTTAGGTTTACAAACAAGTACTATAAATCCTATGCGAGGATGTTAAGTACAAAATTTAATCTGGGTAAATATTGCTACAGGAGTCTGATCTGCAGTCGATCACTTTGTCCCTTGGACCATACGATGATGAAGAAGTATTATAGAAGAAGGAGATGCTTCAAAGATTGCAAGAGGGAGTGGATGCTCGATGCCAAAATCGTCGATCACTACTCTCTGTCTGAGCTCTTCTCTCTCTGTTCTTCGATTTCTTCAACTTCTATTCTCTGAGTTTTTGACCCTGGACCTCTGTCAATAGGGGTCTCTATTTATAGGGTTTTAGTGACAGTAACCGTCCAGTCGGCGTAGAAGCCGGACAGTGGAGAGTATGGTACTTTTTACGCGGCGGTTATAATAACTGCCACCCACGTATAGATGACCTTCTGAATCTGCGTGTGATGCGTGTCCCATAATGAGAAAATACGTATAACTGATACGAAGATCGCGACATGCAAGACACGTAGGTAACTGCCCCTTGTATAAAAAAGTTTGGCGTAGAAGCCAATAACTGTCACCATGGCGTAGAAGCCAAATAGCTGTCAGGTTGGCGTAGAAGCCAAGTGGTTGTCGAGTCGGCATAGAAGCCAAATAGGCGTAGAATCCTTGTAGGCGTAGAAGCCTGATACTGCCTGGATAGGTAACTAGCGTAAAAGATAGCTGATCCTCCTTTCTTGACTAAGGTCTTGAGCGTATTCTGGACCAAATAGCCTTATCACGCACAAATATAAATATAGCCTGAGTTGGCATATTCCGAGGAGATAGCATACGGCGTACTCCTTATAGCTGAAAATAGCCCGATGGCGTATTTCAAGGAGATAGCATACAGCGTGCTCCTATAGCTGAAAATAGCCTGATGGCATAATATGCAGAGGTGATGATATGGACGTTTTAGCTAAAATTATGGCTCGCCCAGTCTTTGAAAATAGAACCAAATCTCGTGCATTAAATGCAGAGATCTGCCCCCATTCTGCGCATTAAATGCAGAGACGTGTCTCGAGCTCTGTACGAAGAGCAGCTTTTGATGTGACAGTTTGTTTTGTCTTCTGCTGATCGTAAAAGCTCACATCTACGTGTGTAAAACTAGGCAGCGTATTCCCTTGTATGCGTAAAAGCACTTTGTATCAAGGAAATGTCACTAAACGACGGTTTGGTCTCTGTGCCGAATCATTATTACAGCCGTCATCTGGATAGTTGTGCAGTACTCTTTGTCAGGAGTCAGGTTTTTTGCATGATCTGACAGGTTCATTCGAGGAATACGAATAGTTCGTCGTACGACTTTCTACTGCATTAAAAGCGAGTAGGTTTTACGCCAAAGTGTCGATGTAACAACATTTTTACGCTGAAGCAACCTGGAAACACTGTATTACGCGGATTATCCTGGGGCTTATATTTTACGTTGTACTAGCGATGAATCCCTATTATACGCCGATGGCTCTAAAGTCATATTTTACACCGCCCAGCACTAAAATACTGCGTATAACTCTACAGCATATTTTTTATGCTTCTACAAGACCCCCTTTAAAGTTTTCAAATTTCTCGTAATTTGAAACACTTTGAATAAAGCATGAAATGGTCAAGTCTGACTCGTTCCTCGAGGCTAATTTCTTGGCAGATTTTTAAGGATTTGTTGGGATTCGGTGTGTTCTCTTTTGCTTATAAAAAGGCTGATGAGTTAACCTGTTCTTTCCATATTTCCTTCACCACATAGAGATGATTGCCGGAGTTTGTCGGGTCGACTTGAGGAAGAAGAAGATCATGTTCTTCAAGCATGTAAGGAGCCAAAAAAGAAGGCATCTTCGAGCAAATGTCCTCTGCAACGATGGATCATGGAAGGATATTATAGCTTCCTTTGCTCGGGATAATCAGCAACTTCATATGGCGATTCGTCCAGGAGAGAGGAAGGGTTATATTAGACCACACAGCTTGCAAGCTGTATTTTCTCCGGTTGTTGATGGATGAGGGCAAACAAACTAGCCATGTCTTCCAGTACTTAGTTGGGTCTAACACCTCAACTCAATCTGTCATGGCGTATAGAGGATGGGCTCTTGAATAATTTAGACAAGCCCAGTTGTGTATCCTCCCGCCATTAATCATTTTCTTGTTCATCGACTGTGAAAGTCGATGAACTGCTGTAGAAGACAAAAAAGATCTCCACCAATACGAGAATCTGGCAGAACAGACTCTTGGTGTGATCCTAAATAAAAATGAGAAATCCTTTGTAGACGAGATTTCCCTCATATGTAATCATATAATCATGAAGATGAAAAACCCTTTGTAGACTGGATTTCCCTCATATGTAATCATGATTAATAAAATTGTCTTCTTTTACGCATCTGATGATTTGCCATATTCTTTGCTGTAATGAAGTCTGAATATGTGTAGCTTCGTCACTTCTGAATAACTTTACGTCGACTCTGATAAAAAGAGTATCTGATCTCGTCCCGTCTTTTACGCGTAACTGAGGACGCGTAGAAAACTGCTTAGCATTTAAGTCAAATTTTCAAACTGTCATGCTGTTTTGAACAAGGAATTGCATAGAATTCTGAACTTGTCACTTCTCTAATAAGAAGAATTCTTGTTCAGACCATCATCTTCAAAAATAATTTCCCGAAAATTCCTTGAAATAGGGCGAGAAATGGCTGTCAAAACTGAGTCGCCATCTTAAACTGTAGAGAAAATATTCTGACCGGGTTTTGGATGAACTTCCAATCGACCGAAGAAGAAGAGTCATTTTTATTGATGAACTCTGTCTGCTTTGGGTACTTAGGATATTTTGAGGCCAATAAGGAGAATCTTCTGCGTGAACCCTTGTAATTGACCGTCTTGAGATTTGTTCAGATATCCGCATACTCTGGCCTGCGTATTTTAAGATATGCTGAAAGTCATAGATCCGTAGTATAGATGAGCATAAAATCATAAGTTCGTAACCTCTCGAGTGTAAAAAGCTCCTTGGCATAAAATCACAAATCTGCTCTGTATGAAAACTTTTTGAATTCGTTGACTGTCCGCCTTCCCTGAGTAATAGGCTGACGTAGTCCCCAATCATAACCGAATATTAAATATCGGATTTGGTTAGGGGTTCGAGGATTCCATATGAACTCTATAAATATCCTAAGGCCTTCAGAGAAAAACTTTTCATCTGTCTTTTGCAAAAGAAAACCTTCGTCTCTTTGAGTACTCCCCGTCGTTTCTTCTCTGAGCATTCTGAGTTTTTAGCAATGGCACCAAAACAATCTTCCACCATCAAGGGAAAGAAAGCTGCCTCCTCTTCTCGCACTTCTGCCCAAACAAGAGCGACTCCCATCGGGCAGAGCGAACCTCGCTCGGAACGAAGTGTCCCACCGTCAAGCTATGCACCGGGCGTTATAGGTAAAGCTTTTGGGACGACAAGAACGAAGAAAACCCTTTGCACATGTTGTACGTGAACGCGCTAGGTCATCTTTTGTGCTGATAGCCTCTTCAAGGAAGATGATGCACAGAGATGTTTATCTTTTACGCCCACATTCCTAATGTGTCAGCGTAAAAACTCCATATTTTCACAGTCTGGCGTAAAAGCTTTGACTGTCAAAATTTGGCATATACTACAAATTTTGGGTGTTACGCTCTGGATGAAAATTTTGGCGTAATAACTCAAACTTTGGCAATCTGGCGTAAAACACAGACTGTCAGATTTTTCTGTATACTGCCAATCTTGAATTTTACACCTTGGAATGAGATTCCAGCGTAAAAACTCAAGTTTTTACAGTCTTGGCATAAAAGCACAGACTGTTGCTCTTTGGCATAAGCTGCAAGATTGTGAGGTCTAGTATAGAAACTGACGTGTTTTTCTTGCACTTTGTAGTTAACTTGCAGATATCTCCGTTGGCTGAGGTGATAGGTTCTGCTGCTGGGATGCTACACTCCAATTACCTGGAGGATTTGTCCCATGTGACATTTCCTATTTTCGGACCCCAGTATCCTGAAGGAAGGGGAATCCTGATATCGTCTCAAGGAGAGCGAATGTTGTTGAGCATGATCAACGGAGAGCCCCTGACGTATATAGATGGGGCAAAATACAGAAAACCACCATTCTTCTTCGGGGATATGATTGATAAACAATCCCAGATGAAGCCCAAGAAGGAAGACTGGGTTTTTACTGTTAGGGGCATGGTCATGTACCTACCCAAGATGCTGAGGGATTATCCTATCTCGGCATTCTTCCATGTCACGCATCCCAGGAGGATGTCTTGGACTCTGACCCCTAATCTTCACGGCCAGCCGGGGAAGATATTTTATCAGAAAGGGTCCGACCAAGGATCATTCGTGAGCCGCCCTTCAGGCCCTGTGATGCCTTTCAGGGGATTTTTTTTGGGCAGTATCCCGAGTAAAGATATTTTATTGCTCCAACCAGTCCAATTATCGACTTTTTATAATGACTTCATGGGCCATGGAGGAGTATACCCCAAGGTTAATCCTCGGACCAATGGGTGGGTTACCACTACAAATCTTCGATGGGCTCGTTTAGCTGCTTGGGCCCTGAAGCATTTTCAGACTGAGCTGGAGAGCATTGGTCTGTACGCGGCTGTGAGTGCTACCAGTGTTGGGTTACCTCTCAAATCCAACCTATTTTTGGCTTTGATGGAGCGATATATCTCGCTCTCTGGGACTTTTGCCACTCCACTGGGGGAGTTGGGATTCGCCCTTCACGAAATGGCAGAGATTTCAAGGTTGCCAATGGGGGATACTCCTTATGAAGAGTATGTTCCCATAAACCGGGAGCTGGGAGATACAAACCCTCGGGTGGTGGCAGTATACCCGGAGTTGATAAGCCATTACCTTGCGTGCACCGCCTTCTATAATGAGCCCTCTAATTTGGCTCATACCAACAAATGGGCGTCCTACCTCTTCTTCCATCAGGCTAGAGATGCTAAACCAAACAAAGTTGTGGATAGCAGGGATAGGCCTTTGAGCCTTCTGAGCGTGCTTACTGCTCAAGTAGTCGATGACCTTATTAAAGATGCTGGGGCTTCAGATCGAGTTTTCGACGAAGGGATAGGAAAATATCCTGCAGACACTAAAGCCTACAGTTATTTGAGGCATTGCCGCAGGCCCCTGTCAAGGGAAGCTCAACTGGCTGGCTTCCTCTCTGTATGGCTGCGCCGATTGGTAGTACCAGGCATTGCATCTTCGGATCACATTCACCACAACACCATATGGCCTGTAGTGCATCTGGTGTTTGGGGCAAGACTGGGCCTGCTCCCTGCCATGGTATGCCGCATACAAGCTGGCCTGAGGGCCATTACTGATAGGCTGCTTGCCGATGAAACACGGCGTGACAGCTTTCCTAGGATAGAATTATCGTTCTTGTATTTAATGGGATGGTTAATTCTCCATAACCCCAGGGTGATATCTCCCGGCTCTGGCAGTAGTTCAGGGAGTAATTTCTTGTTGAATTACAAGAATTCCACCTGGAATATGATCACAGTTTTAGACTATCGGCGAGCGTTAAATTTTGCTCACAGCTGGAAGCTTTTCTGCAACTTAGTTTTGATGTTCCAACTTAGTTTAGACCTATCTATTCAGAGGTTATATGGACATGATAGAATATGATCCAACTAGTTCTTTGGAAGTAGTATTGTCAGAATAAGATCTTCACCATACTCCGTCGAGCAAAGAAAATTAAGCATAGTACCTCTTCAGGAATTTGCCGTTGATAGGAGCCATTAACAAGCCTCCATTAGGCTTGGCTAATCTGTAAGCGCCATTTGAGAACGTCGTCTCGATCACACAAGGGCCTTCCCATTTGGGCTAGAATTTACCCTTACTCCTGTGAGTAATAATCATTGGCCTTCTCATGGCTAGAACTAGCTCGCCAACTTTGAACACTCTTTCCTTTACTTTTTGATTAAAAGCTCTGGACATGCGTGCCTAGTAGAACGCGATGCGCTGTTGGGCTTGAAGGCATTTCTCATCTAATCCTTCTACCTCTTGAAGCCTTAATAGGTTATTATTTTCTTGTGTCAACTCATTAGCCACTGCTATCCTGAGTGACAAAATTTGAATTTCGATGGGGAGAACTGCTTCACTCCCGTAAACCAGTGAGAATGGGGTACAACCCGTCGGTGCTCGTACCGTTGTGCGGTATGCCCAGAGACATTCTCCTAGCTTCTCATTCCAATCTCTTTTGTTCGAAGAAACGAACTTTTTCAAGGGTTTGATAATGGTTTTATTGAAAGCTTCCGCCAAACCTTTAGCAGCAGGATTATATGCCGTAGAGGCCACATTTTGTATCCAATTTTTATCGCAAAATCGGTGGAACGCTTGGCTGATTAATTGAGGCCCGTTATCATGAATTATCTTTCGGGGAATCCTAAAGCGATAAATGACATGATGCTTAATGAAGCTGATCACGTTAGATGTCTTCACCTCAACACGAGGGATCGCCTCTGCCTATTTTGAGAAATAATCCGTGATGGCTAATATGAACCGATAACCTCTGGAAGAAGACGGGTGTTGTTTGATAAAATAAACAAAAAAATAAATATGTGGAAACAAGGTCTTATACGAAAACCTGCCCTTCTTCTGTGTTTACAAACAAGATTGTACAATTTAATCCTATACGAGGATGTCGAGTATAATTTATTTAATCTGGGTAGATATTGCAATAGGAGTCTGATCTGCAGTCGATTACTTTGGCCCTTGGACCACACGATGATGAAGAAGTGCCGTGGAAGACAGAAAGCAGCTTCAAAGGTTGCTAAAGAGGGTGGATGTCCGATGACAAAGTCGTCGATCCCTTCTCTTTGCCTGAGCTCTGGATTCTTCTCTCTCTCTCGACCATTTTCTCCCAATTGTCGACCTTGGATCTGATACTGGATTCCTTGACCAATTTTTGATCGTTCGATCTTCAATTTTGCGACCTTCTTTCTCCACCTTCGACCCCAGACCTCTGTTGATAGAGGTCTCTATTTATAGAGTTTTTAGTGACAATGACCACTCAGTCGGTGTAGAAACCGAGTAGTGAAAAGTACAGCACCCTTTTACACAATGGTTACAATAACCAATGCCTGCGTATAGATGACCTTCTGAGTGAGCATGTGACGCGTGTCCAACTAAGGGACAAACGCGTATAGCTGCTACGAAGATTACGGCGTAGAAGCCACGTAGGTAGTTATCCCTTGTGCAGAAGAGGTTGGCGTAGAAGCCAATGACTGTCACCATGGCGTAGAAGCCAAGTAGGCATAGAAGACGAGTAGACATAGAAGCCAAGTAGGGATAAAAGCCGAGTAGGTGTAGAAGCCGAGTGGTCATAGAGGCCGAGTGGGCATAGAAGCCGAGTGGGCATAGAAGCCGAGCAGGCGTAGAAGCCGAGCGGGCGTAGAAGCCGAGATGATGTGGACGTTTTAGCCGGAATTACGGCTCTTGGAGATATAATCAAATCTCTTACATTATATGCAAAGATCTTCCCCCATTCTGCGCATTAAATGCAGAGGCTTGTCTTTAAGATTTGCCACCATTCTGCGCATTAAATGCAGATACGTGCCTCAAATTCTGTACGAAGGGTAACTGCTGATGTGGCGGTCTGTTGGCCTTCTGCGGAGCGTAAGAAGCTCACGCTTGCCTGTGTAAAACTAGATGGCATATTCTTGTATGCGTAGAAGCGGTCTACGGCAAGGAAATGGCAGTAAATAACAGCCTGGGTTGCAGTGCCGTGCCATCATTATAGCCATCGCCTGGGTTATCGTACAGTACTATTTGTCAGGAGTCCAGACGGCAGGTTCATTGCATGATCTGACAGGTTTATTTTGACGAATACGAAGCGTTCCTCGTACACTTTAATGCTGCATTGAAAGCGGATGAGTTTTATGCCATAAAGGCGATATAGCACCCTTTTTACGCTGAAGCAGCCTGGACATAGTGCATTACGCGGATGGTCCTTGAGCCTATATTTTATGCTGTGCTCAGCGGGAAAGCTCTATTTGCACTCGATGGCTCTGAGGTCCTCTGTTTACGCTGTCCTGTATCAACATGCTGCGTAGAGCTATCCAGCGTATTTTTCATGCTTCTATAAGACCCCCTTCAAAGCTTTTAAATTCCTCATAATTTGAAATGCTTTGAATGAAGCATGAACCGTTCTTCGTAATTTGAAATGCTCTGAATGGAGCCTGAAACGGTCAAGTCTGACACGTTCTTTCAAGGCTGACTTTATGGCAGAGTTATTGGGGATCGGTGTGATCTCTTTCGCCTATAAAAAGGCTGAGGAGTTAACCTATTCTTCCCATATTTCCTTTACCACACAGAGATGATGGCCGAAGTTCGTCGGGTCGACTTGAGGAAGAAGGAGACCATGTTCTTCCAGCATAAAAGGAGCCGAAAAGATGGCATCTTCGAGCAAATATCCTCTGCAACGATGGATCATGGAAGGATATCATAGCCTCCTTTGCTCGGGATAATCAGCAACTTTGTATGGCGGTTCTTCAGGAGAGAGGAAGGGTCATATTAGACCACACCACTTACAAGCGGTACCTTCTCCCGTTACCTTCGGACGAGGGCAGGCAAACTGGCTGTTGTCCGAGATTGAGTTGGGAGAAATATCTTAACTCAATCTGTCATGGCGCTGGACGCAAGAAAGTAGATTTGCCCTGCTTCTTCGTATTGGAGGATGGGTCTTGTCCCAGTTTTGTATCCTCCCGCCGTTGATCATATGTCAGTCAGTTTGCGGTCACCGACTGACTGCTAGAGAAGGTGGATGAAGAATTTTGCCCATACGAGAACCTGGCAGAACAGATTCTAGGCGCGATCTTCAGACGACGATGAGGAAGTCCTTTATAAATGGGATTTCCCTCATATGTAATCATGAAAATGAAGAAAAACCCTTGTAGACTGGATTTCCCTCATATGTAATCATGCTTTTAATTTTAATAAAATCGTCTTTCTTCTTTGCATATGATCATCTTGCCATACTGTGATGTGAAGTCTGAATATGTGTAGCTTCGACACGTCTGATACTTTACACCGACTCTATTAGAAAGAGTGCTAGGTCTTGTCTTGTCTTTTACGCATAACTAAGGATGCGCAGAAAGCCGCTTTAGCAGTCGAGTGTTTGAACTGTCCTGTTATTAGGAATGAGGAACAGCATAGAATTTTAAACTATTTTTACTTCTGATAAACAGAATTTTTGTTCAAACCGTCGTCTTCAAGAATGATTTCTCAAAAATCCCTTGGAACAGGGCGAGAACTGGCTGTCTAAAACTTAGTTGCCATCTTGAACCACAGACAAAATATTCAGACTGGATTCTGGATGAACTTCGAATCGACCCATGAAGAAGAGTAACTTTCAATGTTTAAACTCTGTAACTTGGGATATTTTGAGGTCAAGAAGGAGTATCTTCTGTATGAACCCCTGTAATTGACCACCTTGAAAATTGTTCAGATGTACTGTACTGGCCTGCGCATTTTCCAGATATACGAAAAGTCGTGGAGCGTGAAATCATAAGTTTGTTGCCTCTGAGCGTAAAAAGCCACCGAACGCGAGATCATAGATTCGTAGCTGCTGAGCGTGAAGTCGTAGGTTCGTGGCCTCTCGAGCATAAAAGCTACCGAGCATAAAAGCATCCGGGCTTAAAACCATAGACTAGTAGCCTGTGAGCGTAAAACCGTAGATCCGTAGCTGTCGAGCGTAGAAAGCTCCTTAGCGTAAAAATTATAGATTTGTAGCTTCTGAAAAGAAAATCTTCCGAGCGTGAAGTCGTGGATCTGTTGCCTCTGAGCGTAAAAAGCCCCCGAGCGTGAGATCATAGATTCTTAGCTGTTGAGCGTGAAGTCATAGGTTCGTAGCCTCTCGAGCGTAAAAGCTACCGAGCATAAAAGCATTCGGGCGTAAAACCATAGACTAGTAGCCTATGAGCGTAAAACCTTAGATCTATAGCCGTCGAGCGTAGAAATCTCCTTTAGCATAAAAACCGTGAATCTTCTTTACACAAAAACTTTTTGAATTCGCTGACTGTCCACCTTCTCTGAGTAAATAGGCTGACGTAGTCCCCAATCATAACCAAATATTAAATGTGAGATTTGGTTCAGGATTCGAGGAGTCCATCCGAACTCTATATATACCCCAAGTTTCTGAGAGAAAAGCTTTTCATCCGTCTTCTGCGAAAGAAAGCTTTTGACTATTCGAGTTCTTCTTCGTTTCTTCTCCGAGTCTTCAAAGTTTCCAGTAATGGCCTCGAAACAAGTCTCTTCCTCTAAGGAAAAGAAGGCTGCTTCTTCTTCTTGTTCTTCTCTCAAGCGGGGGCGACTTCTGTTGGGCACGACGAGCTTCACTCTGAACGAAGTATCCCGCCGACTAGCAGTGCACCCGGCCTTAAAGATAGAGCTTTCGGGACGAAAAATAACGACTGAAAATCCTTCGCACACTTTGTACGTGAACGCGCTAGGTCATCTTCTGTGCTGATAGCCTCTTCGAAGAAGATGATGCACAGAGATGTTTTATCTTTTATGCCCACATTTCTAATGTGTTAGCGCAAAAACTCCATATTTTTACAGTCTGGCGTAAAAGCTTTGACTGTCGAAAGTTTGCGTATACTAAATAATTTGAGTGCCACGCAGGGATGGAAATTCTGGCATAATAACTCAAATATTGGTAGTCTGGCGTAAAACGCAGACTGTCAAAAACTTTGCGCATACTGCCAGTCTTGAATTTTATGCCTTGGAATGTGATTCCAGCGTAAAAGATCAAGTTTTTTGCAGTCTTGGCACAAAGCATAGACTGTTGATTTTTCTGCATATGCTGCAAGTTTTATAGGAACTGATGTGTTTTCTTGTACTCTTGCAATTAACTTGCATGCGTCCACGCTAGCCGATGTGATGGATTCTGCCGTCGGGATGCTGTACTCCAACTATTTGGAGGATCTATCGCACGTGACATTTCCTATCTCTGGGCCCCAGTATCCTGAAGGAAGGGAAATTTTGATATCGGCTCAGGGCGAGCGAACGCTGCTGAACATGATCAACGGAGAGCCCCTGACGTACATAGATGGGGACCAATAAATAAAGCCGACTTTCCTCTTCGGGGACATGATTGACAAGCAGTCCCAAACGAAGCCCAAGAAAGAACTCTGGGTCTTCCCTGCCTGGAGCTTGGTTTTGTATCTGCCCAAGATGCCGAGAGACTATCCCATCTCGACATTCTTCCACGCTACACGTCCTAGGAGGATGTCGTGGATGCTGACTCCTGATCTTCATGGCAGGTCGGGGAAGATATTTCATCTGAAAGGAGCGGATCAGGGGTCGTTTGTCAGCCGCCCTACCGGCAATGTGACGACGTTCAGGGGACTGTACCCGGGCAGTATCCCGAGTGAAGACAGTTTAGTGATCCAGCCGGTCCAATTACCAACTTTCTGCAATAATTTTATGGGGCACGGGAGAGTATACCCTAAGGTGAACCCTCGGACAGGCGGGTGGATCACCCCCACAAATCTTCGATGGGCTCGCTTAGCTGACTGGGCCCTGAAGCATTTTCAGATCGAGCTAGAGAGCATTGGTCTGTTTGCAGCTGTGAGTGCCACCAGTGTTGGGTTGCCTCTCAACCCCAACCTATTTCTGGTATTGATGGAGCGATATATCTCGCTCACCGGGACTTTCGCCACTCCACTGGGGGAGTTGGGATTGGCCCTCCACGAGATGGCAGAGATCTCAAGACTGCCGATGGGGGATACTCCATATGAAGAGTATGTTCCCACGAACTGGGAGCTGGGGGATTCCGACCTTCGGGTAGTGGAAGTGTACCAGGAGCTGATGTGCCACTACCTCACTTGCACCACTTTTTATGGTGAGCCCTCAGATTTGGCTCACATCAGTAAATGGACGTCCTACCTCTTCTTTCACCAATCCAGGACTGCTAAGACGGAGAAGGTATTGGAAGGCAAGGATCAGCATTTGAATCCTCTGAGCGTGCTTAATGCCCAGGTAGTTGACAATCTCATGGAAGACACTGGGGCTCCGGACTTGATCCTCGGCGAAGGGATAGGGAAGTATCCCGTAGGCACCAAGGCCTATAGTTATTTGAGGCACTACAGCAGGCCTCTGTCTGTGGAAGCTCAACTGGCTGGCTTCCTCTCCATATGGCTGCGCCGACTGGTAGTACCCGGCATCGCATCTGCCGACAGCATTTACCGCAACAAGCTATGGCCTGAGTGCGTCTGGTGTTCGGGACAAGACTGGGCTTGCTCCCTACCATGGTGTGCCGCATTCAAGCTGGCCTGAGGGCCATGACTAATGGGCTGCTCGCCGATGAAACTTGGCGTGATAGCTTTCCCAGGGTAGAATTACCATACCTGTATCGGATGGGATGGTTAATTCTTCATAACACTAGGGTTATGTCTCCCGAATCTAGCAGTAGCTCGTGGGCCAGTTTCTTGTTGAATTACCAGAATTTCTTCTGGAATGTGACCACAGTTATAGACTGTCGGCAGGCGCTGAATCTTAGTCACAGCTGGAAGATCTTCTACACTGTCCCCCCCCCGTACATCTCAATCAACAGGGGATCAGGCTTCAGGACGTAGGCGACGGGAAGACCGTTCTTTCTCTTGAGTCTTTTAATTGGTTGGTCTGTATTAGACCTTCCCATCTACTGTACAGAAGTGAAGACCATTGCTTCTTTGAGCCCTACTTGCCTAGTCGATTTGCCAGGCAATTCGGGTACGACCAGTTGCACGTGGGCAATGTCGTCACCAGCTTCAGGTCCAGGGGTGGACTCATTGATGGAGCCAGAGGATGGCAATATTTTATCATGGGTTGCACTGAGGCAACTTTTATCGTGCCCGTTATTTTACTCTCCACGGAGTTGCGCATTCTCCACTTGTATGCCCAGTTCTATGTGGCAACCAACACCTTCCATCGCAATTTTGATATGCATAGAAGTTTTATGGTGCCTTCTTCCAAGTCTGGGGGAAGAGTTGAAGTCCCCTCGGTTTCTTCTGACGAGGGTGAGGAGTCCGTCAATCCAGATGAGCCTCTATGGGCGGTATCGAGGGGTGAAGTACCTCTGCCTGCAGGGCCTTTGGTAATCTCTGGGAAGCGAAGGGCTCCTACTCCGAAGGAGACTTCCCCTCGCAAGAGGAAGAAGAAGACGGTTATTTGTCCTCTCCGGATTCTTGGTATTGAGGCTCCTAGAAGTGAGCCTGCATCTCCCCATGTCGGGGATAATTCTTTGATTAGAGGTTCCTTGCCTTTTAGAGAGGGAACCTCGATAATCCCGGCTGGCGGTGCCGTAGAATTCCTACTGGAGGCTGCTGTCGTTGCTACCGCTTCCGGTAGTGGAACGAGATCGCCTTCGGGGCTGAGCTGAATGAGGATATCTTTACCCTGGTCAGCATTGGGAGAGACCTTTGCCGTATCCGTAGGTGCACCCAGCGAGATCCCGCCTAGTGAACCTCAAGTAAATCTCGACGGAGATTCGGAAGAGTACTTGCCGATATTTGGAAGAGCAACCCCTTCTCCAGGTATGACATCTTGTCTAGCATCACTAAGAAATGATTTAGCTGTACTGGCCGCGGACGCGACATATACACCATTGGCCATGGGTAAATATCGTCTTTTATGCCTCTTCTTTTAGGAAAATTAATATTATGCTGATATTAAGTTCCTTTTGTCTTCTTTTCAGGGGAAGACATCTTCGGGGAGGGCTGTATAGATGCACCCTTTGGCTCTGTGTCAGGTCCTGGTGGCGACACGGATGTGCCTGATTTTGAAGAGAAAGCATCTTTGGGTGCCGGCTCGCCTGTCGAAGAGATTCTGATATCTCAAGAGGAGGACGAGCCTGTCGTTGCGACAATGCCTCCTTTGAGTACGCTGGTCACTTCGTCCGGTGTTAGCGCTTCTTCTTTTATCACACCTCCTGATGAGGCCACGGCTGTGGCAACATCGTCTGCGGTTGTTCTTGGAGGGGGACTCTCCACTATCGCCGCCACTCCCAGCGTCCATTCGAATCTAGCTGCGCTGACCGAGCAGTACACTCGTATCTTCTATGCCACCTTGAAAATGTTAATATCAATGGTGTTGGAGAAGAATTTGTGCTTTGCGTCGCTGAGGAGGTCCTCCCGGGCCTCTATAGTGCCGATCCGAGAATTCAACGATACCGGAGTAGCTGACGCGCTGGAGGAGATAGTTGATGGTTTGGAGCAACCCATTAACGAATACTTGCAGCTAGCTCGAGGCAACATTGACGGTTTCGTTCAAGCTAGGTACGACTCCCTGACTGCGCAGCTTGCTGAACAGATGGCATCTCTGAATAAGTCTATTGAGGCTCAGTAGCGGGAGATGGACGAAGAACGTGTCCAATTGGGGTATGTCGTCCCCGAGTTGACCCGGTGCAAAGTCGAATATGAGGAAGCGGCAGCGCAGGCCCGCATATTGAAGGATGAGCTCGTTCGAGTAGAGGCAAAGGCTCTCTCTTTGTCGGCAGCCCGAGATGTGCTGAAGGAGCGACGGGCGACTGTTCAGCAGAATCTGGCACGTGTGGGTGCTTTCCACTCAGGTTTTGTGCGGGCTCGGTCTGAGCTAGCTGCTTTGGACAACGATGCGGCAAGGTTGGAACGGGCTTGCGCCGACGTCTTAAACTCCCGGGATGAGAGAATGGTTGCTCTGGCGTAGCAGATTCGCGACCTAACCGCTCCCCCCAAATGATGTACTTTTTAGCTTTTCAATGTACTTTTGCTCCTTTTTGGGAATAATAAATAGGCTTTCATCTAACTTTGTGGACCCATCATTTTGGAATATAAATAACAGGTTTGGGTGAAAGTGATATCAGAGGTAATATGGATGTGATATACTCTCGGTAAGTTTTAGCAGGACGTATCTATTCAGAGGTAACATGAACATGATAGAATACGATCCCACTAGTTTCATTTTGGAAGTAGTTTTGTCAGAATAAGGTTTTTGCCATATTCCACTTGAGCAAAGTAGGTTAAACATAGTACCTTTTCAGGAATTTGCCATTGATAGGAGCCATTAACAGGTCTCTATTAGGCTTGGCTAACCTGTAAGTGTCGTTTGAGAACGTCGTCTCGATCACATAAGGACCTTCCCATTTGGGCTGGTATTTGCCCTTACTCCTGTGAGTAAGAATCATCGGCCTTCTCACAGCTAAGACTAGCTCGCCGACTTTGAACACTCTTTCCTTTACTTTTTGATTAAAAGCTCTAAAAATGCGTGCTTGGTAGAACGCGATGCGCTGTTGAGCTTGGAGGCATTTCTCGTCTAATCCTTCATGCTCTTGAAGCCTTAAAAGGTCGTTCTTTTCTTGAGTTAGCTCGTTAGCCACGGCTATCCTGAGTGACGGAATCTGGATTTCGATGGGGAGAACTGCTTCGCTCCCGTAAACCAATGAGAACGGAGTACAACCCGTCGGTGCTCGTACCATTGTGCGGTATGCCCAGAGACATTCTCTCAGCTTCTCATTCCAATCCCTCTTGTTCGAAGAGACGAACTTTTTCATGAGCTTGATAATGGTTTTGTTGAAAGCTTCCGCCAAACCATTAGCAGCAGGATTATATGCCGTAGAGGCCATATTTTGTATTCAATTTTTAGCGCAAAATCGATGAAATGCTTGGCTGATAAATTGAGGCCCATTGTCATGAATTATTCTCCGGGGTATCCCAAAGCGATAAATGACGTGATGCTTGATAAAGCAGATCACATTAGATGCCTTCATCTCAGCAAGAGGGATCGCCTCTGCCCATTTGAAGAAATAATCCGTGATGGCCAGTATGAACCGGTGACCTCTGAAAGAAGACGGGTGAATAGGACCAATGATATCCATACCCCATGCTTCGAAAGGCCAGGACGCAACCGTAGGATGTAGATGTTCAGGAGGTTGATGGATAATGTCTGCATGGACCTGACAGGCTCTGCACTGTCTTGCATACTTTATTTCATCTGCGATCATAGTAGGCCAGTAATAGCCCATTCTCTTGATGCGATCCTGTAGCTTAGGCCCGGGTTGATGTGCTCCGCATACGCCGTCGTGAGCTTCACGGATGATCCGCTGTGCCTCATCATCTGAGAGACATCTCAATAGCAGTCCGTCGTAGGTCCAGCGATATAGACACTGCTAGGATGCCTCAAAATAGAAGCATAATGATCGTCTTTTGACGGATACTGCTTCTTTAGGGTCCTCCGGTAAGATTCCGTATGCCACAAAATCTATAAAGGGACTTCTCCTGTCTCTCCTGGGAGGATCTATGTTTACAGCGTAGCTGCATTCTATGTGAAAGTTGTTTTTCACACAGAATAAATCTCTACTAAGAAGGATTACCGAATTCTGCCTTCTATCAGGAATAGCTAAATCTGCAGCTAGACTTGCTAGGGCATCAGCTTCCAAATTCTGAGATCGGGGCACTTGTTCCAGGAAGAACCCTTTGAATGTCATGGCTATCTCGACCATTGCTCGGGGATAGGGGATGAGGTCTGGATTCCGGACTTCATATATTCCTCTGACTTGATTGACGATCAGCAAAGAGTCACCGAAAGCTTCCAGAGATTCGACGCCCAATTCTTTAGCGACTTGGAGCCCGATTAGTAGAGTGTTATACTCTGCCACATTGTTAGAACAGGGCTCGCTAAGAGAATATGCTAGGTAGATGACGAGTTTATCAGGAGCAACCAGGACGATTCCTACTCCCAAAACCACGTTTTTCCTGGGACCAGTTCTGGAGGCACCATCGAAAAATAGTTGCCATGCATCACCTTCCATTAGGGAATTACACTCTGCAACTTCGTCGGGAATGTCCTCATTCAACTTGGAGGCCTCCGGGATCGGATGAGCAACTAGGAAATCAGCCAATGCTTGGCCTTTGACGGACTTCTGAGGGACGTACACCATGTCATATGGTGTTAATAACATCGCCCAAGTCGCGAGTCAGGAATTAAGAACACTTGGCTTGTTCATCAGTACCTGCAGAAGATTGACCCTGGAGATAATGTGAATGGTTTGGCCTGTGACATAGTGCCACGTTTTCTGGATAGCGAACATCAGAGCCAGGCATTCTTTCTCCACTGGATTGTACCGGTGTTCGGCTCCGACTATTATCCTGTCGAGGTAGTAGATAGCCTGCTCATTGCCCATATCATTCTTTTGCGCGAGAAAAGCTTCCAGAGAATGATCCTTCGCTTGAATATACAGCACGAATGGTCTTCCTATGACTGGAGGCACCAGAACTGGCGGGCTAGTGAGGTAGCGTTTGATATCACCGAACGCTTGCTGACAGGCTTCGTCCCATACGAAGGATACACCTTTCTTCATGAGACGAGAGAAAGGCTGACATCTCCCAGAGAGGTTGGATATGAATCTCCGAATATAAGCCAGACGACCTTAAAATCCCCTGAGTTCTCTCAGATTACGGGGTAGTCGCATTTCTAAGATGGCTTTGACTTTATCAGGGTCCACTTGAATACTTTTGGCGGTAATAACAAATCCCAGAAATTTGCTACTAGATACCCCCAGGAAGGACTTTGTAGGATTCATTTTGAGTTGATGTTGGTGCATCAATTCAAATACTGTCTTCAAGTCTTGGATGTGATTGTCCTTGCGACAGCTTTTGATTGCTACATCGTCCATGTAACACTCTACTGTCTTGCGTAAATGCTCATGAAATATGTTACTCATAGCCCGTTGGTATGTAACTCCGGCATTCTTCAATCCGAAGGGCATGACCGTATAGCAATATACCCCCAATGGTGTCCGGAAGGCAGTATGCTTCTCGTTCTCAGGATGCATCTTAATTTGGTTGTATCCTGAAAATCCGTCCATGAAAGATATACGTTCAAAACCGCATGTATTGTCAATCATGACATCTGTGATGGGAATAGGAAACTCATCCATGGGGCAGGCTGCGTTCAGATCTCGGTAATCGATGCGGACACATACTTTCCCATTTTTCTTCATGACCGGGACAACATTGGTGACCCAGTCGGGATGTTGTTCTTCTCGGATGAAGCCGCAGGCTATCAACTTCTTAACTTCAACTTCGATGGCGTCCATCATATCAGGGCAGAACCGGCGTTGGTGCTGCTTCACAGGCTTTGAATCGGGCAATATATCGAGCTTATGAGTCGCCACTTTTCGATCAAGGCCTGGCATATCCTCATAATTCCAAGCAAAGACGTCGATATATTCTTTTATCAGTTGGATAACTTCTTCCTTTTCTGCTTCGGAAAGATAGTTTCTGATAAATATCGTCTTTGGCAAAAGTTCATCCCCAACGTCAATCTGGATAACTTTATCTTCAGTGGGAGGTTCTCTCTGCTCGAAGCGGAACTCCCATTGTGTGTCCATTTGCTGAGCCCAAGCGTCATTCTCAAATAGTTCAGATTCTTGTTTGTCTGCTCCAGAGGAATCTGTCACTACTATATTTACTGATAATGTTTGTTCGAGAGCATGAGATGAGTCGGAGGGCGCTGAGCCATTTTAAGAAGAGGAAAAGATATCATCGTTCGACTCGGGAGCTGCAAGGGAGGTGGTATACCCTAACCCGAAAGAAGTTCGTTGATAGTAGGGATTACCGTGCAGTGGTATTCGCCTGCCTTTTCCGTAGTTGAGACCTGGTTCCAGCTCTAAGTTATAACCCATACTTTGTATGATCTTCAAAGCTTGCGGGATGTATCTATGAAGCTGCATTTTACCAACGTCGTCGTCGGAAGAATCTTCTTGTACAGTCTGTCCATTGCGCATGCGGCCGAAGACTATCGAATGTTGACTGCTGCAAGTAGGCGGGACAATGATGATAGAATCTTCATGCGGTCCATATGTCATGGTGACATTGGATGATGGCGCCACTTCCCACACATACGGATGATAGGAATTTATAGCTCCCAAGAACTTTTGTGCTATAGGTTCTATATCGTCATGGAGAGAGGATTCCTGGTTCGGAATTTGAGCGTCAATATAGTAGAAAAGAGGATGTTTATTATCATCCGAAACTTCGTTTCCGGTTGTATTTACATCAATCGGTTGCCTGCTGCGCGAAGGTTGATGACCAAGGATGGAGGCATCTGGTTCAAAGTGATCACTAGAGGATCACCCCCTTTTCCTGACCTTGTTTTGTAAAGGTGGATAGCCATAGGCTCTATGGCTTTTGGACGGGTAGTCCGTCCTTTCACCTTGATTGACAGCGGTTGTTCGGCAGAGGGTTCTTCTGGCTCCCGGTGGGATTCCTTCTCTGCTTCGACTGACACCTCTTCCGTGTAGTCTTTAGAGTACAACACGGCATCGGAGTAGTAGGATTCTACTCCTCTAAACGGGTTCAGGTCAGCAAACTCCGTTTGTACTGTTCCTTGTGAGTCTATATATTTAAAGCATTGATGTAGAGTTGAAGGAACGATGTTGTGGTCGTGGATCCAAGGTCTGCCCAGCAGAATATTGTAGGACACCTCTGAATCAATAACATAACATGTAGCCCCCGATCTGAGGTTGCCGATCTAGATCCTCAGGCGAATTTTCCCCAATGGCTTACTCGTTCTGGCATTGAAACCCACGATCGTAGTGGTGGTGTAAGCCAATTCGCTCGTAGGAATCCTCAACGGTCTGAGCAGACTATGAGGAATAATGCTGATTGATGATCCCGGATCTATGTGAATCTGGTCGACCTCCATGGAGCCGACATACCCGGTGTAATAGAGGGGCCTGTCATGCTTGTTATGTTTTAACAGCATGTCATCTTGAGTGAAAGTGATGTTTGGGACCACCTCCATCACACTGTGGCATTGAGGACACGCCACGGGTTCTTCGTCAGGGGACTTAAGCTGGGTCAAGTATACATCCACCTATATTAGTGCTTCGCTCAGGGCTAGACGAATGTCTTGGGAGAGCCTGAGTAGTTCGAAGATGGACAACCTGGCTGGTGTATTAGCCAGTTGGGCCAGGATGTCGAAGTTGTACGGCTTCTCTAAACCTTTATTTTGAATATTTTTCACAGGTTTGTCGAAATGCACTTCTTTTTGCTTCCCTTTGTCCGCCGAAGTTAGTCTCGAAGGACCGGCTCCTGGTACGACGGGCTCTGGTTCTGACGGCTTGGCAGCTGAAGCGTTTGTCGGTGCATCTTCCTGGCTGGCTCCATAGTCTTAGAGGTAAGCTTTTCCTGAACGGGTTCCGGTGGCCAAGACCTCATCTTCTGATGCCGAGTCTGCCGCAACCATGTGACATGGTTTGCGCTTCGTGTTCTTCTTAGACTTAGCCTTTGCAGCTTGAGTCTCTTTCTTGATCCCGGGCACCAAATCTGGATAAACCCACATAATCTTGCCTCGCTAGGTAGTTAGTGGTACCAGGTCATGATTTTGACCTCTAGCTGGAGGAAGATTAACGATGTTCATCGTCGTCCGAGAAATAGGCGTAATACCATCCGGGATTTCTTGGAGAGGCAGATCGCCAAATTACAGAGAGATCATGTTGGTTGTGACCATCTTTTCGCTGTTGCGTAGAGTGATGGCCTTAGCATCGATCAGCTCTTGGATCTTCCTTTTCAGTATATAACACGCCTTTGTGGGGTAGTGTATGTACCTATGGGAGATATAGTACTTGGGGTTGTTGGTACTGCCGGCCTTACTGGGCTATCTCACCTCGGGAATGGTAATCTTGCCGCTTTTGACGAGACATTCGAATATGCTCTGAATATCGTCGTCGTCGAAAGAGTATACTTCAATGGCCCTTGAAGTCCCCGGTTTCGTCTGCGTGGTAGCCACAGTCTTTTGCCTGGACGTGTTGATCGCCAGAGCTTCTTTACCCTTGGTACCACGAGGATGGTCGATGTTGGAGGATGACCTTTTGCCTTTATCAGAGGCCGAGATCATGATGACATTATCGCGCGCCTTTTGACTATTGTCTTCTGCGGCTACCGCTGAGATGATGAACGAGGGCCAATCATGGAACTAATATGGTCATGTGAACATCGAGATCACGGAGAGAAGGTTCTTCCTGCAGATGTCCACTAATGTCGAGTCTGGAACTCCTGGAGGCATTTGCAGAGTGGCTTGACGAAAACGTTCGATGAAAGTGCGAACATTCTTTTTTTTCTTCTGCTTAACTTCGATGAGAGAGGACATAGACATGTCCATTCCTCCTTCGTAGAATCGCGTGAAGAATAATGCCTTGAAGTCTTCAAAGGAATTAATGTAGTTGTCTGCCAGACTTCGGTACCACTGATAAGCTACCCCCGAGAGACAGCCTTTGAACACCCGAGTGAGGAGGGCGTCGTTCCCTTTTAATAATACCGTCATCATACTGAAGTAGTTCATTTACTGACTTGGTGACATTTTTCCTTCGAACAAAGCCATAGTCTGTGGTTTGTATCTAGGAGGGAAAGGGACCTCTTCCCAGATAGCTGGGTAAGGTTGGTTGATTTCCAATTTCTTGAGCTGATCTTTGTGCTTCAGGGCATCAAATTGGGCTTTTAACTCGCGTACTGCCTGCATCAGATCTTCAGCCGGTAGCGGGACCACGGAGTGATGAGGAATTGATTGTATCGCGACTCCGACGGGAGGTAATACATTCTCCGAGTGAGGAAGCGGAGGAACTGCTGACTCCTGATCTAGAGCAGGCTTTTGGATTGCGTTAGATGGTGGTAAGTCCACCGCCACACGTATCTGAGTTGGAGGGACCGAAGCTTGAGCCATAGCAGCTGTGTGTTGAGTCAGCATTATCTGGTGCATGTTCTCCATCATGGATTACATTTCTTTTAGAGATGTCTCCAGTATAGTAATGTGCTGCTCAGCGTTCCCTGATGGGGAAGCTTCCTCGTGTTCATCTCCAATGGCATAAACTCCCATCTCCCTGGGTGTCATTGAAAGATTAGTATAGGTCTCTGTAGAAGTTGACTCTATATTTTTAGTATCTGATTCGGGAGACTGGCGACCCCCAGCTTCGGAATCAGAAGAGTACGAAGTCGGTTGTCGCGACCTCGAACGGGTATTTCAGAACACCCCAGCTTCAGTGTTCCTAAGGAGCTGGTTTAATCTACTTCGGCTCGGAGCTCTAGAGGGATAACGTCTTGAGCCCGATCTTCCTCTAGGTATGTGTGAAGCCATGTTCACCGATGCATGTATGGGTTCTTCTTCCTGGAAAGATGGAGAGTAGCTCAACCGGTCAAAAACTGACCATTTTGCTTCAAAATAGCAACAATTAATTACAATCCTATGGATATTACAAGAGTGCTCGTGAGGAGGTATAATAGACATGCTGGAAGATCCCCTATTCTTGCGTTTTTGGATCAGGTACTTGCGCAGGTCAGGAGGAGTTACAGAAGAAGAAGATGACTTGTTCCTTCTGTTCACATCAGTGGGCATGCGAATGTTGGGAACCCTTGTTTTACCTGTGCCACCTGTATACAACAGGTTGGCCATCTGGGTGGCGGATAATCCCCGAGGGGGGTGTCTTTCCGTAAATTGAGCCTTGTTTACGCTGAGGGGCTTCTCCTAGCGTAATTTGGAGCTCTGCACCGGTTGGCGTAAAGTTAAGGATATCCTCAGTCGGCCGTCAGCCTCTCGTGTAATCCGGAGGGCTGGCAGATTCTTCCCTTGCTGGCGTAAAGGCCAAGAAGTTGAGTAGTCCGCCGCTTGCTTTCCCTTGCATAGATTGTAGGGGTCATCTGCTTTTTCGCGGAAGGCAGATGCATTTTTACGCGCAGAGCGCATTTGGAACTTCTGATTTGGCGCTAAGGCATTATCAGAAATTTTGTCTATTCCGCCAGGGACGGGAGACTGGTTTCTGCGCACAGAGCGCGGTGTAGGCTTCTGGACCAGCGCTGAGGCATTGTCCGAAGTTTTATCTTTTTTGCCAGGGACGGCTGATTGAATTTTATGTGCAGAGCGCGAAGTATACTTCTGGGTTAGCGCTGAGGCATTGCCAGAAGTTTTGTCTGTCCTGTTAGAGACAAGCGACTGAATTTTACGCTCAAGGCACAGAGGGAGCAATGCTACAACCTCGTTGGTCGGAGAAATCGGATAGGTCGGAGAGTCCACAGGAAGGGTAGAGGATGTCTTGTGCATCCAGACCTTACACAGCTTCCTGTTGTCTTGGACTGAGCGAGAGTGAGAGCTACCCCTGTTTAAAGCATGTCTTCATAGGCAGACTGGTCGAACTGGACGACCAGTGTCTTCTTCACGGATCTCACGGATACCGTATCGTGTTGAGCAATTGCTTCCTCGTCAGAAGAGAAAGATGTCCCCAGCAGAGTCGCCATCTTGTTGTTTGATAAAATAAACGGAAAGATAAATATGTGGAAACGAGGTCTTATACGAAAACCTGCCCTTCTTCTATGTTTACAAACAAGATTGTACAATTTAATCCTATACGAGGATATCGAGTACAATTTATTTAATCTGGGTAGATATTTCTATAGGAGTCTGATCTGCAGTCGATCACTTTGGCCCTTGGACCACACGATGATGAAGAAGTGCCGTAGAAGACAGAAAGCAGCTTCGAAGGTTGCTAAAGAGGGTGGATGCCCGATGCTAAAGTCGTCGATCCCTTCTCTTTACCTGAGCTCTGGATTCTTCTCTCTTTCTTGATCGTTTTCTCCCAATTGTCGACCTTGGATCTGATACTGGATTCCTTGACCAATTTTTATCGTTCAATCTTCAATTTTGCAACCTCCTTTCTCCACCTTCGACCCCGGACCTCTGTTGATAGAGGTCTCTATTTATAGAGTTTTTAGTGACAATGACCACTCAGTAAGTGTAGAAACCGAGTAGTGGAAAGTACAGCACCCTTTTATATGACGGTTACAATAACCAATGCCTGCGTATAGATGACCTTCTGAGTGAGCATGTGACGCGTGTCCAACTAAGGGACAAACACATATAGCTGCTGCAAAGATCACGGCGTAGAAGCCACGTAGGTAGTTATCCCTTGTGCAGAAGAGGTTGGCGTAGAAGCCAATGACTGTCACCATGGCGTAGAAGCCAAGTAGGCATAGAAGCCGAGTAGGCATAGAAGCCAAGTAGGCATAGAAGCTGAGTAGGCGTAGAAGCCGAGTGGTCACAGAGGCCGAGTGGGCGTAGAAGCCGAGTGGGCATAGAAGCCGAGCAGGCGTAGAAGCCGAGTGGGCATAGAAGCCGAGCGGGCGTAGAAGCCGAGATGATGTGGACGTTTTAGCCAAAATTACGGCTCTTGGAGATATAATCAAATCTCTTACATTAAATGCAGAGATCTGCCCCCATCCTGCGCATTAAATGCAGAGGCTAGTCTTTAAGATTTGCTATCATTCTGCACATTAAATGCAGATATGCGCCTCAAATTTTGTACGAAGAGTAACTGCTGATGTGGCGGTATATTGGCCTTCTGTGGAGCGTAAGAAGCTCATGTTTGCCTGTGTAAAACTAGGCGGCGTATTCCTTTATATGCGTAGAAGCGGTCTACGCCAAGAAAATGGCAGTAAATGACAGCCTGGGTTGCAGTGCCGTACCATCATTATAGCCGTCGCCTGGGTCATCGTGCAGTACTCTTTGTCAGGAGTCCAGACGTCAGGTTCATTGCATGATCTGACAAGTTTATTTCGAAGAATACGAAGCGTTTCTCGTACACTTCAATGCTGCATTAAAAGAGGATGAGTTTTATGCCATAAAGGCGATGTAGCACCCTTTTTACGCTAAAGCAGCCTGAACATAGTGTATTACGCGGATGGTCCTTGAGCCTATATTTTATGCTGTGCTTAGCGGAAAAGCTCTGTTTGTCCGTCGATGGCTCTGAGGTCCTCTGTTTATGCTGTCCTATATCAACATGCTGCGTAGAGCTATCCAGCATATTTTTTATGCTTCTACAACGGGTGAATAGGACCAATAATATCCAAACCCCATGCTTTAAAAGGCCAGGATGCCACCATAGGATGTAAATGTTTAGAATGTTGATGTATAAAATCTGCATAAACCTGGAAGGCTTTGCATTGTCTTGTATATTTTATTGCATCTGTGATCATAGTAGGCCAGTAATAGCCCATCCTCCGGATACGATCCTGTAGCTTAGGACCTGGTTGATGCGCTCCACATACGTCGACGTGAGCTTCACAGATAATCCGCTACGCTTCATCGTCGGAGAGACATCGTAATAATAGTCCGTCATAAGTCCGGCGATATAGACACTGTGAAGACGTATTAAAATTGAAGGGTAATGATCGTCTTTTGATGGTTACTGCTTCTTTAGGGTCCTCCGGCAAGATTCTGTTATGCTACAAAATCTATAAAGGGACTTCTCCAATCTCTCTTTGGAAGATCTGTGTTCACAGCGTAGCTGTATTCTATGTGAAAGTTGTTTTTCACATAGAATAAATCTTTGTTAAGAAGGATCACCGAATTCTGTCTTCTTATAGGAATAGCTAAATCTGCAGCTAGACTGGCCAGGGCATCAGCTTCCAGATTCTGAGATCGAGGCACATGCTCTAGAAAGAACCCTTTGAAAGACATGGCTATTTCGATCATTGCTTGGTGATAAGGGATGAGGTCTGGATTTCAGACTTCATATATTCCTCTGACTTGATTGACGATCAGCAGAGCATCACCAAATGCTTCTAGGTATTCGACGTCCAACTCTTTAGTGACTTGGAGCCCGATTAGTAGGGCGTTATATTCTGCCATGTTATTAGAGCAAGGTTCTCTAAGAGAATATGCTCGATAGATGACGAGTTTCTCAGGAGTAACCAGGATAATTCCTACTCTTGAAACCATGTTTTCCCTGGGACCAGTCCTGGAGGCACCATCGAAGAATAGTTGCCACGTAACACTTTCTATTGCTGAATTACATTCTGCAACCTCGTCGAAAATGTCCTCGTATAATCTGGAGGTTTTCGGAATTGGATGAGCAGCTAGGAAATCAGCCATGCTTGGCCTTTGATGGACTTCTGAGGGACGTACACCATATCATACGGTGTTAATAATATCGCCCAAGTTGCAAGTCAGGAATTAAGAATGCTTGGCTTGTTCATCAATACCCGAAAAGGATTGATCCTGGAGATGATATGAATAGTCTGGCCTGTGACATAGTGTCGCATTTTCTGAATGGCGAACATTAGGGCCAAATATTCTTTTTCTACTGGATTGTACCGATGTTCAGCTTCGACCATCATCCTGCTTAAGTAGTAGATAGCCTGTTCATGACCCTCATCGTTCTTCTGTGCGAGAAGAGCTCCCAAAGAATGATCCATTGCTCGAACATACAGCAAGAATGGTCTTCCTATGATGGAAGGCACCAGAACAGGAGGATTAGTGAGGTAGCGTTTGATATTATTAAATGCTTGCTGACAGGCTTCGTCCCATACAAAGGATACACCTTTCTTCATGAGGCGAGAAAAAGGCTGACATCTCCCCGAGAGGTTGGATATAAATCTCCGGATATAAGACAGACAATCTTAAAATCCCCTAATTTCTCTCAGTTTGTGGGGTGGTTCATTTCTAAGATGGCCTTGACTTTATCAGGGTCCACTTAAATGCCTTTGGCAGTTATGACAAATCCCAGGAATTTGCCACTAGATAAACCCAGAAAGGACTTTGTAGGATTCATTTTGAGTTGATGTTGGCACATCAACTCGAACACTGTCTTCAGGTCTTGGATGTGATTATCCTTGCGACAGCTTTTGACAGCTATATCATCTATGTAACATTCTACTGTTTTACGTAAATGCTCATGGAATATGTTACTCATAGCTCGTTGGTACGTAGCTCCGGCATTTTTTAGTCCGAAGGGCATGACCGTATAGCAATATACCCCCAATGGTGTCCGGAAGGCAGTATGCTGCTCGTCTTCAGGATGCATCTTGATTTGGTTGTATCCTGAAAATCCGTCCATAAAAGACATGCATTCAAAACCGCATGTATTATTGATCATGACGTCTGTGATGGGAAGAGAAAATTTATCCTTGGGGCAGGCTGTATTTAAATCTCGATAATCTATACAGACACGTACTTTCCTATTTTTCTTCATGACCGGGATAACATTAGCAACCCAGTCGGGATGTTGTTCTTTCCGTATCAAGCCGCAGGCTATCAACTTCTTGATTTCAGCATCAATGGCGTCCATCATGTCTGGACAGAACCGACGTTGATGTTGCTTCACAGGCTTCGAATTGGGCAATATATTGAGCTTATGAGTAGCCACTTTTCGATCGAGACCTGGCATATCCTTATAATTCTACGCAAAGACGTCGATATATTCTTTTATCAGCTGGATTATTTCTTTCCTTTCTTCTTCGGAAAGATTGTTACTGATAAATATCGGCTTTGGTGAAAGTTTATCCCCAATGTCAATCTGGATAACTTTATCTTCAGTGGGGGGTTCTCTCTGCTCGAACCTGAGTTCCCACTGTGTATCCATTTGCTGTGCCCAAGAGTCATTCTCAAACGGTTCAGATTCTTGTTCGTCTACTTTGAGAGAATCTGTCAATACTGTATTTACTGACAATGCTCGTTCGAGATCATCATATGAGCTGGAAGACGACGAGCCATCTTGAGAAGAGGAAGAGATATCCTTATTTGACTCATAAATTGCAAGGGAGGTGGTATACCCTAACCCAAAACGAGTTCGTTAACAGTAGGGATCACCGTACAACGGCATTCGCCTGCTTTTCCCGTAGTTGAGGCCTGGTTCCAGCTTCAAGTCATAACCCATACTTTGCATAATCTTCAAAGCTTGCGGGCTATATCTGTGAACCTGCATTTTACTAACATCATCATCGGAAGAATCTTCTTGTACATTCGGTTCATTGTGCATGCGACCGAAGACTATTGAACGTTGACCGCTGCGAGTAGACGGGACAATAAAGATAGAATCTTCATGTAGCCCATATGTCATGATGATATTAGATGGTGACACTACTTCCCATACATACGGATGATAGGAATCTATAGCTTTCAAGAATCTTTGTGCTATAGGTTCTATATCGTTATGGGGAGAGGATTCCTGATCAGGAATTTGAGCGTCAATGTACTGGAAAAGAGGATCTTTATTATCATCAGAAACTACGTTTCTGGTTGTATTTACATCAATCGGCTGCTTGTTGCGCCGAAGGTTGATGACCAAGGGTGGAGGCTTTTGGTTCAAAGTGATCACTAGAGGATCACCTCTGTTTCCTGACTTGGTTTTGTTCAGGTGGATAGCCAGGGGTTCCATGACTTTCGGACGAGTAGTTCGCCCTTTCACCTTGATTGACAAAGGTTGTTCGGCAGAGGGTTCTTCTGGCTCCTGGTGGGATTCCTCCTCTGTCTTGCCTGACACCTCCTCCATGTAATCTTGAGTGTACAACATGGTATCAGAGTGGTAGGATTCTACTCCTTTAAACGGGTTAAGGTCAGCAAACTCCATTTGTACTTTTCCTTGGACATCTACATATTTAAAGCATTGATGTAAAGTCGAAGAAACGATGTTGTGGTCGTGGATCTATGGTCTGCCCAACAGAATATTGTAGAATACCTCTGAATCAATGACATAACATGTAGCCACTGATCTGAGGTCACCAATCTGGATCCTCAGACGAATCTTCCCCAATGGCTTACTTTTCCTGGCGTTGAAGCCCACGATTGTAGTGGTGGTGTAAGCCAATTCGCTGGTAGGAATCCTCAGCGGTCTGAGCAGACTATGAGGAATGATATTGATTGATGATCTCGAATCTACGTGAATCCGGTCAACCTCTATGGAACTGACATATCCGATGTAATAGAGGGGTCTGTCATGCTTGTTGTGTTTCAACAGCATGTCATCTTGGGTGAAAGTGATATTCGGGACCACCTCCATCGCACTATGGCATTGAGGACATGCCACAGGTTCTTCATCAGGGGACTTGAGCTGGGTCAAGTATGCATCTGCCTGCATTAATGCTTCACTCAGGGCTTGACGAGTGTCTTTAGAGAGCCTGAGTAGTTCAAATATGGACAATCTGGCTGGTGTATTAGCCAACTGGGCCAGGATGTCGAAGTTATATGGCTTCTCCAAACCTTTGTTTTGTATGTTCTTTAAAGGTTTATCAAAGCGTACTTCTTTTTGTTTGCCCTTGTCCGTCGAAGTTGGTCTCGAAGGACCGGCCTCTGGTATGGCAGGTTCCGGTTCTGAGGCTGGGCAGCTGAAGCTTTTGCCGATGCATCTTCCTGACTTCCTCTATAGTCTTTGAGGTAGGATTTTCCTGAACGGGTTCCAGTAGCCAAAATCTCTTCTTCTGATGTCGAGGATACCGCAACCATATAACATGGTTTACGCTTCGAGTTCTTCTTAGACTTAGCCTTGGCAGCTTGAGTCTCTTCCTCGATCTCTGACACCAGATCTGGATGAACCCACATAATCTCGCCCCGCTGGGTCTTTAGGGGTATCAGGTCATGATTTTGACCCCTGGCTGGAGGGAGATTAACGATGTTCATCGTTGTCCGGGATATAGGTACAATACCATCCAGAACTTCTTGAGGAGGCAGATTGCCAAATTGAAGAAAGATCATGCTGGCTGTGACTGTCTTCTCGCTGTTGCGCAGAGTGATGGCCTTAGCATCGATCAACTCCTAGATTTTCCTTTTTAGCACATAGCATGCCTTTGTGGGGTGATGTATGTACCTATGGAAAATGCAGTAATTAGGATTATTGGTACTGCCGACTTCGTTAGGCCGTTTCACCTCAGGGAGGGTAATCTTGCCACTTTTGACGAGACACTAAAATTTGCTCGAAATATCGTCATCGTCAAAAGAGTACACTACAATGGGCCTGGAAGTCCCAGGTTTTGTCTGTGTGGTTGCCATAGTCTTTTGCATGGACGTATTGATCGCCAGAGCTTCTTTTCCTTTGGAACCACAAGGATGGTCGCTGTTGGAAGATGACTTCTTGCCTCTATCAGAGGTAGATATCATAATTCCATTATTACACGCCTTCCGACTGTTGTCTTCAGCGGCTACCGCTGAGATGATGAACAAGGGCCAATCATGGAACTGATATGGTCCTGTGAATACCGAGATCACTAGAAGAAGATTCTTCCTGGAAATGTCCACCAATGCTGAGTCTAGAACTCCAGGAGGCATTTGCAAAGTGGCTTGACGAAAACGTTCGATGAAAGTACGAACGTTCTCTTTTTCCTTCCGCTTTACTTCGATGAGAGAGGACATAGACATGTCCATCCTTCCTTCATGGAATCGCATGAAGAACAAAGTCTTGAAATCTTCAAAGGAATTAATACAGTTGTCCGCAAGACTACGGTACCACTGATAAGCCACTCCCGAGAGACAGCCTTTGAACACTCCAGTGAGAAGAGCGTCATTCCCTTACAACAACACCGTCATCATGCTGAAGTAGTTCATATATTGGCTCGGTGATGTATTTCCCTCAAACAAAGCCATAGTCTGTGGTTTGTATTTAGGAGGAAAAGGGACTTTATCCCAGATAGCTGGGTAAGGCTGGTTGATTCCTAATTTCTTTAGCTGATCCATATGTTTTAAGGCATCAAATTGGGCCTTCAATTCCCGCACTACCTGCATAGGATCTTCAGCCGGTAGAGCAACCACGGAGTGGTGAGAGATCGGTTGTATTGTGACCCCAACATGAGGCAATACATTTTCCGAATTAGGAAGTGGAGGGGCTGCTGACTCCTGATCTAGAGCAGGCTCCTGATTCGCGTTGGATGGTGGTAAGTCCACCCCCACACGTATCTGAGTTGGAGGGACCGATGCTTGAGCTATAGCAGCTATGTGTTGAGTCAGCATCATCTGATGCATATTCTCCATCATGGATTGTATCTCTTTTAGAGATGTCTCCAACACAACGATGCGTTGCTCAGTACTTTCTGACGAGGAAGCTTTTCGTGTTTATCTTCAATGGCATAGATCCCCATTTCTCTGGATGTCATTGAAGGGATAGTATAGGTCTCTGTAGAGAATGACTTTATACTTTCAGCATCTGATTCGGGAAACTGGCGATCCCCAGTGTCGAAATCAGAAGAATACGAAGCCGGTTGTCGTGACCTCGAATGGGTGTTTCGGAACACCCCAGCTTCAATGTTCTCAAGGAGTTTGTTGAATCTTCTTTGACTAGCAGTTCTAGAGGGATGACGTCTTGAATTTGACCTTCCTCTAGGAACGTGTGAAGCCATGTTCACTGATGTATGTGCGGGCTCTTCTTCCTAGAAAGATAGAGAGTAGTTCAACCGGTCGAAAACTGACCGTTTTGCTTCAGAACAGCAATAATTAACTACAATCCTATGACTATTACAATAGTGCTTCCTAGGAGGCGTAATAGACATGCTGGAAGATCCCCTATCCTTGCGCTTCTGGATCAGATATTCATGCAAGTCAGGAGGATTTACAGAAGAAGAAGAAGAAGGTTTATTCTTCTTGTTTACATCAGTTGGCATACGGATATTGGGAACCATAACTTTTCCCCTGCCACCCGCATACAACAGGTTAGCCATCTGAGTAGCAGATAATCCCCGAGGAGTGTGTCTCTCCGCAAACCGGGCTTTCTTTACGCTGAGGGGCTTAACCTGGGGTAATTTGGAACTCTGCTCAGGCTGGCGTAAAACTGAGGAGGTCCTCAATCGGCCATCCGCTTCTCGCATAATCTGGATAGTGGGCAAATTCTTCTCTTGCTGGCATAAAGGCCGAGAAGTTGAGAAGTCCGCCACTTGTTGTCCCTTGTGTAGATTGCAAGGACCATCTGCTTTTCCACGGAGGGCAAATGCATTTTTATGCGTAGAGGGCATTTAGAATTTCTGATTTGGCGCTGAGGCATTATCAGAAATCTTGTCTGCAATGTCACAGACGGGAGACTGAATTTTATGCGCAGAGCACGGAGTAGACTTCTGGACTAGCACTGAGGCATCACCAGAAGTTTTTTCTGCCATGTCACAGACGGGAGACAGAGTTTTACTTTCGGGGCACAGAGGTTGTGAAGCTACAACCTTGTTGGTCGGTGAAACCAGAAAGTCGGCAGGAATGGTAGGGGATGTCCAGGGCATCCAGACCTTATGCATTTTCCTATTGTCTTGGACAGAGAGAGAGTGAGAGCTACCCCCTGCTCAAAGCATATCTTCGTAAGCAGATTGGACAGAGAGAGAGTGAGAGCTACCCCTGACACTGCATCGTATTGAGGAATTTCTTTCTCGTCATATGAGAAAGAGGTCCTCAACAGAGTCGCCATCTTGTGTTTGATAAAAAATGGAAGAAATAAAACTAGGTTTATACGAAACCCTTTCTTAGATTTACAAACAAGAAGTACTATTAATCCTATGCGAGGATGTTAAGTACAAAATTTAATCTAGGTAAATATTACTATAGGAGTCTGATCTGTAGTCGATCACTTTGTCCCTTGGACCACACGATGATAAAGAAGTGTTGTAGAAGAAGGAGATGCTTCAAAGATTGCAAGAGGGAGTGGATGCTCGATGCCAAAATCGTCGATCACTACTCTCTGTCTGAGCTCTTCTCTCTCTGTTCTTCGATTTCTTTGACTTTTATTCTTCGAGTTTTCGACCCTGGACCTCTGTCAATAGGGGTCTCTATTTATAGGGTTTTAGTGACAGTAACCGTCCAGCCGGCGTAGAAGCCGGACAGTAGAGAGTATGGCACTTTTTATGCGGCGGTTATAATAACTGCCACCCACGTATAGATGACCTTCTGAATCTGCGTGTGACGCGTGTCCCATAATGAGAAAATGCGTATAACTGCGGCGAAGATCATGGCATGCAAGCCACGTAGGTAACTGCCCCTTGCGTTGAAAAGGTTGGCATAGAAGCCAATAACTGTCACCATGGCATAGAAGCCAAATAGTTGTCAGGTTGGCGTTGAAGCCAAGTGGTTGTCGAGTCGGCATAGAAGCCAAATAGGCATAGAAGCCTTGTAGGCGTAGAAGCCTGATGCTGCCTGGATAGGTAACTAGCGTAAAAGATAGCTGATCCTCCTTCCTTGACTGAGGTCTTGAGCGTATTCTGGACCAAATAGCCTTATCACGCACAAATACAAATATAGCCTGAGTTGGCGTATTCCGAGGAGATAGCATACGGCGTACTCCTTATAGCTGAAAATAGCCCGGTGGCGTATTTCAAGGAGATAGCGTACAGCGTGCTCCTATAGCTAAAAATAGCCTGATGGCGTAATATGCAGAGGTGATGATGTGGACGTATTAGCCGTAATTATGGCTCACCCAGTCTTTGAAAATAGAACCAAATCTCGTGCATTAAATGCAGAGATCTGCCCCCATTCTGCGCATTAAATGTAGAGACGTGCCTCGAGCTCTGTACGAAGAGCAGCTTTTGACGTGACAGTTTGTTTTGTCTTCTGCTGAGCGTAAAAGCTCACATCTGCCTGTGTAAAACTAGGCAGCATATTCCCTTGTATGCATAAAAGCACTTTGTATCAAGGAAATGTCACTAAACGACGGTTTGGGTCTCTGTGCCGAATCATCATTACAGCCGTCGTCTGGATAGTTGTGTAGTACTCTTTGTCAGTAGTCAGGTTTACTGCATGATCTGACAGGTTCATTCGAGGAATACGAAGAGTTCACCGTACGACTTCCCACTGCATTAAAAGCGAGTAGGTTTTACGCCAAAGTGGCAATGTAACAACCTTTTTACTCTGAAGCAGCCTGGAAATACTGCATTACGCGGATTATCCTGGGGCTAATATTTTATGCTGTACTAGCGATGAAGCCCTGTTGTACGCCGATGGCTCTGAAGTCATATTTTACGCCGCCCAGCACTAAAATACTGCGTATAACTCTACAGCGTATTTTTCATGCTTCTACATGAGGTACTCTAACTAGTGCAACTGTTGGTGCGGGGCATCTCTGCATCTGTTGTGCCACCTTCAGAAGGAGCTTCTGACTTCTTGTTTCCTCCTGGAATTTCGTATGGGATATCCTTGATTGAATACTAGTAAATCTCCTGATATTCGGGGATAACCCATTATGGAATCTCTTGGCTCTCTCCAGCTCCGTAGGAATCAATATATCTCCAAAATGACTTAATCTGCTGAACTCTGCATCGTACTGGTCTACCATCATATTCCCTTGTTTGAGATAAAGGAACATCTCGAACATTGGTAGCGAATAACCTCTCATTGAAGAACATGCAGAACTTCTCTCAAGTTTGATCGGTGCCGAATAGTCTCTGATCACCTTTCCACCAATGGTGAATATTGATCTCAAGTAGAAGGTCTACTGCTGTCATCCATAGATACTCTAGTAATTGTGATACCTTCAACAACCTTTTGGTGCTAATGAGCTACTCGGAGACTTCCAACGGAGTTACCGTACCTCTGAAGTGCTTCAGGTTCATTTGAGTGAAACCCTTGATGTTGCCCTCGTAAAGTCGTGGCGCTGGTGATGGCACAGGGTCGGTGGTGGCAGAGGAGACTTGTTTATTTTAGCTATAAGGGCTTGTCTCAATAGCATATTTTGTTGCCACTGAGCTTGCATCATGGCCTACATAAACTGGGTCGAAGTAACATTCCCGTCAGGTTATAAAAACTGCGAGGGTGGCACAGGAGGAATCTGTGCGATAAACTGAGGCAGGAACTAGGATTACGGTGTTGGCACACTCCCTACTTGGGGAATTATAGTTTGTTGTGCCTGTTACCCCACTAGATACGCTGAAGTTTGAGGGTCCTACTAAACCGAAGGTGGTGTTTGACCTGCCTGTGGTGTTTGTCCCTACTAAACTGGTATCGACGGGAACATCATCGAGGAAGGCAGAGCTCCCGATCCTTCCAGAGTTGCTGAATCATCAACAGTAATGGCAAGGGCAGCAACACGTCCGCTTCAGAGATTTATCTCCTTGGGCATGAGGATAGGGTCATTATTAGAATAAGTTCAAGGTAGATGCAAACCAAGCCGTAAACAAGAGTTTAAATAGAATCGAGGAAGATGATTAACTATAAGTGGATGAGATTCCTAAACTTTAATCATATTCACAGTCTTGCTCAATACATTAATATGACTGAAATAATATATATCTTAACATGTATGGGCCACCTGTCACTCCCCGTTCCCAATATACGTATTCGAAATATATTAGTTTTTCTGCTTATATTATTTATTGCTTGCATGTTAATTAGATTTTATGTCATGTAGACTAGACCCATTCCTTGGTTTAATTAGACTCATGGTTTAATAATTGGGTTAGTTTGGTCATGAGTGAACCCATGGTCTAAACCTCAACCCTAGCATATATAAGTTAACTTCTTTCTCTCCCTTCCCTCATTCTCTAATTTTTTTTTCCCTTCCTTCATTTAGGTAAGTACACCTTGCACTACATGGAGAAATCTCTATATTTTTTAATATTGCTCTTTCTTTGCAATTTATTAGTCTAATATGTGTACATTATATATGATTATAAATACTTTTAGTACTTGGAGTTTTCGGTTTTAAAGGGAGAATTTGAGTATATCTACATTTGAAGTTTAGGGTTTTCATGGGTTCCTTGTGTTTTGGTGATTTTGTTCTATTAAAACATGGTATTTTTAAAAACAAGTTTTTGGGATTGATGGACAACTTATTTCGAGTATTATGGCTTTTGGTTCACTTGATCCGAGATTAAAATGAGTTATTTATGAAGAAAACAATTTTTAAAATTTTAGAGTTTTTGCCATGGCTAAACCTGCTGTTTGGAGAAGACGAAGTCTTCATGCAGCCAGTAAGTTATGTGGCGGAGAGTGTTATGCGTCCTGAGATCTTTGTCGTGTACTGACCAGTATGCGTCCATTTTGCTGGATGCATGACTGCCATAACACAAGTATTTTGGAGCTAATCCGTGAAATCCTTGTGTTTCACTCGCTGAACGAATGAGAAATTCGCTAAGTCCAAAAGAGCAATATACGATCGTGTGACCTATGCGGCATGGAGAGTATGTGGCCACCATTCCTTAGACGCATGACTCTGAACCGTAGGTACAAATTTTTGTAATTTTTATCTTTTCTCTCTGGCACTTTATGGCTTATCACATCCATTACTTCAATCACTTCTCTGACACATATTAAATACACGTCACTCAACCCTTGTCCCAAGGAGTACACTTTGCCCTGAGCCCATGCGACGCTGACCCATATACGGTTGAGACTTCCCATGCGGTAATGACTCATATACGACTAACTTCCTATCCAGCACATGTACTATGTGGCATTGACTCTATGCGTCCATGATCCTCATATGGCCTATATGCACGTTTTATTAATTTGCTTGCTTTTAATGCCTTATGGAACTTTTGTGACTCCAAGTATGATTTTAATGATTGGTAATATATATGAGCTACGTGACTATGTGTTAGACTTGATTGTGTGCTAGAACCCATATGATTTACCAATGATTGGTAACTTGACTTGACTATTAGTATTCGTGTTGATACACTTACTACATGCTATGTGTTCCTACGTACTAAGTGTTTCAACGTAATTATGTTACATATTTCATACCGAGGTGTGCCTACGTGCTAAATGACATGTGATGTAATAAATTTCTTAAGCATGTACATAATAGTTGGTTAATAACCAAACGAGGCTAGAATTTGTTTGACTGTTGCATCACGCTAGGATGAATCCAAATTGAACTGCAAAGTGACAAAGTGGATTCGTATCTAGCGTGCCCTTATTACGGTATGACATATAAGGGGAGTAACATGTGACCACGCCATATGATTCCATCTAACCGCATGGTTAACTAGAAAATTAAAATATATAAAGGATTGGGAGGGACAGAATCTCGAGATTGTGCTTAGCAAGCCACCCTCAATCATTATATCGGGAGTGAAGGCTGGCCCCCATGGATATTGTTTAAATCCTTATTAGTGGATAACATTATTCGAGTATTATATTATACTATGTGTTCTATGCGATCTTAGTACGGTGGCCATACTAGGAACCAGTGCATACTATTATGTGCTAAGCGGCAATTCATGGCTCGGCTAGACCCTACTAGAACATGGTTCAATCTGAGGATTTCTATTATATGTAATAATACCTCTAGGATAACCCAGACTCTACCTAGTAAGTTGTACTAGTTATTGGTCAATTATGTAACTAAGCTCGTTTGTGTATTAAATCTACTTTTAAATAGTCTAAGGATATGGACTATCATAGTGTGATGGTCTAATCCTTGTCCTTGTTTGGTTGTAGGGTTAGATTATTTTGTCATGATAGGCTATGAACCAAAACTACAATACAAAACTATATATATGTATCTATTTTATAACCTGGTTCTATTTTTTCATTCATGCTCCTTTAGGAACTTGTTATTTGGGGTCTAACCCTACTGGTTTTACATGACCAGGTTTAGAGCCAACACCCGAGGATCAAACGTACTTTTCCCTGATCCATGGCATGTACTAGATGGATGGACACTGAGGGAAATGAGTGGGTTTCTTCTTCCCTACTCATTATTGCATATTTTACTCATTTTGGGCGTTTATCCACTGGCACTTGTTAGTCATAAATCTGAATATTTAGTTTTCTTACATGATTGTAATTAATCAGAATGCAGCTGATCATGGTCATGTAATTTTGTTATTCTTCCAGCTTTATTATTTTTGCACAGCTGCTTTCTTGAATGTTGTGGCAGGGCATTTGGGACGCCTTACTTTTTTGTCATATATGTTCTATGTTTATTGTTCTTACTTGACTGATTAAGACAATAGATGTGTTGTGTGACCCTAAGTCACTTTCTTGTAGTATGCACCCCTTATCAAGTTAAAGCCGTGATCGTCGTACGATTTTCTATAACTTGTACGTAGGAGCTAGCCATGTCCATCTCCGTATTTGGGTACAGGGGCGTGACAAGGTTATAGTGGTGGACCATACAGGTCTGTATCTTCAGACTTGTGGGGTATAACGGTAATAGGAGTCACAATCAAATATGTCCCCTTTGATATCTTGTTCATCTTCTTCGGTACCAATGCTTGAACTGTTAAAATTGCTTGCCTCCTTGATCCTTCCCGTCCTGCCCTTGATATTTCTTGTCCTTTTTCTTTAGGGCTTCTTTAGTTGCTGGAGAAGTAGGCCTGGCTTGACAGGGTTCCCATGGGCAACAACGGGAGGTAACACTTGTTCAGAGTCGAATTCGAGTAGATCTAGTAGTTAAACAAGCTGGCAAAGTAGAACCAAAAGTTGGATATATTGAGCAACAAGCCCCTGAGATCCCCGTACCCTCAGTGGTACCAACAGTATAAGCAGTACTTGATACCCCGACTTTACTGAAGATCCTCCAAGGAATGATGGCTATACAGCAACACCAGATGGTGGTACAACAGCATTAATAGTTTCAATAACAAAAGCAGAATATCTTGTTGGGTTAACAGTTTTACTTAACCCAAGGTACTTTGATGGCACGAAGGACGCCATCACAGATGCCTTTTTGCAAGATATTGAGGTTATTCTGACAGCAATAAGGGTTCTGAAGGATGAACCACTTGATCAAGTTCGATTGCAGCTTCAAGACCTTGGTCGTGACTGGTAGGCATCAGTAGAGGTTGGATTGAGGCATCCTATCTCTTGGAACAGTTTCAGGGCTCAATTATGGGCCAAATACTTTGAAGTCATCATACAATATGATCTCCAACAAAGGTTCATCGATCTCAAGCAGGCCGGTAGGGCCGTGAATGGATATACTGTTTAGTTTTATAGGCTGAGTAGATTCGCTCCGAGTATGGTGGCTACGGAGTCTGATAGAGCAATAAGGTTCTAGCAAGGACTTTATCTAAAGATTCTACAACTGGTAGAGGGGCATGACTACCAGAATTACGAATAAGTACTGATAGCAGCTCAAAGGAACGAGCTTACCAAGCAGAGGTTATTGGCAAGGATAGGAGGCCAAAAGAGGTCTCATGATCAGAGAAGAGGAGGAGGTAGAGGTAGAGGAGTACCTTGGACGTCAACACCATTATCTGGCATTCGCATTCATGATTCAGTGCCAAGGAGGGCGACAGTTTCGACGGTGACATTACCAGCGTGCCAGCAGCCGAGACAGCAACAACAGTAACAACGCTAGGGAGCACCGGTGGGTTACACTTACTGTGGCAAGGAAGGCCATACTAGAGATGTGTGTAGGGCAGCAAATAGGTTGTGTATGAGGTATAGCACTCCAGATCATCGAATTTTTAATTGTCCGATTATGCAAAGGCCAAGAGGGATAGTCCAATAGTTACCAGCACTGCCAGTGCCAGGGGAAGTCCAGCAGAGAGGGAAAGCAATAGAAGTGAGGCCATTAGCTTAGCGTCCTCTATCGATGCAAGCTCAGATGTACTAACAGCAGTAGAATCAGCAACAGGGCCAGTAGAGGCCATAATAACGTATCCAAGGGAGGCAACAGCAAGGAGCCTAGCAGGACCAAGGGCAAGCTTTTGCTTTATCTCTGGAGGAGGCTTTGGCATCTGGCAACGTGGTAGCAGGTAACATCTCTGTCGCATCTTATCCTGTGGTAGCATTATTTGATTCATGTGCATCTCATTTATTTGTATTTGTATGATTGGCAACACATATTGGATTGGAGTTTGAGGTATTGCCAAAGAGGTTGAATATACTCACTAGTAATGGTCTCCTAGTAGTTAGTAGAGTATGTATAACGTGTCCGGTCGTAGTGTGCAGGCGTTTACTACCAGCATGGTTGATCGATTTCAGTATAGATAACTTTAGCGTTATCTTAGGCATGGACTGGCTGAGAGACAGTCATGCTACAATATATTTCTATAAGGGTAGGATATTATTTAGTATTCCAGGCACGAAAGGTTTTGCCTTTGACAGATCTGTAGGAGACCATCATGAAGAGAGGATCACAGTGATAGTGATAGTAGAAGAATAACTTCTCGAGATAGTCAAGAAGTTCTTAGATATCTTTCCAAAAGAACTACTAGGGTTACCTCCCGTAAGAGATATTTTGTATAGAGTTGATCCCTGGAGAAGGGCCAATATCTTGTAAAGTTTACCAAATGGCACAATCATAACTAGACAAGATGTACCAATACGTAAAAGAGCTGAAGGCAGAGAAGTTTATCCGAACTAGTAGATAACCTCGATGAGTGCCAGTGGTTCTGGTGAAGAAGAAGGATGGGTTATTACAGTTATGTATCAATTACAGACAATTGAATGCAGTAATAGTGAAGAACAAGTACCCATTACCAAGAATCGATGATTTGTTTGATTAATTGAGCAAGGCCATGGTTTTCTCCAAGATCGATCTTCGATCAGGGTATCATCAAGTAATAGTTCAGGAGGAAGACATACCCAAGACCGCATTTAGGTCACGATAAGGGTATTATGAATTCTTAGTTATGGCATTCGGACTGACTAATGCTCCAGCGATATTTATGGATTTAATGAACCGTATTTTTATGCCATATCTAGATCAGTTTTTTGTGGTTTTCATCGACGACATTCTTGTTTATTCCAGTAACAAGGAGGAACATGAGGAACATCTTCGAAAGGTCATACACATTTTGTAAGAACATCAGTTGTATGCAAAGCTCAGCAAGTGTGAGTTTTGGTTGGATCATGTATCATTCCTGGGTCATATCATCTCTGGAGCAGAAGTAGCAGTAGATCCGAAGAAGGTTGAGGCCATAGAGAGTTAGGCAGTTCCTAAGATAGTTTTCTGGGATTGGCAAGATACTACAGAAGGTTCATGGCAGACTTTGTAAGAATTTCAGCACCGTTTACTCGATTGACGCACAAGAAAGCTAATTTTGATTGGTCAGCAGAGGCCAAATATTATTTGAAGAATTAAAGAAGTGATTGATTTCAGCTCTGATTCTCACGCTTCCAGTAGGTTCTTGAGGGTTTACAGTATATTATGATCCGTCAGGCAATGGACTTGGGTGTGTATTGATACAACATAGAATAGTAATAGCGTATGCATCTCGGTAGCATCGAGATCACGAAAAAAATTATCCAACTTATGATTTGGTGTTGGCGGCGGTAGTATTTGCACTTAAGCTGTGGAGGTATTACTTGTATGGTGATCAGGTAAAAATATTTATGGATCACAAGAGCTTAAAGTATGTATTCACCCAGAAGGACTTGAACATGAGGCAAATGAGGTAGCTAGAACTGATAAAGGATAATGATGTGGAACTTAAATACCACCCAGGCAAGGCAAATATGGTAGCAGATGCTCTTAGCATGAGAGGTAGTACATTTATGTTGACATCGTAGCGGTATATCTTAGAAGATCTTCGAGAGATGGGTGTAGAGATAGTACTTCCACATACCGTAGGATTATTGCCTAGTTTACAGATTCAGCCTACCTTGGTTGAGAGAATTAAGGCAGCTCAGGCGGAGAATCTGAAAGTTCAGAAGCTTCGGACGGAATATGAATCTGGTCTCAACAAATAGTTGACGATTCATGAAGATAGAACTCTTAGGTTTGGAAATCGTCTATTTATACCAAGATGTATCAAGATATCAAGCAACATTTTTGGTGGAACAGGATGAAGAGGGAGATAGCACAATTTCTTTCTTAGTGTTTGGTACGTCAACAAGTGAAGACCATCCAGCAGATACCAGCAGGATTATTGCAGCCGCTTGCTATTTCGGAGTGAAAGTAGAAACATATCAAGATGGACTTTATGGCCAGTTTACCTAGATCTCAGAATGGTCATTATGTAGCTTAGTTAATAGTAGATCATGTCATAAAAAGTAGCACGCTTTCTTCCTTTCCAAGTAGGATAATCCACAGAGCAGTTAGCGGAGATGTACATCCGACAGATAGTAAGACAGCATGACATCCCAGTGAATATCGTATCAGATCGAGACACTCGGTTCACTTTAAACTTTTGGAAGAGCTTGCACCAGAGTTTGGATACCAAGTTAAGATTCAGTACTGCCTACCATCCTCAAACGGATGGGCAATAAGAGAGAACCATCCAGACGTTGTAAGATATGTTGCGAGCTTATACTTTGAATTTTTGAGGGCCTTGGGAAGATCACATTTATCTCGTTAAGTTCTTATACAACAACGGTTATCAAGCAAGTATTTAGATGGCACCCATCAAAATATTATATGGAAGAAAATGTAGATCACCATTGGAATGGGATGAAATAGGTGAGCGAAAGATGTTATGCCCAGAGATGATCACACAGACAGTAGAAGTTGTTAAACATATCAGTGAGGGACTTCGGGTTGCACAAGATAGGCATCGATATTTGGCCGATCTACATCATTGGCCTTTAGTGTTTTGTGTCAATGACCATGTGTTTTTATGGATTTATCCAACCTATGGAGTCATTAGATTCGGGGTTTGCGGGAAGCTTAGTCCGCAATATATCGGTCTGTTCGATATTCTCGAGCGGGTGGGCGATGTTGCATGTCTTCTTTCCCTTCTACCTTCGCTACGTGAGGTGCATGATGTATTTCATATGTCTTAATTATATAGTATATCCTGGATCAAAGTAATATCCTCGACCATTCAGAGCTAGTCGTTGGTACCGACTTGTCTTAAGAGGAACAACCAGTATCCATTTTGGACCAAAGAGAGAAGGTGCTCAAGAATCGGACTACTCATCTTGTCTGAGTTGCTTAGGGTCATCACCCTTTGGAAGAGTCAACGTAAGAGCACGAGGATGATATCCGATTTCGGTATTCGCATATATTCGGCTCGGAAGGTATATTCATTCTTATGCCTTCGTATCTCGAATATTATTATTCGTTTACCCATGATATGTGACACTAATTTTTTTATTACATGCTTGAATTTGATTGCATGTGTATATGAGCTTGTAGTTACCGTAGTTGTCACGCCCCAGTCCCAAAGATACGTAGGACTAGGACACGTAAGCATGCCAGCTGCATGGATATGGCAACTCCAATATAGGGAAACCAAATCCATACGTACGCTGTAATATGAATATAAAATCCACAAATGGTATAAAATGTAATACAAGTCACAGGGTAAAATCTAAATCTCATCCACCAAAATCATATAGAAATAAATAACCAATATCTATGAAACTAGATCTCAATAAGAAGTATCTAAGGATGCTAGTTGGATGGAAACAAATCCACTACCAACTCAAATAGGAAAAGTAAATACAATATAAGTACAACTCACTCAAACAATATAAGTACCAGCTACCAATCACGGCTCGAAGAGAAGACATCCACGAAGCATCTATATCCTTCCAAATCTGCGCTCCTGCAAATACTCAAGAACAGGTACACCTGGCAGCAGACCAGGTCCTCAGAGGGACATAACAAGTATACTTAAACACATGCCAATAAAGTACTAAAATAAATATCCAAAGGGGTCACCTAACCGTCTAAAGTGAATGCAGTTAAGAACAACTTTCTAACAAGTGGGCTATCTGGCCATAAATGGGATTGGCATAGTTCACTTGGAGATCCAGGGGCCTACAAAGGCACGGCGTCTTTCGAACACCGGAGGCCCGCCATGATAATATATAGGGGTCATCATGACCGCATATCTCCGGCGGAGCGTACGGGTTACACAAGGAAAGTGCAAAGGAGCCCAAATGCCTTACTTGTTGTTCTCCCCACCCAATGCTCTAAGCATGTCACCTCCATGACACGATTTGGTCCATAGCCTATCCTTAGTACCCTAGCCCAATCCTGCAACCAAACAAGGACAAGGATGGGACCACCGTACTACAATAGACTATGTCCATAGACCTCTAATAACTGCTAAGTCTTCTAGCATGCAAAGTTTCTAACAGCAGTTATTCCTAACGTACGTCCCACACGTACCGATGATCAGTCAATACGTGCATCCGTGATCTATATGAGACTCATAACTCGTGTAAAATATGTGTCACAGTCAAATGAAATCTACTGGTGCTACATGATAATGGGGTAGTCTCATGAACAAGGTCAATGCAATACATAAATAAAAACATAACGCGACAACACCGTCGCGCGCATTTTGTATAACAGTTAAAATATATGAACTAAGGACAGAAAATAAAGATGTATGCAACATATGGAGTATAAATAACAGTATAATGGCAAGGTATACTTGCCTGGCAAGAAGCTGCAAAATGTCACGTCCAGATGTCCAATACACATGACCAGAAGCTATGGCCTTAGAACAAATGTCTCCGGATGCTGAAATAAATATCACCAACGTTCCCAAAATAAGCAAAATAGCTAGAAAGTACTTCCCTTTCGTCCAATTTGGACACAGGGGCAAAACGGTAATTTCGGGTAAAAGTGGGGTCCACCTGTGGCCCATTTTGCACCGAAAAGCGTGCCAAGGGTAACTAAATGGGACAAACTATAGGTCAAACAACTCTAGATGTCGATACGAACCCAACGGTATGTCCAAATGTGGATTCCGATGGGTCGAACAGAATTTTGTCCAAAAAGGTCAACTGTGGGCCCGCCAATTGGCGATCTGGTCAACCGTCTCAGAATCGCATGAAATTTGGGTCACAGGACCAGCGCATTATCATGAGTCCAGTGGCGCAAGTTTCGTCACAATCTGACTAGCGTGCACAAAATACGTGTGAGTTCCACAAAAGTTACGACACGAAATGTGTCCGCGGATACGGCCTGATTCCGGCGCGCACACGCGTCCGAATCAGTCCCAACAAATTTTTACGTGTCCGGTTATGCTGCATGCACCATTCGGTATACTTGGCATACGGCGGAACGGTCCCGTTTGGCGGGGCGCGCTCCGTTTCCCAACTTTTAGAAAACCGGAAAAAGTGGGTGCGCGCAGTTTTGTGACGAATTTAACTATGTCCACAGCAACTAATAGCATAGGGTTATTTAACAGAAATTAAACTAGGTCAGGTATTTTACAGGTATCAAAAAGAATCACCGAATTCGGATCTCTGTGGTGGGAGATACGAACTCGGCAATATGGGTGGCCATTCTGGAATTCTGCTATTTCAGAATTCTGTCTACTCACACTGACTTGGGCGCTATTTTTTACCTAGGGGCACACGTTTTTCGAGATTGGCTATAAAACGAATATTGGAGAGAGTTAAGGGATGATCATACTGATGAAGACGGAACAGCGTTTGGTTGAGCGAGTCAACGGGAAATCACACGAAGGTGCCTCGAGTGGGAAACTACAGCGCGCGAGGTCGGAGTCGACGGGATGGTTGGATGGCTTGGGGGCTTCTCTGGCTGCGGTGACGGCTCTAGATGGGAAGGGGAGGGTCTGGAGATTTAGATTAGGGTTTTTGAGATATAACTATATATATATTTATATATTATAACATAGGAAGAGAAAGGGATGGTTGGACGGTCGCGTGAAGGAAGGGTCGGGTCTGGACTAGGATTGCAGCAAGTTCTAAGAATGGTTGCTAAAGCAATGGGCGGGTGGACTTAGGATTGCAGTGGACCACAGCAAGTTGCAACTTGTTGAGAATGGGAATAGCAAATAATGCTAAGTTTATAACCTAATGCTTAAGTATAGTAATAGTAGTTATTATTATTATTATTATTAGTATTATATTCTTATTTAATTAATTCTTTTCTTTTCCTTTCTTTCTTTAGATATATATATATACATATATATATTTGTATATATATATATATATATATATATATATATATTCACACATAAGAAAATTTATAGATTAGGGTAGTGCACATCGTTAGGCTAGCAACTGCTCAAGGGGTCTCCTACATGGAATAAATTCCTAAAAATTCCTGATGGTCCCACAAGTCCTCTAAGTGCCCGATCACCTAAAATAAAAATTATTAAAAATCTATTTCTCCTATTTAGACCTAATTACTATAATTTAGCTAATAATTAATAATTAAAGGGTATATACAATTTTCTAGAAAGGGGGTTTTACATTCTACCCAACTTGTAAAATTTCGTCCTCGAAATTAAGATTAAGCCACGATAGAATGCCAAGAATGGTATAAGATTTGCATCGTTTAAAATGCAAGGCTAGGTTTAAAGGGGTGGACGATGTTGCACGTTGCACATCCCGAAAAAAAAAATCATAGAAAAATCCATATGAGCGAAAAATAGGTTTCTTCATGTGTCATGTCCAATGGTGTGGACACATAAATGCTCTTTTGTATAAAAGCGTCCAACAATTGGAAAATTGCACAAAGATGAGAATTAGATGATCGGCATGTCTAGGATAAGGGTGTGAAATTTGTAGGAGGGCAGTGACTAGGAAAGTGCTCCAATTATCGAAGCAATGGTAAGGCGCGCCGAGGAATACCATGTTGTAAAACTAATTAGGATACCGTGTTCTATTTCTAGGTGGATTCGATCTAGCCTTAGTCTCACTATCTAGGCCGAGTATGTCTAATTCTTAGGTGAGGGGGTTTCACAATCCAGCCAACTTAAGACAATGTCGTCCTCAAAATTGAAATAAGGCAGAATCTGTTAATCCTTCATGTACAATAAGGCAAGTCAGTCGCAATCTTCTTGCGATAACTAAAATCCTAATCATATCCATTGTAATCACTTCTAGGTTAAGATGACCACTGCTCCAATCAAAATTCAACCTATGGTTATCTCTTCTCCCTTAGTTCGAATTTATCCATATTAAATCCACATAACATCTTCAAGATTTAAATAAGCATGTAAATTTTTACCTCACGATCTCTCACTATCGTAATCTCCCCTAGAAGTAATTCGAGTCCAATTTTATTCCCATTTCCACTTATAAATTTTTGTATGCTTCAACCTTTTTAAATTCCATTCACATCCTCAATATTTCAAATAGGTAGTCCAACCATCAAATTTTAATTCTTAATTTAAATCATCAAATTGAAAAAATAATTTAAATACAGTCCACCAATGTTCAAGTCTGAAATTATATATTTATCTTTCAAATTCAAATTGATGATTTTACCTTCAATACTCAAAAATTTAAATCATGTACTTTGAGGCATAAATATTGAGTCCTTGATATCAAGGATTTAAAATTTATCGATCCTCATCATCTTAGTCATTCTTCTAAATTCTCAAAATTAAAATGGCTAGAACCTCTCCCAATTTAATCTTACTCGATCACAATCTAAAAGAAATTCCTCTCGAGTTGACAATGCACTACTACCCAACTTAAAATTTACCCCTCTATCACATAAGGCTATATACCTTAAGAAAATATTCCTTAATTTAATTACTTATGTCATTCAATCCTCGAACTTCAATGCCGACCATATCACATATGATATATCCTTAATTACGAAGAATGATCCTCAAGTATGTAATCGGCCTATGGAGTATATCTAGTACTCTCTGTGTATCAATTCATACCAAGCACGAGGTTTCGTCCTTCCGAAATAAGGGAAGACGGAGATCAATAATAAAGAGTTCAAGGGAGGTAATAGAATAGAAGTATCGGAATCAAGGTGTTTAAAGAATTCAAATGAGAATTGTCAAGCAGTTGTGGATTGAAATCCTATTCTGGTAATCCTTTGTTCGCATGCTCATGTTAGTACAGTTATATAACCGACACGATATGTCAGACATGTCCAGGGCAAGTATATTCGTCTACTAATCACTACATATCTCAATCCACGTAAAGTAGCGTTACGAAGGGCGAATCAAGCGCACTAAGGTTGGCCAGACCTTAACACACTGATTCTGAAATATATTAGTGTGTCGACCCACTAATACATATGTCATGAACAAGCTTGATGAGGAATAAGCTTGCAAAAACTAGGCTATAAAATAGCAGCATAAGTCAAGGTAGTACAGCAATATAAGTACGCTAGATGATGATGAAAGGAGGTACAAATTAATTCAGGTTTACAAAAAAACAAAACAGAATAAGCAATAATAATAAAGATTCTACAATCTCTACGGTTATCATACAACCTCCTTGTCTAAGTCGCTAGTCAACCAAATAGGGCATGGGCCTCTAAATTCTACCGTCTGAATAAACACTGTCGTCTAGTGCTAGCATAAAATTAATGTCATTTAGTTACACTACCTCGATGGGTCAAGTGGACTATGTGATACTAGGTTGTGAGGCATACTACCCAACTTATAATAATTAAACTAATACTGTGACAGTCTTAAGAGGGTCCTACAAAATAATCTTACACATGTAAATAAAACAGAAACTCTTTATTAGGGTATATGAGGAAAAATCTTGGTATTGATTAGGGTATCCTTTTTATGTAGGTAATGGTCATCCTAAGTCTTAGTCATAGCACTTACAAGCAAGTGTCAATGGTAAGGATAGAAGAGTTACTGGCCGTTAAAGGGGAGGAGTCTAACGTGTATCGAGGTGAGGGTACAAATTGTGGTCTACAACTAGGGGTAATCATCATAATCTAATTGAACAATTTAACTATCAGGTTCTAACTATAAGGCACACAATTCAAAATTCAAAATTCAAGATTACACTATCACTTTAGCAAACCATATATCCTATCATAGAATACAATTGCTTGGTCTAAAATCAGAAGCGTCAGATTGTCATGAATTGAAAGATGGAGAAAAGAAGATCATAATTTAGTCGTCGCGCGAGTGGTGAGCGCTAGGGTTTCAGAGAAATAAGATGTAAAATTTAAAATAGGGCCTATAGATAGTATCATGGTTTCTAAAGAGAAGTGGTACGCTAGCTACTATGTTTGAGGTATGATTAGGGAAATATTCTATGCATTGCTCTTGGCTTTCTAGGGTACTTGTCTACTAATAATAAGACAATGACATAAGTTTTATAGTTCTCTAATACTATCCAGTTATGAAGGTTAGGTTCAGTCCTAATGTTCAATATTGGTTCTCCATTGGTTCCTCAATACTAGGGTCAAACATTATGGTAAAACTTCTAACTATCTCTAGTAGTGTCTATACTACTCAAGTCTCCTTAATACGTCAAGGGGTAATGGTATACTAATCTAAAGATGAGGAGTTCTAGGGTTCACTAGATATTCTAAACTTAGTGGTGTGTCTATATCCTCGTTGTATTCTTAATAGGTGTGCTACCATAATTATCATCCTAATAATAGGGGTTCCTATATTCTAGCAGAAGGCTATTCCCAAAGAACTATTAGGGAAGCACATGAATCAAGCATGATGCAATTGTTCAAATAGAACAGATAGGAGGAAGATGAATCATAGTCAATGTGGATGAGATCCTATACTCTAGTCCTAGGTGCAGGCTTGCTCGGCACAGTAACGTAACCGAGACAATATGCTCTGACCTGCGTGGGCCACCACAAAAATATGTCACGCCCCAATCCCAAAGATATGTAGGACTAGGACACGTAAGCATGCCAGCCGCATGGATATGGCAACTCCAATATAGGGAAACCAAATCCATACGTACGCTGTAATATGAATATAAAATCCACAAGTGGTATAAAATATAATACAAGTCACAGGGTAAAATCTAAATCTCATCCACCAAAATCATATAGAAATAAATAACCAGTATCTATGAAACTAGATCTCAATAAGAAGTATCTAAGGATGCTAGTTGGATGGAAACAAATCCACTACCAACTCAAATAGGAAAAGTAAATACAATATAAGTACAACTCACTCAAACAATATAAGTACCAGCTACCAATCACGGCTCGAAGAGAAGACATCCACGAAGCATCTATATCCTTCCAAATCTGCGCTCCTGCAAATACTCAAGAACAGGTACACCTGGCAGCGGACCAGGTCCTCAGAGGGACATAACAAGTATACTTAAACATATACCAATAAAGTAATGAAATAAATATCCAAAAGGGTCACCTAACCGTCTAAAGTGAATGCAGTTAAGAATAACTTTCTAACAAGTGGGCTATCTGGCCATAAATGGGATTGGCATAGTTCTCTTGGAGATCCAGGGGCCTACAAAGGCACGGCATCTTTCAAACACCGGAGGCCCGCCATGATAATATATAGGGGTCATCATGACCGCGTATCTCCGGCGGAGCGTACGGGTTACACAAGGAAAGTGCAAAGGAGCCCAAATGCCTTACTTGTTGTTCTCCCCACCCAATGCTCTAAGCATGTCACCTCCATGACACGATTTGGTCCATAGCCTATCCTTAGTACCCTAGCCCAATCCTGCAACCAAACAAGGACAAGGATGGGACCACCGTACTACAATAGACTATGTCCATAGACCTCTAATAACTGCTAAGTCTTCTAGTATGCAAAGTTTCTAACAGCAGTTATTCCTAACGCACGTCCCACACGTACCGATGATCAGTCAATACGTGCGTCCGTGATCTATATGAGACTCATAACTCGTGTAAAATATGTGTCACAGTCAAATGAAATCTAATGGTGCTACATAATAATGGGGTAGTCTCATGAACAAGGTCAATGCAATACATAAATAAAAATATAACGCGACAACACCGTCGCGTGCATTTTGTATAATAGTTAAAATATATGAACTAAGGACAGAAAATAAAGATGCATGCAACATATGGAGTATAAATAACAGTACAATGACAAGGTATACTTGCCTGGCAAGTAGCTGCAAAATATCACGTCCAGATGTCCAATACACAGGACCAGAAGCTATGGCCTCAGAACAAATGTCTCCGGATGCTGAAATAAATATCACCAACATTCCCAAAATAAGCAAAATAGCTAGAAAGTACTTCCCTTTCGTCCAATTTGGACACAGGGACAAAACGGTAATTTCGGGTAAAAGTGGAGTCCACCTGTGGTCCATTTTGCACCGAAAAGCGTGCCAAGGGTAACAGTCTCTAAATGGGACAAACTATAGGTCAAACAACTCTAGATGTCAATACGAACCTAACGGTATGTCCAAATGTGGATTCCGATGGGTCGAACAGAATTTTGTCCAAAAAGGTCAACTGTGGGCCCGCCAATTGGCGATCTAGTCAACCGTCTCAGAATCGCGTGAAATTTGGGTCACAGGACCAGCGCGTTACCACGAGTCAAGTGGCGCAAGTTTTATTGCAATCTGACAAGCGTGCACAAAATACGTGCGAGTTCCACAAAAGTTGTGACACGAAATGTGTCCGCGGATACGGCCTGATTCCGTCGCGCACACGCGTCCGAATCAGTCCCCACGAATTTTCACTTATCCGGTTATGCTGCGTGCACCATTCGATATACTTGGCACACGGCGGGATGGTCCCATTTGGCGGGGTGCGCTCCATTTCCCAACTTTTGGAAAACCGAAAAAAGTGGGTGCGCGCAGTTTTGTGACGAATTTAACTATGTCCACAGCGACTAATAGCATAGGGTTATTTAACAGAAATTAAACTAGGTCAGGTATTCTACAGGTATCAAAAAGAATCACCGAATTCGGATCTCTGTGGTGGGAGATACGAACTCGGCAATATGGGTGGTCATTCTGGAATTCTGCGATTTCAGAATTCTGTCTGCTCGCACCGACTTGGGCGCTATTTTTCACCTAGGGGCACACGTTTTCCGAGGTTGGCTATCAAACGAATATTGGAGAGGGTTAAGGGATGATCATACTGATGAAGACGGAACAGCGTTTGGTTGAGCGAGTCAACGAGAAATCACGTGAAGGTGCCTTGAGTGGGAAACTACAGCGCGCGAGGTCGGAGTCGACGGGATGGTTGGATGGCTTGGGGGCTTCTCTGGCTGCGGTGACGGCTCTAGATGGGAAGGGGAGGGTCTGAAAATTTAGGTTAGGGTTTTTGAGATATAACTATATATATATATTTATATATTATAACATAGGAAGAGAAAGGGATGGTTGGACGGTCGCGTGAAGGAAGGGTCGGGTCTGGACTAGGATTGCAGCAAGTTCTAAGAATGGTTGCTAAAGCAATGGGCGGGTGGACTTAGGATTGCAGTGGACCACAGCAAGTTACAACTTGCTGAGAATGGGAATAGCAAATAATGCTAAGTTTACAACCTAATGCTTAAGTATAGTAATAGTAGTTATTATTATTATTATTATTAGTATTATATTCTTATTTAATTAATTCTTTTCTTTTCCTTTCTTTCTTTAGATATATATATACATATATATATTTGTATATATATATATATATATATATATATATATATATATATATATATATATATATATATATATATATATATATATATATATATATATATTCACACATAAGAAAATGTAAACCCCCTCGACCAGATTCCAGTATTTTAGGAATATTTTTCACAATTTAGGATTTATTGCAATAATTTATTTTGCTTACATATCCTGTTGACTTGTGCACATGTCCATCACCTAATTATTTGGAGCTTTACCTTGACTGTTATCCCTGAACGAAGTTCACGTACCTCTCCTAGACATGCCAGTCTACTATCCTGCACTTTGTGCAACTCCCAGATACTTAGTTTTGAGCCTCGTATAAGACGCACAAATAGCGTTACAAACGTCCGTATATAATTCCTATTTTAAATTCCAGACCTGTACCCATCCCTGTTTCAATAGAGATTTGAGGCCCAATATGCACCTGTTTTGGCCAGACAAAAATACGTTATTTTTCTACACTGAGTATACTACATTTAGTGTATTGACACCGTAGAAAAATTATGGCCCTACCTGCCTCTAAATAATTAGAGAACACCGTGCGCAGTATTTATTAATTAAATAAATACGATGGCCCGTATCACCCCAAAACCAGGCCCAGTCCCTGTCCAGACTCACCCCCAACCCCTCGGGACCCTCACACAGCTTTTCCCTTCAATCCTGTGAATTTTAGTATTTTTCGGAATCGGGTATTTTCCCAGACAATTTCGTAATTGTGCAATTTCCCAAAATTAGGACTTTACGCAATTTATGAAATTACAGGAACTTTCCTGCAAATTTCAGTGCGAGGTGTCACCCGCTCACTGGCCGGTGAACCTGCACCGTCCATTCGGAGGCGGGACCCGTCCGAAAATATCTCGAAAATATTCTAAAAAAATCTACAAAATATCTTGTAAATATCTTTAGATATTTTACATATTATATTAATAAAATTTTCTATAAAAGAAATAAGAAAATAAAATAAAAATCAAAAACCTAATCTACTCCAGCCGCAGCCGAACCCCCCCCCCTCCGCCGCCGGCGAGCCGACCTCGCCGAAGCCGACCCCCGGCGATCTCCCCCGGCCGCGCGAGCCCCCCCCCGCTGGCCGCTCTCTCCTCATCCCCCTCTCCTTCCCCAACTTCCTCCTCCCCTCTTCCCCTGACCTCGGCCCACCCCCGCCGCCGCTGAGCTCCTCCATCTCCTCCTCCCGATCTCCTTCCTCCCCGCCGCTCCTCTCCTTCCCGAGCCACCTCCTCTTCTCCTCCAGCCGCTCACCACCACCCTCCACCACCATCACCGGTCACAGCCACCACCACCATCATCATCACCCACATCTCATCCTCTTCCTCCACCTCCTCGCCACAACCGCCACTCGAGCTCCGGTCTGACGCCTCCCATGCGACCGGAGCAGCAGCAGTACACCCCACAGCCACAGCTTCTCCCCCATCCTCCTCGACGAGGTCAACACAGCGGCAACGACCCATCTCCTCCGTCGACGAGCCGACGACCCCGGAGACCTGGCCGCAACAGCTCCGGACTACCCCGCGACGACCCCGACTCAAGCAGAACCGGACATAGGAGCTGGACACAGCCCGGACACGTCCAGGACACAAATCCTGTGTCAAGACGACTCACGGACACGCGGAATGCAGTTTTCACGGAGCCCTGTTCAGGTAACCCGTTCTATCTCCTCGTAGTTCCATTTTTAATTCCGTCAGTTGTGACACATAGACTATATAACCATCTCGGTGCCCGCGCAACCCGCTCGGTGCATCGTGTCCTGTGGCGATCGCGAACCGCGATCCAAATACAGGAAAAATAACGACCCGATTCACCCCGGAACTGGGTAAGCCCCGCCAAACGGGACAACTTGGTCGCACGGGTCTTTACCAAAATGTGCGCGATGCTGATACAGACGTGTAGGAATTCGGAGAAGTTAATTTGGATGTGCGTGCACACCGAAATCAACGCGTATCCGCCGACAGCGCCCCGTATCCGTCAGTTCTGGAATACACTGCAACTTTGTGTACACACGTCGGATCGAGACAAAACTTGCGCCATCGGACTCGTAGCGATACGCTGGTCCTGTGATCCAAGTTTGGTTCGATTCTGAGAACGTTGACAAAATCGCGTATCGTGGGCCCCACAGGCTCCACTTGACGGGCGATTTTGTGTTCGGCTCATCGGAATCCAATTCTGGAAGTTCCGTTGGGTTCGTATCATTGTTCCTGACTTGTTGACACTAAGTTTGGCGAATTTGGAGACCTTTGACCCTGGCATATTTTTCGGTGCAAAGCAGCCCACATGTGAACCCTGCTTTGACCAGAAACTGTTATTTTTGCCCCTGCGTCCAAATTGGACGAAAGGACAGACGTTTCTAGCTATTTGATATTTTTTGAGACTGCTAGTGATGTTTATTTCAGCATCCGGAGACTTTTCTTCTGAGGCCATAGTTTCTGACTTCTTGGCATTTGACAACTGGACATTGTATTTTGCAGCTCTTGCCAGGCAAGTATATCTTGCCTTGTTGTACTGTTTAAATTCAGTTATTGTTAGTTACATATTTATTTATTATATAAATGTGCGCGTCCGAGCAGACTCGGGTGCAGTCAACGAAGGCGTTGACGTTAGGACTTGTGTCTGACCTAGTGTCTAGTAGACCCACCTAAAGTTGTGAAGTTATTGATATAACTTTCCAGGCCTTGACACATATCATTACACGTCACAGAGTGAGTACATGTAGGGACTCGTGCCTCATGCGCGACTGGCCATCAGTGTGAGCAACACGTGTAGCGGTATTTAGCTCAGTTGTTTATTTTATTGAGACTTGCATCATAGTAGGAGGTGTCCACGTCGTTTTCATGATTTATACATCTATATTGGGCGGGAAAGATACTAGTAGACGTATGGGACACCCCCTCCTTGTATGTTTTATACCTTCGCACCATGCTCCTTGGAGATGGTCGATTGTAGAGTTCCCTTGAACGGGGGCATATGTGGCATATACTAGTCAGTCACTATGGATTGGTGAATTACGTCAGCATATGTCTAGCCACACATTCCCATGCGTACTACAAGGTCTTTAAATTGCATTCACTTAGATGGTTAGCACACCCCATTTATTTATTCAGTATTTGCATTATGGCATGTCATTTTTCTGTATCTTGCTATGTCCCTCTGAGGACCTGGTCCCCTGCCAGGTGTATATGTTCTTGAGTACTCGCAGGAGCACAGATCCGGACAGGCTACTTATTTTCCGAGGAGGTCTTCTCTTCGAGCCCCGTGATTGTCAGATGTTGTTCTTTATGGTGTGTATTCTGATTCCTTTTATATTCTTTTTCGGCAGTAGATTTGATTTCATCTGACTGTCATTCTTAGATATCTGTATTGAGATCTAGTTACATGGTTATTGTTTATTCATATTTGACTTCTGTGGATGAGATTTAGATATTACCCTGTGACTTGTGATTAGTTATACCACTGGTGAACTATTGTTCATTATACAGCGTACGCACGTATATATGGTTTCCATATATTGGAGTTGCCATATATACGGGCGGCTGGCATGGTTACGTATCCTAGTCCTACGTATTTTGGGACTGGGGCGTGACAGAAAATTTATAGATTAGGGTAGTGCACATCGTTAGGCTAGCAACTGCTCAAGGGCTCTCCTACATGGAATAAATTCCTAAAAATTCCTGATGGTCCCACAAGTCCTCTAAGTGCCCGAACACCTAAAATAAAAATTATTAAAAATCTATTTCTCCTATTTAGACCTAATTACTACAATTTAGCTAATAATTAATAATTAAAGGGTATATACGATTTTCTAGAAAGGAGGTTTTACAGTAGTGCTTATTCTCATTTCTTTAGCTAGACTTGGGTTTGAATTCCAAGGACAAAAATTTTCTAATGTGGGTAGAGATGTCACTCCCTGTTCCTGATATACGTATTTGGAACATATTAGTTTTCTTGTTTATATTATTTTTTTCTTGTATGGTAATTAGGTTGCATGCCATGGAGACTAGACCCATTCTATGGTTTAATTGTTAGATTAGTTTGGTCATGAATGAACCCATGGTCTAAACCTCAACCCTAGCATATATAAGTTAACTTCTTTTTCTTCCTTCCTTTATTCACTTTTTTTCACTTCCTTCATTTAGGCAAGTACACCTTGCACTACATGGAGAAATCTCTTGAGTTTTGATTCTTGCTTTTTCCTTGCATTTTTTAGTCTAATACGTGTATATTATGATTCTTAACACTTTTAGTACTTGGAGTTTTCGGTTTTAATGGGTGGATTTGAGTAGATCTATATTTAAAGTTTAGGATTTTTATTGGTTCCTTGAGTATTGGGAGGTTTTGATCTATTAAAATATTATATTTTAGAAAACCAAGTTTTTTTGGTTGATAGAGCACTTTATTTTAAGCATTTTAACTTTTTGTTCACTTAATTCGGGATTAAAATGAGGTTTTTATGAAGAAAATAATTTTTGAGATTTTTATAGTTTTTGCCATGGTTGAACCTGCTGTTTGGAGAAGAGAAAAACTTCATGTGGCCAGAAAGTTATACGACAAAGATTGCTATGCGGCCTGAGATCTTTGCCGTATACTAAACAGCATGCGTCCATCTTGTTTGACATATGACTGCCATTACACAAGTGTTTTGGAGCTAATAAGTGAACTCCTTGTGTTTCACTGATTGAACGAATAAGAAATTTGCTAAGTCCAAAAGTGTAATATCCGGACGTGTGACCTATGCGGCATAGAGAGTATGCGGCCACCATTCCTTGGACGCATGACTCTGAACCATAGGCACAAATTTCTATGGTTTTGCCTTTTCTCTCTGCACTTTATGGCTTGTTACATCCATCACTTCAGTTACTTCACTAACACATATTAAATGCACGTCACTCAATACTTGTCCCAAGGAGTGGACTTTGCCCTGAGTCCATGCGGTACCGACCCATATGCGGAGGAGACTTCTCATATGGCACTGCACCCATGCGGCACAAACCCATATGCGGCTGAGACTTCCCATGCGATACTGACCCATATGCGACCGACTTCCTATGTGTCACCTTTCCTATACGGCACTGGCTCTATGCGTCCATGATCCTCATGCGGCCTATATGCACATTTTATTGATTTGTTTGGTTTTAATGCCTTGTGGAACTTTTATGACTCTATGTGTGATTTTAATGATTGCTAATATATGCGAGCTACGTGACCATGTGTTCGACCTAACTATGTGCTAGAACCCATATGATTTACCAATGATTGGTAACTTGTCTTTACTTTTAGTATCCGTACTGATACACTTACTACGTGTTATGTGTTTCTATGTGCTAAGTATTTTTACGTGATTATGTTACATGTTTCACACCGAGGTGTGCCTACATTTCCAAGTGACATATGATATAATAAATTCCTCCAGCATGGACATGATAGTTGGTCAATAACCAAGCGTAGCTAGGATTTATTTGACTATTGCATCACACTGGGGTGAATCCAAATTGAACTGCAAAGTGACAAAGTGGATTCGTATCTAGCATTCTCGTACTACTGTACGATATATAAGGGGAGTAATATATAACCACGCCATATGATTCCAGCTAATCGTATGGTTAACTAGGAAATTAAAATATATAGAGAATTAGGAGGGACAAAATTCTCAGATCGGGCTTAACTAGCCACCCTTAATCATTATATGAGGAATGAAGGCTGGCCCCCATGGATATTGTTTAAATCCTCATTAGTGGATAAAATATCTGACTATTATATTATACTATGTGTTATATGCGATCTTAGCATGATGGCCTTCCGAGGGACCTGTACATAATACTATGTGTTATGCGACAATTCATGGCTAGGCTTGCCCCTGCTAGAACATGGTTTGATCTAAGACTTCTTATTATATGCATATACCTTTGGGATGACCGATACTCCACCTAGTAAGCCGTACAAGTGATTGGCCGATTATGTAACTATGCTTGTTTATGTATTGTATCTGCTGTCAAATAGTCTAGGGACATGGACTATCATGGTTCAATGGTCTAACCCTTGTCCATGCTTGGTTGTAGGGATAGATTATTGTTCACGATAGGCTATGAACCAAAACTACGAGACAGAACTATATATATATATATATATATATATATATATATATATATCATAATGTGGTTCTATTTCTTTATTCGTGCTCATTTGTGGAACTTGTTATTTGGGGTCTAAACCACTGGTTTTGCATGGCCAGATTTAGATCCAGCATACGAGGATCAAGCGTACTTCCCCATGAACTTTGGCGTGCACCAGACGGATGGCCACTGAGGAAAACGAATGTGTTTCTTATTTCATGCTCGTTATTGCACATGTTACTCATTTTTGGCGTTTAGCTACTGGAACTTGTTAGCCGTAAATCTGGACATTTAGTTTTCTTACATGATTGTAATTAATTAGACTACAGCGGATAATGGTCATGTACTTGTGCTACTCTGCAAGATTTATTATTTTTCTATATTTAGTTTTTTGAAGGTTGTGGCAGGGTATTTGGGACACATTACTTCATTGTCATATATGTTCTATGTTTACTGTTCTCACTTGACTGATTGTGACAATAGATATGTTGTATGACCCTTAGTGACTTGCTTATAGTATGAAACCCCTTGTCTAGTTATAGCCGTGACCGTCATTCGATGTTCTATACCTTGTACGAAAGAGTTAGCCATGTCCGTCTCCGTATTCCGGTACTGGGGCGTAACACCACCACAAAAATATCTTACGCCCCATTCCCAAATACGTAGGACTAGGAATATGTAAGCATGCCAGCCGTATATATACGTAAGCTACTGCAATATATGGAACCCATGAATTCACACGTACGTTGTATTATCAATAATAATTCACCAATAGTATAAATATATGGTGAAATAAACCAAGAAATAAATGGTGAAATAAACCGAGAAATAGAACAAAATAACCAAGTAAGGATAATCCAAAGTGAAAGTCGAGTGGAGACAAATCTGCTACAAAATGACTATATATCAACTAAAATGATATAGGAAGACAAAACTCCAATATAAAATACAAAATAGAGAGTGTATAAACTAAATATTTCCAATAGCTAATGATAATCAGATGGCCTCAGAGGGTGATACCTCCTCGACAGAAAATGTTGCATCAGGTACCAGTCCCACTCCTACGGATAGTCATGATCATCTATACCTTAGGACAAAATTTGGATTCAGGTCCTCATAGGGACGTAACAAGATACAATGAAAGCATGCCAATAATGTACTAAAATAAACATCTAACATGGTCGTATAACCAGCCTATGTGATATGTAGTTTAAGAACAACTTTCCAGCATATGGGCTATCCGGCTAAAATAATATGATGGGCATATTTCTCTCAGAGAACCAGGGTCTACGGGCCTGCAGTAAATATATTGGGTCATCATACATCGCGTCTCCAGCGGAGCTCACGGGTAAATAAACGAAAAAGTATAAAGGAGTCACATACGCTTACTCATTGTTCTTCCCTCCCAATGCTACTAACTTGTCACTTCCATAACACACAAATACCTCTAGTAACTGCTAAGTCAGCTAAAACATATATATTTCTATTAGCAGTTATTCCTTATCCGTCGTACGACCTATACTTATGGGAGGGACAGCCTAATACGTAAGTCTGTGTCCTACATGAGACTCATAACTTGTGTAACAAATATGTCATGGCCATTGAGATATAAGAATACCTCATTATCATGGGGTAGTATCGTAATTCTAGGTCAATCATCATAAAATACTAAAAGGCAACAGAGACAACGCAACCATTGTTGCACCCAAGTCATTCTTGGACGCACAATTTATATAACAAAATAAATAAGAAATAAATAATAGAAAATAAATATATAGTAAAGGAATAAAAATAAATAGTACAGAGGCATGGTATACTTGCCTAGCAAGCAATTGACGTAGCATAGACGTCCAGACAACAAACACAAGGAATCGAAAAGTACGAACTATGGATGAACGTATCTGGATGCCTATCTGGATGCTGCAATAGGCATTACCAACATCTCCAAAATTAGTAGAATAGTCAGAAAATAGTACCCTTTCGTCCAATTTGAAAATAGGCGCTAAAATGGTCATTTTGTGTCAAAGCGATATCCAAATAGGATCTACCTCGTATCGAAAAGTGTACCCAGGTAAAGGTCTCTAAATTGGACAAATTATAGGTCAAATAAATCCTAATTAATCAAACGAACTCAATGGTATATCTAGTTTTGTATCCGGTGAGCCGGTCAAAATTTTGCTCGTCAAGTCGAACTATATGGCCCATGAAAAGGCGATTGGTCGACTAACACAGAATCAGACAAAACTCAGGTTAAATGACATGTCAGACACGGCGAGTCCAGCGGCGCAAGTTTAGTTGTGATCTGACGAGCATACACAAACTAGTAGGGTAATTTAAAAAATATCGATACGGAAGACTTTCGACTTATACAGGTTAATTTTGGCGTGCACACACATCCAAATCAACTTTTACGAAAGTCCACACGTCCGTATATACCATACACGCCTTTCGGTACAATTGGTACATGTTGAAGTGGTCCGATTTTACGAATCATACTCCGTTTCATAAATTTTTTAGTTTCTGAAATATGGCCTTTAGCCAACTTTGAACAGTTAGACAGCAAGTATATTTGTCTAATAAACTAAGTCAACTATATCTCAATCTACGCAAAATAGTCGTACGAAGAGCGAACCAAGTGCACTAAGGTTGATCATACCGTAATACCTTCATTCTAATTAGACAATATATTAGTGGGCGGCCCCAATAACACATATGTCATGAACAAGCTTGATAAAAGAATAAGTTTGCAAAATAAGGCTATAATAGCGACATAAGTCAAGATAGTACAAAATATAAGTACGTGAGATTATGATGAATGAAAGTACAAATAGTTCAAATTTATCAAGAATCTAAGACTCGTTCGGTGTTTGTGTCTCAACAGTTGTCATACTAACTTCTTGTCTAAGTCTATGGAAGACCAATTAGGGCTCAGACCGCTAGGATTCTGCAGTCTTGGCAAATACCATCTCATGATGCTAGCATATATTTCGGTATCGTTCAATTATACCTTATTAGTGTAGCTTAATAACTATGGAATTCTAGGACACGCTATCCAACTTACAAAGATTTAACTAGTATTGTAATTGCTTTATAGAGATTCTACAAAATTGCCTTGTTCTTATAAATAGAGTAGAAACTATTATTAACGTATATAAGAAAAAGATCTTGGTACTATTAGGGTATACTAGTGCATTATAAAACTTTCTAAGGTGATGGTTATCCTTAACTCTTACTTATAATAAGTGCTTATAGAACAAAAGGTGTTAATATTGAGAATGGAGAAGTTGCTAGCTCACAAAGTGAGGAAGAATATAATTTGTATTGAGATATATTGATGAAGGTTATATGATTTGGAACTAAAGGATAATTACAAAATTATATTCTAACCAAAATGAACAACTCAACCTATCAAGTTCTAACAATTATCAACAAAATATAAATTTAAGATTAATCAAACCATAATCCTATCAAACTATAATCATATCATAAAAGAAATTACTTGGCCTGAAATTAGAGGGGTAAGGTGGCACGGTTTGAAAGATGAAAAAAAAATTAGTGATCGCACAAAATAACGAACATCAAAGTTAAGTTTATGAGAAAACAAGATATAAAAGTAAATAATGCTCTTGATGATAACGTGGTTTGTTAAGAGGAGATGGTATGCAAGTTAGCTAGGTCGAGGTATGATCAAGGAAGGATTTTTATTATTTTCTAGGTGCAAATGATTAGAGAGCATGACAAGGGATCTATGATTGATAGAAGGGATAAGTAACGTAAGTGGATATCATTGTGTCCTTAGAGAAGATGATATGCTAGTCTTCGTGTTCAGGGTATGGTTATAGAAAATAAAGGTTCTAATCATTTACTATTTTTAATTATTTAAAGAGCTATGACAATTGATCTATAATTAGTGGATGTTTAAGTCAAGATGGGAAAGCATATATAAATAGTTGGATGATAACATATTTCCTAAGAGGAGATGATATCTGCGAGGATATGATAGTCTCCTAAGTTGGCACAATTTGAAAATAGAGTCAAATCCTTGCAATGGTTAAATATTTAAAGCAATAGCAAGAAAGTTATAATAAAAAAAAGATAGTTACCAAAGGTTGGATGATATGGCACTGGCGGTGACTTAGGAATACTCAAATATGAATCAGCGATGATCATAGATTCTAGGGGATCTACTAGGCTGAAGATAGGATACCATTTGCTCCTACTAAGGTATTGGTTCATTCCTCTTAGTTTTCTAAGATACTGCTCTGCTAATACCAAGACAAGAATCTAAATTTATAATTTCTATATATTATCTCACAATGGAAGTTAGTTTTAGTCATAATATCCAACAATAAATTTATATTGGTTCCTCAATACTAGGGTCAAATAATATGGTCAAATTTCTAACTAACCTTAGTAGTTTATACTAAACTCAAGTCATACCTAAATATAATAAGGGATAATGGTCAATCAACTTACAGGTGCTGGATGTTAGGGCTTATTTAGGTAGACTAAACTTTTGGGAGCTGTCAATATTCTAGTTCGTTTGTTTAGTAGGTATGCTATCATTTCTAAACCTAACAACAAGAATTTTCATATTCTAGCAGAAGCCTATACTCAAGGAACTATTAGAGGAGTACATTTATCTCTCCAAAATATAGAGAGGTGAGGAAATGGTTAAATTGACGTCAAAAAAATTAAGAGAATGCAATTCTGAAGGCCAAGGAAGGTAGTCGAGTTCAAAAAAATTGGAATAAAATCAAGAAAGTTAGTCAAATAAGTAGATGAGATCATATATTCTAATCCTAGTTGCAGGCTTGCTATGTACAGTGAAATAACTGAAACAATATGCTCTCGACCTATATAGGCCAAGGCTAAAAATATGTCATGTCCAGTCCTAAAATGCATACATCCAGGTATACGTACACATGCCAGTTGTACGAACAAGTATAGGAACCCAATTTAATGGACCTAACCAGTCATAGTACGATGTAAAATATAACTAAATCATAACATCACAGGCAGGTAATGATATAGTCCCATCCATAAATATCACAGAATAAGAAACTAAATGAATAGATAAAGTCTAGTAGAGAATAATCCACAAAAATAAGTATGCAGGAATACTAAAAGAAAATACAACTAGGCAATAATAAAAATAGTCTGGATGACAACTAACTAGATAAGGAAATCCAAGACACTAAGCAACTATCATCCATAACGCTCAAGAAAACTCATGTGGCTCCACCTCAAGGTCCTCGTCAGCAAAATCTCCAACTTCGTAGTCTGTTGGGTACAAGTGCTTGTCTGAATCTGGAAAAAGTGTCAGATCCTCAGAGGGATATAATAAGTAGACAAGAAATTAACATGCATAAAAGTAAAGCAGTAAACAATAAATAAGATAAGTAAACCATCTATGTGATATGCACTCAAGATATCTCTAGTGGCCCCATGAGGAGGGAGAAATAGAAGAACCAGTCATCCCACCAGGCGTTCAATAGAACTCGGGGGTACACCATTTACACAGTAAAAATAGAAATCTCATACGTTCACTAGTAGATTCTTTCCTCCGAATGTACTATCTGAATCGTAAACACGGTGCAGAAATAATGCAATGACGTTAGTAAAATCTAGGAACTAAACTAACATCAACTACTAACACAAGATGCGAACTCAGGTATCAATAGCCAGTCAACATGCTAGTCCATGCACTCTCTCTTATTCAGTGAACGTGTTGACCAAGTGGCAGGTCAGAAGATACCGCGTACGTTCATAATATACCAGGTAAGTCTACTACTCTAAGATGCGTGAACACAACTAACAAATAACAACTAGGCATAATGTAACAAAATAATATAATTAAGCAAGGTGTACTTGCCTTCCGAGCCAAACTGCGAGCAAAATAATTCTGGTCTGGAGATCTCTACAAAAACGTCCCGAACACCTACCAATTAATTATTACACTAATTATACTATAATTTTCTAGTTAAATTAGGTTATTATATAGTTATTAATTCTATATTGGTTGCACATGAAAATAGCTACACACCAGAATATTACTAGTCTTTAAATATTTTCAAAACTATTTTTAAATTATTAATTATTAAAAACTATTAATTCTAAAATTATTTATAATTATATGAAAATAACCAACTAAATATCATTTCATGCAAAAAATCTCTATGGACGACAAATAATGATTCCTAGCAACTACGCTACATAGTTTACGCATACAGCTCATCTATTTGCACAAAAAATTAATAAATAATATAATAATATAATAAATATCTATAATTATAATATATTAAATTTTAGAATTTATTTACAAAGTCAAAATATGGCAACCTTCAAAGAACTACAACTATTATTTATGTATTGTGTCCGTGTCTAGATTGTTCAACAACTAGGGGTAGTTTTGTACATAAAAATATGGTTCCACATGCATTAAAATATTTCTAACCAATACCTAACATTAACATGGTTCTACATGAGTTTTATTTCATGAAAAATGGGAAGGAGATTTGAAGTTGGAAAACTTACGCGTATGCGATTACGGCGGGGACCTTCTTCGCCACTACGGCAAAACAGAGTAACAAACGGACTCCAAACTTTGTGCCACTTGACGGGGTACTAGGAGACTTTAAGTAGATGAAAAAATAGGATTTTGGAGGTGTTTTGGTTATTGTTTATAGTAGCAATAAGCAGTAGTAGCAGCCGACCTAATATAGGGGTGTTCGGGTGAAGGATTGGCTTTGGGGTCGGCCATGGGGTGCTTGTGGGGGTGCGTGAAGGTGTGAGAAAGGAAAAGAAGGAAGAGAAGATATTTAAAAAGGAGGGGGCTTATTTTGTGGTCGTTCATAAGAGAGGATAGGCGGCTAGGGCTAGGTAGAGGAGATGGTTGCATGTTTATATATACTTGTTGGTTGGACTTTTAGGTGTTGGTTGCTTGGAGTTGTGTTGGTGTTGGTTGGGCTTTTAGGTATTGGTTGCTTGGAGTTGTGTCACGCACCAGAATACTAGAAAGCAGGACTGACAAGTTCAGGTTCGTATACTTAGAGCACTTTGGTACTCCGCATATACTGTGAAGCTGTAAGACATGAGGAGTCACTACTACAATCCAACAGTCAAGCCTAGGTCCAGCAACCTAGTGTATTAATCATAGGAATAACAGGTATAGTAACAAGATATAAATCAGCTAAAATAAAATAGTAAAGCATCCCAAACTATAATATACAGATGATCATGATGCTAATAAACATAAAATGAGTAAACTAGCCAGAGTTTATGTCATACATGATCCTAGGATATGCCAATCATGCAAATGCCCATAGGCTAATAGATCAATCCAAAATACGAGCTAAACAGGTGCTCTGTGGCTAAATGCCAACAAAAAAAGAATGTCCAATAGAGCGAGGAAGTAAGGGAACCCACTCAAGTGGTCTGGTGCTCCGGGTGGTCACCATCCTTGGGAAGATACGAAAGATTCTTTCATCCTACTATCGGATCTGGCTATACAAAACCAGTGGACTCAGACCCCAAATAGCAAGTACCACAAGGAAAGCCAATCTAGGAACTTCAACCAGCAATACAAAAATACAAAATTTTGAAAGTAAGCACTGAAAGTAAATAAATAACAAGTGTTGAAAGTAAAGGGGTGACCTCATGTATGGTCTAGGCTAAACATCATTCATCAATCACGACAAATCATATAAGTCGGCTTGATACATTAAATAACTAAGCTTTTTACAATCCTTAGTTACTAACATTTGTAATGCAACGCGATGCTAGAGTTTATTCTGATCGCATGCCCCTGCAGTCCATCCGAAATACCCACTAGCGCATGTTGAGACTAGAAAAATCACACAATGAAGCTATGTAAACCCACTCAATAAAGCCTTATAAATCCACTTCTTTGTTGTGGGTAACCGGGACTGCATGCAATCTAGGAAAATCCCTAGCCATGAACTATGTGAGTCTCTAGTTGTTTAATCCTTAGAATTTTCTTGTATGAATTCAGGTGTGGCATTCTGCAGAATCTATCCTAGACATGATGCAGATAAATCAAGTACTAACAGTATTATAGTCCAGTTTTAATATATATTACACAAACGGACTCATGTAAGCCACGACAATAACCAAGCCACGTGAAACCAAGTGAAGCCGGGAAAGCCAAGTGAAGCCATGTCAATCCAGATAAAACCAAGGCAAGCCACATCCGATAAAACTATGTAAAGTTAGGCCAAATCAAGTCCGATGAAGCCATGTAAAGTCATGCAAAGTCAAGTCTAGTCAATCATGTCATCACGTGTAGCCGGACAAAGCCGGGTAAAATCGAGTAAAGCCAAGTCAAGTCCAGTCATGTCATCTGAAGCCATGTAGGTTCATGTCCAAATCAGGTAAGTCATTGCGTGTTCAAGCAAAAGCCAAAAGTTTCAACATAAAATCACAAAAAACCAAGAATTCCTAAAGAAATGTCACGATCGGTATATCATCGATAAAATCTAGTACACCGTTAGTACACCGGTCCAGAGATAGAAAAAATACAACAAGTTTTGGATTCTAACAAATTGGTATACCATCGGTATACTGTAGTATATCGTTCCAAGTAGACAAAAAGTTACTGAAAAATAAAGTTTTGTAAATCTGTATACCATCGGCACAGCCCAGTATGTTGTCGGTATGCCGGCCAAGACGAATATCTAACAATGTCTACAAGATCGATATACCATCGGCACAACCCAGTACAGCGTCGGTATGCCGATAGGGTTCACATAAAAATATCTAGAAATAAAGTTTGTCAAAATTGGTATACCGTCGGTATATTATAGTATACCGTTGCTATGTCGATTTCCAAGAATAAACATGGTTAAATCAAATCATGTTTTCGGGACCGAAATCAACCCCAAAAATTATAAGAACCAAGTCTAACAAGAGGTCAAGTCTAGGGTAAGTCCTATATCATAATATGAACTAAAACTCGCAGTCACAATTTCGATAGTGTCTCCGTTATAGAGTTACCAAAAATGGACAAAAGTAGATTCTACTAGAAAATAAAACCGAGATGGTCACTAGGCTAGAAATAAAGATATGAATACTAATAGTAAAGAAAATCTAAGAAACTAATAATGGATAGAATATTCTATTTTGGTTAATTAGATTCCATCTTAACCAATTAGATTCTTTTTCATTAGATCTAGAATTCAAATTAGATGGAGATGCCATATATAAACTTCTTCTCCCAAATTATAATTCATTCTTATTTCAAAATTCCTCCAAAACTTCTTCTACCTCCTCAAGCCATTCTCAATTCCAATACCAATACTCCACCAAATCCACTCATACTTCTTCCATTGCAGAGCTAGGAGCTAGGAGCCTGGAGCACTAGAGGAAGCTTGAAGAGGAGTCCAAGCAAGGAGGATCGTGTCTGATTTGATATTCTCGTGTCCAAATTCAAAGTTCTTCAGAGAAGACACACAAAAATTCGATAATTGTCTAATTTCCACCAATTTTATGGTTAGAAACACCATTGGACTTGTAGGAACCCTCCAATAGATTGAATTGACTCTCTAATGATAGGTATTAGAGGTCTTAATTTTGGTAGATCTAAGTTTTTGCCATGTGAAATGATAATTTCTATGCTTAATTTGGGAGAATTATGAATTGTGTCCTCCAATTGTTTGACACTTGTTCCCAAAGAAAAATTTTATCACACCCCAGTCCTAAAATACGTACGACCAGATATACGTACACATGCCAGCTGTATGAACAAGTATAGAAATCTAATTTAATGGACCTAACCAGTCATAGTACGCTGTAAAATATAACTAAGACTAAATATCACAGACAGGTAAAATCTAGTTTCATCCACAAAATCTCATAGAATAGGAAACTGAATGAAATAGACTGCCTCAGAATCTACTACAAAAGAATATCTAGTGGAGAACAATCCATAAAAATGAGTACAAAAGAATACTGAAAGAATACAACAAAGCAACAAATAAATAGTCCCAAAATACTAAGCAACTATCATCCATGAATGAATGCTCAAAGAAACTCATGTGGCTCCACCTCGTAGTCCTTGTCTGCAAAATCTCCAACTCCGTAATCCATCGGTTATAAGTTCTCATTGGGATCTGAAAAAGGTATCAGGTCCTCAGAGAGACATAACAAGTACACAAGAAATTGACATGCATAAAAGTAAAGCAGTAAACAATAAATAGGATAATTAAACCATCTATGTGATGTGCACTCGAGACATCTCTAATAGTGCATGAGGGGGAGAAATAGAAGAACAAACGTTCCGTAGAACTAGCGAGTTACACAGTTGCACCATTTTTATAATACAGTAAGAAACAAAAATCTCATACGCTCACTAGCAGATTCTCCCCTCCCAATGAACTATCCGAACCGTATATGCAGTGCAGAAAGAATGCAATGACTTCAAATAATATCTAGAAAACTAAACCAATACCAACTACTAACACAAGACTCGAACTCTCGTACCGATGATCAGTCAACACGCTAGTCCATACACTCACTCACTCAGACAATGATGTGTTTGAAATAGTGTCAGGTCAAAAGATACCACGTATCTTTATAATATAACGGGTATGCCTACTACTCTAAGATACGTGCACACAGCTAATAAAATAAAAAGAACTAGGCATATGTAAACTGCATAATACAAACAAGCAAGGTGTACTTGCCTTCCAAGCCAAGATGCGAGCACTATAATTCTGCTCCGGAGCTCTCCACAGGAATGTCTCGAACACCTACCAATTAATTATTATAATAATTATACTCTTACTATCAAGTTAATATTAGGTTATTAACTAGGTCTTAATTCTATGTTGATTGCACATGCAAGTAACTAGCTCTCAAAATATTACTAGTTGTTAAATATTACCAAAAATCTATTTTAAAGATATTAATTATCAAAAATATTAATTCTGAAATTTTTATTATAAAATAATGTTTTTAGTGATAGGGTCATCTCCTATAATTTCTATGAGTCAAAAACCAAGTAAAAACAAAAACTAGGTCATAACAGGTTACCAACAAGTCAATAAAATCAATTTTAATAAATAAATAATTCATAAATAAAAACTTAAAATTTATAATTATAATAATATAATATAATTTTAAATGTAAAAAATATAGAATTTTGATCGGAGTTTAAGTCTAAAATTGTCGGGGTCAAGTTTTGTCAAAACTAGGTGAAGTTGTTACATAAAACACCTAGAATTCTAATTTTCTAAATAGAAATAAAAATCTGAATAAATATGTAAAAATCAGTAATAATTATCATAAATACTATTTTTTTATCCATAAAAAAATTATTAGGGATTTACCATCTACTAGTTGATCCTATTATGGTTGGCAACCAAACTTGCTAGTATGCATGCAAAAGGGGTGGTACATGGTTGTTGTGACATCATAGACATAAATTTTATATTTATTTAATAAATTTTAGAATATATATATTCTGGAAAAATAGTAATCCATCTAAAAAATTTAGTTTTTTTATCTACTATTATGTCCTAACAAAGTCTAAGGGTCTCCAACATGCATACATCAAAACAAGGTCAACTAGGTGACTTTTTATGCATAAAACCCATTTAAATCAAAAATATTATTTCTAAAAATATATTTTAAAACTTAATTTAATATAGGTTAATAACATCATATATTAATTATCTACAAAGTTTTAGAACTGTTCGATTCGGAATTTTGGAGAAAACATAAAACTAGGTCAACATTCACATTGTACATGCAATTTATTCTAATAATAATAATAATTTAATAATCTAAACTAAAAAGTAAAAAGATGGATAAAATGATTTAAACATTATATTTCTATATTAATAACAAGATTTTATTAAGGTTTCTACCTATGTCTACATACATGCATTCATGGGTTCAATTCTTTACATGCAAACCCTAAAATAAAATCCTACAATGAAAAATATGGCAATAGATTACAAACACATATAAAAATTATTTATTTATATATATATAATAATTATTCATGCATTCATACACAATAGAGAGGGTTCAAGAAAGAATAGAACTTACTAGAGAGAGAAGGATAAAGAACTAGGGTTCTTGGATGAAGGAGATGGCGTTGTGTCTACGTGAAGGTGGGTCGGCTTGGTGATGGTGGTGGCGGCTTGGAGGAAGGTGGGGAAGAAAAAAATTAGGGTTTTAGATGGAAAGTTTTTAGGTTAGGGTTTTTAGATGATAAAGAGAGATAAAGTATGTATATATATATATATATATATATATATATATATATATATATATATATATATATATAGAGAGAGAGAGAGAGAGAGAGAGAGATGGGGGGATTGGCGAAAAAGAGGGGGGGTATGAGGGTTTTAAAGAGGGGTCATGGATAGGTTTAGGATTAGTTTAAATTGTTTCATAATTAAGTTGTTAGTTATTTAAAAGTCAACAACTAATCAATTAATTAATCTAACAAAGATTTGATTTGATTACATATGATTATGGATTGCTATTTGAAAAAGGTTGGATTAGAGAAAAGTAGCGTATATTGGCATGGAGGAATTATGGATTGCTATTTGAAAAAGGTTGGATTAGAAAAAAAATCACAAATGAATTATTTATATAAAAATATCTAAATTTTAAACACAATAAACTAAAATTGTTACGCTAGTGTCATACTAATCCTAAATGGTCAAATTTTGTGTCACGGAAAGATCCTACGGGTAGTGTCTCTCATGTAGGCTACTTCCAACAAAGAACGATGTAGATTTTGGAGTCGTCCTATGTCATTAATGTTCAAACTACGATAAAATATTATAATACAACAAATAAATTTAAGTTAATTTTTAAAATAGTCTAAATAAACATAATAAATATAGAATACACACAAAATAGCTATTTTTGGGTGAGGGATTTTACACCCTATCCACCTTAGAAATTTTTGTCCTCAAAATTAAGAATATGGCACGATCTAGAAAAACAATAATGCAGTATATAAAGTCCATACCTGAAGACTCGCGTAAGTGAGAAAAATAGTCTAAAATCGAATCCTCTCACTCCCAAGTCGATTCGTCCGATGAATTATGCTTCCAAGCAACACGGATTAGTCAAATGGTCTTCCCTTTAGCACCTTCTCTCTGTGGTCGAGAATCTCAACCGGCTGCTCCTCATAAGACAAACTCGGTCCTACAGTGATCTCTAAATGATCCAATATATGGCAAGGATCAGCCACATACCTTCTCAATTGTGAGGTATAGAATACATCGTGGACACCCTACAAGGTCTGCGGTAATGCTAGTCTGTAAGCAACCTCTCTACCGCGTTTCAATACGTCAAATTGTCTGATGTACCTCCGAATAAGCTTCCCTTTACCTCCAAATCTGATGGTTCCTCTAGTATGGGAGATTCTTAAGAACACATGATCTCCCAACTTGAACTCTAGAGGTCGAAGGTGAGTATCTGCCCATTGCTTTTGTCTATCTTGTGCTGCTCAAAGGTGACCTTGAATGTGCTTGACCTTATCCACTGTACAAGTTACCAACTCAGGTCCAAGTATTTGTTCTCACCTACATCACTCCAACATATTGGCGAATGATACTTGCTTCAGTATAATGCTTCAAAAGGAGCCATCTGAATGCTTGCTTGGTAGCTATTATTATAAGATAACTCCACCAAATACAAGTGATCCTCCCAAGATCCTTCAAAGTCAAGCATGTACGCTCTTAACATGTCCTCCAACATCTGAATAGTATGATCTGACTGTCCGTCTATCTGCGGGTGATAAGAAGTGCTAAACTTCAATCTAGTTCCCAGGCTCTCCTCTTTACTACTCCAAAAGTGTGATGTGAACCTCAAATCTCTGTTGGAAATTTTGCTGACTGGTACTCCATGTAGGCGTACAATCTTCTTCATGTACATCTCTGTCAGAACTTCTATAGATTTTCTAACTCTAAAGGATAATAAGTGTGCTGCCTTAGTCAATCAATCCACAATCACCCAAACTGTATCTCGGCCATCTGGACTCCTCAGGAAACCCGTAACGAAGTCTATGGTGATGTTCTCCCACAGGCGCGCCTAGCGCGCTAGCCGTGTATGCGCCCCTGGGCGTGCTAATAGAACACGCATGCGTGTGTAAGCCCATTTATATCCGAATTTATCTTTCTTTCCTTTTGCCTGAATCTTTGTCTTAAAGGGAGATTGGGAGAGTGAAGCAACCATTTTTACTCCAGGATTAGAAGCGGTTGGAGTAGTCCTGCTGATCTCTGATGTTAAGCTTTAACTTGCTGACACACTAAGCACTTTACCACAAACCGTGTTATCTTTACCTTCATCCAGTACTACCAGTAATGCTGCCTCAAGTCTCTATTTATTTTTGTACCTCCCGGATGAATAGAATATGCTGAACTGTGACCCTCAGACATTATCTTCTGCCTAAGCTCTCCATTAGGACCATAGAGGCTATCTCCACACCTCAAAGTCCCATCTTCATGTATCCTCAGCCCAGTCTGCAACCCAACCTCAGTCCTCTGTCTAAGCCTCTAAAATTTTGTATCAGTCGACATAGGTGCCTTGATACTCTCCACCAATGATGATTGTACTTGAAGGTTCATCAACTTGGCGACTTCTCCTAGCATACCACCTCTATGCCCAGCTGCTCCAAATCATACAACAATTCCTTCTATGTTGTCAAGAAGTACGCCATCGGTCTCCTACTCAACGCATCAGCTACTACATTTGCCTTGCCTGGATGGCACTGCAGCTCAAAGTCAAAATCTCCTATTAACTTTGTTTGTGGTATTAAACGAAAGAATGAAAGTGTATTTCAATGACAGGGTTTATACGAGACCAGTGCCCTTTGGTTTACAAACAAACTTGTACAATTCGATCCTATACGAGGATACGGGAGTACAATTTATTTAATCTGGGTATAAATTGCTATAGGTGTCTGATCTGCGGTCGATCACTTTAGCCCTTGGACTACACGATGTTGAAGAAGTGCCGTGGAAGACAGGATGCAGCTTCGGAGGTTGCGAAGGAGGGTGGATGCGCGATGCTGAAGGTCGTCGCCCCCTATTCCTTGCCTGAGCTCTGTATTCTTCTCTCTCTCTCTGTCTCTCCCTCTTGATCTCCAGTTCGGTGACCTTGTTCGATCCTTCTTTCAAAGTTTTGAGCTTTGATCTGATATTCTTGGCCAAATTTTCTGACCTTGGATCTGATATCGGTTTCTTGACCAATTTTTCGACCTTGGATCTGATATTGGATCTGATATCGGTTTCTTGACCAATTTTTTGACCTTGGATCTGATATCGGTTTCTTGACCAATTTTTCGACCTTGTTCCCCATTGACAAGGGCCTCTATTTATAGAGTCTTTGGTGACAGCGACCATTCCGTTGGTGTAGCAACCGAGGAGTGGAAAGTACAGTACCCTTTTACACAGCGGTTAAAGTAACCAATGCCTACGTATAGATGATCTTTTGACTGAGCGGGTGATGTGGGTCCAACTAAGGGGACACAACACGTACGGTTGCTACTAAGATCACGGCGTAAAAGCCACGTGGACAGGTATCCATTGTGTAGAAGAGGTTGGCGTAGAAGCCAAATGTCCGTCACCATGGCATAGAAGCCAAGTAGGCATAAAAGTCGAACGGGCATAGAAGCCGAGCAGGCATAGAAGCCGAGTAGGCGTGGAAGCCGAGTGGTCATAGAGACTGAGTAGGCGTGGAAGCCGAGTAGTCGTAGAGACTGAGTAGGCGTGAAAGCCGAGTAGTCGTAGAGACTGAGTAGGCGTGGAAGCCGAGTGAGCACAGGCCCTGAATGGGCGTAGAAGCCGCTGTATATCGTGCCAGAATGGGCGTAGAAGCCGCTTGAGCACAGATCCTGAATGGGCGTAGAAGCCGCTGCGTACCGTGCCAGGGTGCTGATGTGGACGTTTTTAGCCGGAATTACAGCTTTTGGAGATATAATCAAATCTTTGACAGAGATTTGCCATCATCCTGTGCATTAAATGCGAAGACGTGCCTTGAGGGGAAACTGTCACCGCTCTGTGCGTTTTGACGGAGGGACATGCCTTGAGGGGACACTGTCACCGCTCTGTGCGTTTTGACGGAGGGACGTGCCTTGAGGGGACACTGTCACCGCTCTGTGTATTTTGGCGGAGGGACGTGCCTTGAGGGGACACTATCACCGCTCTGTGTGCTTTGGCGGAGAGACGTGCCTCGAGCCCTGTACGAAGCGCAGCTTTTGACGTGGCAGGCGGTTTGTCTTCTGCGGAGCGTAAAACAGCCCATGTTTGCCTGTGTAAAACAAGGCAGCGTGTTCTCTTTTGCACGCGAAAGAGCGGTTTACGTCGGGGGATTTTAGTAAGCGCCGGTTTGGTGATATTTTAACCAAATCCTCTGCATTAAATGCTGAGATCCGCCATCATACTATGGAGCGCGTCCCGAGGGGTCTACCCCCGTTTTCAGCCGTCGTTTGGGTAGCTGTGCAGCACTTTTTGTCAGGAGTCAGAGGTCAGGTTTACTGCGTGACTGGACAGTTTCTTTTTGGGAATACGAAGCGTTCCTCGTACGCTTTAACGCTGCTTTGAGAGCAGCTGGGTTTTACGCCATGGAGGCGATGAAGAACCCTGTTTTACGCTGGATGGCTCTGAAGGCCTCTGCTTATGCTGCTCTGTATCAAGACGCTGCGTAGATCTTCCAAGCATTTTTTTATGCTTCTACAAGACCCCCTTCAAAGCTTTTAAATTCCTCGGAATTTGAAACGCTTTGAATGAAGCATGAACGGCCCCTCGTAACTCGAAACATTTCTGAATGGAGCGTTGAAACGGTCGATGCTGACTTTATGGCGGATTTATTGGGGACCGCTGTGATCTCTTTTGCCTATAAAAGGCGGGGGGGTAAACCTGTCTTCACCACATTCCCATTGTCATGCAGAGATGATCGCCGGAGTTTGTCGGATCGATCTGAGGAAGAAGGAGATCATGTTCTTCCAACATGTAGGGAGCCGTAAAAGACGGCGTCTTCGAGCAAGTGTCCACTGCAACGATGGATCATGGAAGCACATCTTAGCCTCCCTTGCTCGGGATAATCAGCAACTTTGTATGGCGTTGCCCCAGGAGAGAGGAAGGGTCGTATTGGCCCACACTGCTTGCAAGCAGTGCCTTCTCTCGATGCCTCTGGTGACGAGAGGCAGACAGACCGGCTAGCGTGGCGGTGGTCTGTAGGAAAGCAGATTTACCCTGCTTTCCTCCTGTTTGGAGGATGGGTCATCTGCCCAGTTCTGTATCCTCCTGCCACTGATCATCTTCTTGGATGAAGAGGAAGATCGCCGATGCCAGAACCTGTCAGAACAGATTCCGAGGGCGGCGTCCAGACGACGAGGGGGTATCTCCTTTGTAGATGGAGTTTCCTTCAGATATAATCATAAAAAATAGAGAAAAACCCTTGTAGATTGGATTTCCCTCATATGTAATCATGATTTTAATCTTTAATAAAATTGTCTTCTTTTCCATATGATCGTCTTGCCATACGTTGCTTGTGAAGTCTGAATAGGTGCAGCTTCGACACGTCTGAATCTTTACGCTGACTCTGATAGAAAGAGTATTAGGCCCTGTCCTTTATGCATAGCGGATAGTCCATAGAATGCTGCTGAGCTCTTTGAACATTTAGAACTATCTTGTTGCTAGAACTGCGTAGAATTTCTGAACTATTGCCTCTCTGATGAGCGGAATTTTATTTTGTTCAGAATTCGTCTTCAAGAATGATCTCTCGAAACTCCCTTGGAACAGGGTCGAGGTTTTTGGCTGTCAAACTGAGTTGCCACTTTGATAGACGAGATGTTCAGACTGGAATCTGGATGAACCTCCAGTTTTCTGGACCCGAGAGGAGTAATTTCTCAATGTTTGAACTCTGCATACTTCGGGTACTTGGGGATGCTTTGGGTCAAGAATGAGCATCTTCTGTGTGAACTCTTTTCACTTGACCGCCTTGGGGACTGTTTGGATATGCGGAAAGTCGTGGAGCGAAAAATCATGTCTGTAGCCTCTTGAGCGTAAAATACCATCGAGCGTGAAATCGTAAACTTGTGGTTCCTGAGCGTGAAGTCGTAGGTTTGTTGCCTCTCGAGCATAGAATGCTACAGAGCACAAAGGCATCCGGGCAAGAAAAACTATAGACTTGTAGCTGTCGAACGTAAAGCCGTTAGATTCGTAGCTGTCGAGCGTAGAAAAGCTCCTTTAGCGTAGGACTGTAGATCTGTAGCCTGTGAGCGTAGAACACCATCGAGCGTGAAATCATAGACCTGTGGTTCCTGAGCGTGAAGTCGTAGGTTTGTTGCCTCTCGAGCATAGAATGCTACCGAGCACAAAGGCATCCGGGCAAGAAAAACCATAGACTTGTAGCTGTCGAACGTAAAGCAGTTAGATTCGTTGCTGTCGAGCGTAGAAAGCTCCTTTAGCGTAGAACTGTTTGATTTGTAGCTCCTGAAAAGAAAATTTCTTCGAGCGTGAGGTTTGCGGATCTGTTGCTGCTGAGCGTAAACTGAGCGCCACCGAGCGTGAGATCGTCGATTTGGTATCTGCTGAGCGTAAAGTCGTGGGTTTGTGGCCTCTCGAGCATAAAAGCTACCGAGCACAAAGGCATCCGGGCGTAAAACCATAGACTTGTAGCTTGCGAGCATAAAATCGTAGATCCGTTGCTGTCGAGCGTAGAAAGCTCATTTAGCGTAGAACCCGCTGAACCGTCTTGCACGAAAAAACCTTTCGAATTCGCTGACTGTCCGTCTTCCAAGGGTAGTGGGCTGACGTAGCATCCAATCATAATCACCTATTAATTGCGAGATTTGGTTAGGGTCTCGAGGGGTTCGTCCGAGGATTCGAGGAGTCGACCCGGACTGTATATATATCCCCAGCTTCTGGAAAGAAAAACTTTTTATCTGTCTTCTGCGAAAGAGAGCTTTCGACTGTTCGAGTTTTTCTTTGTTCCTTCTCCGAGCACTTCAAGTCTTCAGAAATGGCGTCGAAACAAACCCCCTCTGCTAAGGGAAAGAGCATAGGTTCTTCTTCTCATTCTTCTGTCCCGGCGAGGGAATCTCCGGTCGGGCAAGGTGAACTTCCCTCTGAGGGGAGCATCCCGCCGACGACTAGCGCTCCCGGCTTTAGAGGTAGAACTTTTTGGGATGACACAAACGACGAAAAATCCTTCGCACACGTTGAACGTGACTGCGCTAGGTCGTCTTCCATGCTGATAGCCTCTTTTGAGGCAGATGACGCACGGAGGCGTTTTCATCTTTTATGCCCACATTTCTAATGTGTCAGCATAAAGACTCCGTATTTTCCTAGCTCTGGGCGTAAATAGCTCAGGCTACCAAAAATTAGCATATTTCGTAAAATTTGAATTTTACGTTTGTGGAGGAAACTTCCGGCGTAAGGTGACCAAATTTGTACAATCTTGGCGTAAAGCATAGACTGTCGTTTCCTTGGTCCGTGTGATTGTGCCAGACTTGTAATGACATATCTTCTTTGCATTATCTTGCAGTTGATCTGGGTGAGTCCCTATTGGCTGAGTTGATGGGCTCCGCAGCGGGGATGCTGCACTCGAACTATCTGGAGGATCTGTCCCATGTGGCATTTCCCATCTCTGGACCCCAGTATCCTGAGGGAAGGGAGCTCCTGATATCGACCCAGGGTGAGCGAATGCTGTTGAGTATGATCAACGGCGAACCCTTGGTACGTGTAGATGGAGAGCAGTACATAAAGCCAGCTTTCCTTTTTGGGGACATGATTGATAAACAGTCCCAGACGAAGCCCAAGAGGGAGCCTTGGGTTTTCCCTGCCGAGGATTTGGTCTTGTACCTGCCGACGATGCCGAGGGATTATCCTATCTCGGCCTTCTCCCATGCGACGCATCCCAGGAAGATGTCTTGGAAGCTGACTCCTGATCTTCACGGGAAGCCGGGGAAGATCTTTCATCTGAAAGGCGCTGACCAGGGGTCGTTTGTTAGTCGCCCTTCTGGCGTTGTGACGCTGTTCCGAGGACTGTGCCCGGGCAGTGTTCCAAGTGGATGTCTTATCTCTTCTGCAACGACTTCATGGGTCGAGGTGGGGTATATCCCAAGAAGAATCCTCGGTGCAATGGGTGGATCGCCCCAACGAACTCCCGATGGAGATGCCTAGTTGACTGGGCCTTAAAGAACTTCCAGAGAGAGTTGGAGGGCATTGGACTATATGCCGCTGTGAGTGCGACGAGCGTCGTGCTGCCTCCGAACCATAATTTGTTCCTGGCACTGATGGAGCGGTACATTCTGCTCACCGGGACCTTCACCACTCCACTAGGGGAGTTGGGGTTGGCCCTTCATGAGATGGCAGTTGTCTCGAGACTGCCAATGGAGGATACCCAATATGAAGAGTACGTTCTCACCAACCGGGAATTGGGGGATTTGGACCCTCGGGTGGCGGAAGTATATTAGGAGCTGATGTGTCAGTACTTCGCGTGCACCGCTTTTTATAACGAGCCTTCTGATTTGGCTCACACCACCAAGTGGATGTCTTATCTCTTCTTCCACCGAGCCAGGGCCGCCAGGTCGGAGAAAGCCTCGGGTGGTAAGAAAGAGCCCGTGAACTGCTTGGACGTCCTCAGTGCCCAGGTTGTGGAGACTCTTATGGAGGAGGCTGAAGCTCCGGATCAGATTCTTGTGGAGGGGGTAGGAAAGTACCCGGAAGGTACTAAGGCCTGTAGTTACTTGAGGTGTTGCCGCAGGCCTTTGTCTAAGGAGGCCCAGCTGGCTGGTTTCCTCTCCCTATGGCTGCGTCAAGTAGTGGTGCCGGGCACCGCGTCCGCGGACCGCATTCACCGTAACATCCTGTGGCCGGCAGTGCGCCTGGTGTTTGGGGCAAGACTGGGCTTGCTTCCTGCCATGGTGTGCCGTATACAGGCTGGCCTGAGGGCCATGACAGATGGGTTGCTCGTTGATGAAGCTCGGCGGGAGAGTTTCCCTAGGGTAGAATTACCATACTTATACTTGATGGGATGGTTAATTCTCCACAATTCTTGGGTTATGTCACCCGGTTCCGGTAGCAGCTCAGGGGGTATATTCCTATTGAATTACAGGGATTCCTCCTGGAATGTGAATACAGTTTTAGACTGTCGGCTGGTTTTGAACCTCAGCCATGGCTGGAAGATCCTTTGTACTCCCCCTCCTGTGCATCGCAACCAGTCAGGGCTGTGGCTCAAGGATTCAGGTCGAGGGAAGACCGTTCTCTTCTCAAGAGGCATTTAATTGGTTGGTCTGTATTAGACCTTCCCATCTGCTGTATAGGAGCAAAGACCATTGCTTCTTCGAGCCCTACCTGCCCAGTCTGTTCGCCAGGCAGTTCGGGTACGACCAGTTGCATGTGGGCAATGTCGTCACCAGCTTCAGGTCCAGGGGTGGACTCATTGATGGAGCTAGAGGGTGACGATATTTTATCATGGGTTGTACGGGGGCAATTTTTATCGTGCCGGTCGTTACAACCTCCACGGAGCTGCGCATCCTTCACTCCTACGCCAAGTTTTATGTGGCGGTTAACACTTTCCACCACGATTTTGACAGGAGTGGGAGCTTCAGGGTGCCTTCTGCCAAGCCTGGGGGAAGGGTCGAAGTCCCCTCGGTTTCTTCTAACGAGGGGGAGGAATCTGGTACTCCGGATGAGCCTCTGGTGTCGTTGCCGAGGTGTGTAGTGCCTCTGCCGGCGGGGGCTCTGGTAGTCTCTTCCGGGAAGCGACGGGCTTCTGCTTCGAAGGAAGCTTCCCTTCGTAAGAGGAGGAAGGAGACGGTTGCTCGTCCTCTACGTATTCCTGGTGTTGAGGTTCCCGGGAATGAGCCTGCATCTCCCTGTATCAGGGATGATTCTTTGGCCGGAGGTTCCTCGCCTTTCAGAGGGGGACCTTCTATAATTCTGGCTGGAGGCGCCGGAGAGTCCTCGCTAGAGGCTGCTGTCGCTGCGGCTGCTCCAAGCAGCGGAGCGGGATTGCCTGCGTGGCCCCAACAGATGGGAGAATCTTCCCTGAGGTCAGTAGCGGGCGAAGTTACTCCTGCTTTAGCGAGCGCGCTTAGCGAGACTCCGGTTGATGAACCTCGACCGCGTCTCGGGGAAGGCTTGACCGAGCTCTTGGCGATGTCGGTCGGCCCACCTCCTTCTCCAGGTATGACAGTTCGTATCGCGTCATTAAGGCGTGGCTTAGCTACATCTGCTGCAGATGCGTCGTATATGCCGTTGGCTCCGGGTAAATGTCGTTTCGATGTCTCCTCCTAGGAGGATTACCACTGTGTTTGACATTTTGCTTTCTTGTCCTCTTTTCAGGGGATGACGTCCACGGGGAGCATGGCGTTGAAGCGCCTTCCGGCTTTGTTCTGGCTCCTGGCGGTAACGTGGAGGTGCCGGATTTTGAGGCAGGAGTGTCTTCGGGGGCTAGCTCGCCCGGGGAGGTTTCGTCGTCTCAAGGGAAGGACGAACCTGTCATCGCGACCTCGCCTGTTGCGAGTATGCCGATGACTTCGATTGTCGCTATCGCACCTTCTTCGGGCGTGCCACCCGTTGAGGCGGCGGTGGCTACCTCGTCTGCAATTGTGGCCGCTCCGGGCCCTCAGTCGGGTTTAGTCGCGTTGATCGAGCAGCATTCCAGCCTCGTCTACACTGGCTTAAAAATGATGATACCGATGGTGTTGGCGAAGAACCTTGACTTCGAGCTCCTGAAGAAGACTTCTCAGCTTTCGATCGAGGTTGTCAGGGGGCTTGGCAATCCTGGAGTGGCTGACGCTCTGGAGGCGGGGGTTAATGGTTTAGAGCAACCCATTAACGAATACTTGCAGCGGACTGAGGGCAGCCTTGATGCTGATGTCCAGGCTCGGTACGACCTCATGTCTGAGAGGTTCGCTACAAAGCTTGAAAGCCTAGACAACTCTATCCAGATGCATAAGCTGGAGATGGATAGGAGAAGAGCTATTATGGAAGAAGCCCTTGCCGTTGAGATGCAGTGTCGATCCGAGCATGAAGGAAATGCGGCGAGGGCCTCCAAGCTGCGGGAAAAACTTGCTCGAGCAGAGGAGTGGGCTTCCCAGTCGTTGGCAGGTTTGGAGGTAGCGTCTGGTCGACTGAGCGAAGCGCGACAGGATCTGGACCGTACGGAAGCTGCCCGTACGGGCTATCTTCGGGCAAGGGCTAATCTGACCCTTACGCATACTCCGGAGGCACGGCTGGAGCAGGCTCGCGCCGATGCTTGGGCCCTTAGGAATGAGAGGATAGCTGCACTAGAGCGGCAGATTCATGGCCTGATTACTCTGCCATCTTGATGTACCCCTTCCTATGTAATTCTGCCTTCTTCGGGAATGAATAACAGCGACTCTTTTCTGACTGTTGTGGACCCATCATTTCGGAATGTAAATGACAGGTTAGGTGAGAGTGATATCAGAGGTAGTATGGACGTGATAAACTCTCGATAAACTTCTTAGCGGGACATATCTATTCAGAGGTCATGCGGACATGATAGAGTGTAACCCAACTAATTATGTTTTTGGAAGTAGTTTTGTCAGAATCGAGGTCCTTGCTATTTTCCTTTTTGAGCAGGAGAGATTAGGCATAGTACCTTTTCAGGAATTTGCCGTTGATAGGAGCCATTAACAGATCTCCGTTGGGCTGGGCTATCCTGTATGCGCCGTTTGAGAACGTTGTCTCGATCACATAACGGCCTTCCCATTTGGGCTGGAATTTGCCTTTACTTCTGTGAGTTAGAATCATCGGCCTTCTCACGGCTAGAACTAGCTCGCCGACTTTGAACACTCTTTCCTTTACTTTATGATTGAAAGCTTTGGAAATACGTGCTTGGTAGAGCGCGATGCGCTGCTGAGCTTGGAGGCATTTCTCGTCTAATCCTTCCAGCTCTTGGAGCCTCAACAGGTCATTCTTTTCTCGAGTCAGCTCACTAGTCACGGCTATTCGGAGCGACGGGATCTGGATTTCGATAGGAAGGACCGTCTCGCTTCCGTAGACTAGTGAAAAGGGGGTACAACCTGTTGGTGTCCGTACCGTTGTGCGATATGCCCAGAGACATTCGCCCAGCTTCTCGTTCCAGTCTCTTTTGTTTGAAGAAACGAACTTCTTCAGGAGTTTGATAATGGTTTTGTTGAAGGCTTCCGCCAAACCATTAGCAGCTGGATAATATGCCATAAAGGCAATATTGTGTATCCGGTTATTATCGTAAAACCGATGAAACGCTTGGCTGATGAACTGAGGTCCATTATCGTGGATTATCCTTCGGGGAATCCCAAAGCGATAAATGACATGGTGCTTGATGAAGCTGATTACGTCAGACGCCTTTACTTCAGCCAGAGGGATTGCTTCGGCCCATTTGGAAAAGTAATCTATGATGGCCAGTATGAACCGGTGGCCTCTGGAGGAAGACAGGTGAATGGGCCCAACGATATCCATACCCCAGGCTTCGAAGGGCCAGGATACAATCGTAGGATGTAGATATTCAGACGGTTGATGTATGAAGTCTGCATGGACCTGGCAGGCCCTGTATCGTTTTGCATAGCTGATCGCGTCTGTGATCATAGTGGGCCAGTAATAGCCTATTCTCCTGATGCGGTCCTGCAGCTTAGGACCGGGCTGATGCGCTCCGCATACGCCATCGTGAGCTTCACGGATAATCTGCTGTGCCTCGGCGCCAGCGAGACATCTTAACAGCAGTCCGTCGTAGGTCCGACGATACAGGTATTGTGAAGATGCATCGAAGTAGAAGCGTAACGATCGTCTCTTGACGGATACTGCTTCTTTGGGGTCCTCTGGCAAGATTCCATGTGCCACGAAATCTATAAAGGGACTCGTCCAATCTCTTGTAGGAGGATCGGCGTTTACAACGTAGCTGCGTTCTAGGTGACAGCTGTTCTTCACGCAGAATAAATCTCTGTTAAGAAGGATTACCGAATCCTGCCTTCTTATAGGGGTGGCTAAGTCCGCAGCTAGGCTGGCCAGGGCATCAGCTTCCAGATTCTGAGATCGAGGTACATGCTCTAGGAAGAACCCTTTGAACGCCATGGCTATCTCGACCGTTGCTTGGTGATAGGGGATGAGGTCTGGATTCCGGACTTCGTATATCCCCCTGACTTGGTTGACGATGAGCAGAGAATCGCCGAAAGCTTCCAGGGATTCCACCCCCAGCTCTTTAGCGACTTGGAGCCCGATTAGCAGGGCGTTGTATTCTGCCACATTGTTGGAGCAAGGCTCGCTAAGAGAATATGCTCGGTAGATGACGAGCTGATCTGGAGTAACTAGGACGACTCCTACTCCTGAAACGACGTTTCCCTTAGGACCGACTCTGGAGGCGCCATCGAAGAATAGTTGCCATACGTCACTTTCTCTTGCAAAATTATATTCCGCAACTTCATCGGGGATGTCTTCGTATAGTTTGGAGGTCTCCGGGATTGGATGAGCTGCTAGGAAGTCGGCTAGTGCTTGGCCTTTGATGGACTTCTGTGGGACGTAGACCATGTCATATGGCGTCAGTAGCATTGCCCAAGTTGCGAGTCGGGAGTTAAGGGCACTTGGCTTGCTCATCAGCACCCGGAGAGGGTTGATCCTGGAGATGATATGAATAGTCTGGCCGGCGACGTAGTGTCGCATCTTCTGGACAGCGAACATCAGAGCCAAGCATTCCTTCTCCACTGGGTTGTACCGGTGTTCGGCCCCGACCATCATCCTGCTGAGGTAGTAGATAGCCTGTTCATGACCCGCATCGTTCTTCTGTGCAAGGAGAGCTCCTAGCGAATGATCCATTGCCCGAACGTACAGCAAGAAGGGTTTTCCTATTATGGGAGGCACCAGAACTGGTGGACTGGTTAGGTAGCGCTTGATATCCCCAAACGCTTGCTGGCAGGTTTCGTCCCATATGAAGGACACACCTTTCTTCATGAGGTGAGAGAAGGGCTGACATCTCCCCGAGAGGTTGGATATGAATGGCCGGATGTAAGCCAGACGTCCTTGGAACCCCCTGAGTTCCCTCAGATTACGGGGTGGTCGTATTGCTACGATCGCCTAAACTTTGTCAGGATCTACTTCGATGCCTCTGGTGGTAATGACAAATCCCAGGAATTTGCCACTGGATACCCCCAGAAAGGACTTTGTAGGGTTCATACCGCCCTCAGGTCTCGAACGTGATCACCTTTGAGGCGGCTTTTGACAGCTATGTCGTCCACGTAATATTCCACTGTCTTGCGTAACTGCTCACGGAATATGTTACTCATAGCTCGTTGGTATGTAGCCCCGGCGTTCTTTAATCCGAAGGGCATGACCGTATAGCAATATACCCCCAGTGGTGTCCGGAAGGCAGTGTGCTTTTCGTCTTCCGGATGCATCTTGATCTGATTGTATCCCGAGAACCCGTCCATAAAAGACATGCGCTCGAAGCCGCAGGTATTGTCGATCATGATGTCCGTGATGGGAAGGGGGAATTCATCTTTGGGGCAGGCCGCATTCAGATCTCGGTAGTCGATGCAGATACGTACCTTCCCATTTTTCTTCATGACTGGGACAACGTTGGCGACCCAGTCGGGATATTGTTCTTCCCGGATGAAACCGCAGGTCATCAACTTCTTGACTTCGTCCTCGATGGCGTCCATCATATCCGGGCAAAACCGACGTTGGTGTTGTTTCACTGGCTTCGAATCGGTCGAAATATTGAGCTTATGAGTAGCTACCCTCGGGTCTAGGCCTGGCATATCCTCATAACCCCATGCAAAGACGTCGATATATTCCTTTATCAGCTGTATGATCTCTTCCTTTTCGACTGGGGGAAGACTGTTACTGATAAATATTGGCTTTGGTGAGAGCTCACCCCCAACATTGACTTGGATAACTTCGTCCTTGGTGGGAGGTTCTCTCTGCTCGAAGCGAAATTCCCACTGTGTATCCATTTGTTGAGCCCAGGGGTCATTCTCGAACGGCTCAAACTTTGGGGTTGTGACTCCATCGGGGATGGAGGTACACATCTGCTCAGAGGTGATATGGACACGGCAGTTTTTGTGGACTTAACATCACTGGCGTGCTTAGAATTTAAGTACGGATGTTAAGTGTAGATGACAATCAATATCAGAGGTAATATGGACATGATGATTGACGGCCGAAAGTTTTATTCAGAGGTAATATGAACATGATAAACTTTTGTGATTGTGACTCCATCGGGGACGGAGGTACACATCTGCTCAGAGGTGATATAGACATGGCTGTTTTTTGTGGACTTAATATCATTGGCGTGCTTAGAATTTAAGTACGGATGTTAAGTGCAGATGATAATCAATATCAGAGGTAATATGGACATGATGATTGATGGCCGAAAGTTTTATTCAGAGGTAATATGAATATGACAAACTTTTGTGATTGTGACTCCATCGGGGACGGAGGTACACATCTGCTCAGAGGTGATATGGACATGGCAGTTTTTTTTTGTGGACTTAACATCACTGGCGTGCTTAGAATTTAAGTACGGATGTTAAGTGTAGATGACAATCAATATCAGAGGTAATATGGACATGATGATTGACGGCCAAAAGTTTTATTCAGAGGTAATATGAATATGGCAAACTTTTGTGATTGTGACTCCATCGGGGACGGAGGTACACATCTGCTCAGAGGTGATATGGACATGGCAGTTTTTTGTGGACTTAACATCATTGGCGTGCTTAGAATTTAAGTACGGATGTTAAGTGTAGATGACAATCAATATCAGAGGTAATATGGACATGATGATTGACGGCCGAAGGTTTTATTCAGAGGTAATATGAACATGACAAACTTTTGTGATTGTGACTCCATCGGGGATAGAGGTACACATCTGCTATCCCGCTGAAGTGATCGTTCCCTTGTTTTTTTATAAACGCAGAGTGATGACCTTAGCATCGATTAATTCCTGAATTCTCCTTTTTAGCACATAGCAGGTCCTTGTAGGGTGATGAGTGTACCGATGGAAGAGGCAATAATCTGGGTCGTCGACTCTGTCGGCCCTCTCAGGGTATCTGATGTCGGGTAGCTGAAGCTTATGTTCTCCCCTCAATATATTGAAGATTTCAACTATGTCATCTTCTTTGAAGGAGAAAGTTCCTTTTGGTCGCAAGGCTCCTGATGCCTGAGTTTCACGGTCTTCCGGGAAGATTGCCGTTGTTGTGTCATCTTCGACTCTCGAGGACCTTCCGCCCCTAGCCTTGGACGCTGCTTTGTTTCGTCGAGGTGAGTTACCACCGGACGCGCTGTGGCCTTTGGTCAAAGAAACTGATTCAGCAGGAGTTGCCTCTGGTGGTACAGGATTAGATTTTGAAGTTTTAGGTTTTGCAGCATATCCCAACCCGAAACGAGTTTGTTGATGGTGGAAAGTACCCTGCAACGGTGTTCGTCGGCCTTTGCCATAGTTGAGGCCTTGCTTTGATTTTAAATCATAACCCTTGTTCTGTATAATCTTCAAAGCTTGTGGGCTATACCTGTGGATTTGCATTTTTCCACTCTCAGGCTCGTGGAATTCTTCCTGTTCAACCGGACCGCTCCGCTTGTGTTTGAAGACTATCGGATGCTGATCGTCATGGGTAGGAGGGACAATAAAGGCTCCATTTTCATATGGTTCATACATCATGATGACATTAGATGTCGTTGCATCTTCCCATACGATCGCTCCCCGTTTGACAGTTAGGGGTTCTAAAACTTGTTTACGACTCCTGTCTTTGTCTTTCTGGATCAAATAGGTACGCAGGTCAGGAGGTTTTGCAGAAGAAGAAGACGGAGGCTTGTTTCTTCTGTTCCCATCAGCGGGTATGCGGAGGATGGGCACCATGGTTTCCCCTATGCCACCTGTATACAACAGGTTGGCTATCTGGGCGGCGGATAATCCCCTGGGAGGGAGTCTTTCCGCGATCTGAGCTTGTTTTACGCCGAGGGACTGTGCCTGGCATAACTTGGGGATTCGCTCAGTCTGGCGTTAAGCTGGAGAGGCCCTCAGTTGGCCACTAGCTTCTCAAATAATCCAGAGAATAGGTGAATTATTCTTTTGCTGGCGTAAAGGCCGATTAGTTGAGTATTCGCCCGCTTGCTTCCCCTTGCGGAGATCGCAGCGCTCATCTGGTTCACCGTAGAGGTCAGATGTCGTCCTGCGCCTGGAGCGTGATCTGTACTTCTGATTTGGCGTTGAGGCACCTTCGGAAGTTTCGTCTGTACCGCACGTAGCGGAAGACAGGTTCCTACGCATGGAGCGCAAAGGATACTTCTGGGTCGACGCTGAGGCTTTGCCCGACGTTTTGTCTGTACCGCGCGTAGCGAAAGACTGATTTCTGCGCGTATAGCACAGTGGATACTCCTGGGTTAGCGCTGAGGCTTTACCAAAAGTTTTGTCTGTACCGCGCGTAGCGGGAGACTGATTTCTGCGCATATAGCGCAGTGGATACTCCTGGGTTAGCGCTGAGGCTTTACCAGAAGTTTTGTCTGTACCGCGCGTAGCGGGAGACTGAATTTTACGTGCGGGGCACGGAGGGAGCGATGCTACCACCTCATTGGTCGGAGAGATCGGAGAGATCAGAGAGTCCACAGGAATGGCGGAGGATGTCTTGGGCATCCACACTTTGCGTAGCTTCCTGTTATCTTGGACGGAGAGAGAGTGAGAGCTACCCCCAGTCCGAAGCATGTCTTCGTAGGCAGATTGGTCGAAATGAACGACCAGTGTCTTCTTCACGGTTTCTACAGATACCGCATCGTGTTGAGCAATTACTTCCTCGTCAGAAGAGAAAGACGTCTCCAGCAGAGTCGCCATCTTGTTTGTGGTATTAAACGAAAGAATGAAAGTGTATTTCAATGACAGGGTTTATACGAGACCCGTGCCCTTTGGTTTACAAACAAACTTGTACAATTCGATCCTATACGAGGATGCAGGAGTATAATTTATTTAATCTGGATATAAATTGCTATAGGTGTCTGATCTGCGGTCGATCACTTTAGCCCTTGGACTACACGATATTGAAGAAGTGCCGTGGAAGACAGTATGCAGCTTCGGAGGTTGCGAAGGAGGGTGGATGCGCGATGCTGAAGTTCGTCGCCCCCTATTCCTTGCCTGAGCTCTGTATTCTTCTCTCTCTCTCTGTCTCTCCCTCTTGATCTCCGGTTCGGTGACATTGTTCGATCCTTCTTTCAAAGTTTCGAGCTTTGATCTGATATTCTTGGCCAAATTTTTCGACCTTGGATCTGATATCGGTTTCTTGACCAATTTTTTGACCTTGGATCTGATATCGGTTTCTTGACCAATTTTTCGACCTTGTTCCCCATTGACAGGGGCCTCTATTTATAGAGTCTTTGGTGACAGCGACCATTCCATTGGTGTAGCAACCGAGGAGTGGAAAGTACAGCACCCTTTTACACAGCGGTTAAAGTAACCAATGCCTACGTATAGATGATCTTTTGACTGAGCGGGTGACGTGGGTCCAACTAAGGGGACACAATACGTACGGTTGCTACTAAGATCACGGCGTAAAAGCCACGTGGGTAGGTATCCATTGTGTAGAAGAGGTTGGCGTAGAAGCCAAATGTCCGTCACCATGGCATAGAAATCAAGTAGGCATAAAAGCCGAACGGGCATAGAAGCCGAGCAGGCATAGAAGCCGAGTAGGCGTGGAAGCCGAGTGGTCGTAGAGACTGAGTAGGCGTGGAAGCCGAGTAGTCGTAGAGACTGAGTAGGCGTGGAAGCCGAGTAGTCGTAGAGACTGAGTAGGCGTGGAAGCCGAGTGAGCACAGGCCCTGAATGGGCGTAGAAGCCGCTGCATATCGTGCCAGAATGGGCGTAGAAGCCGCTTGAGCACAGATCCTGAATGGGCATAGAAGCCGCTGCGTACCGTGCCAGGGTGCTGATGTGGACGTTTTTAGCCGAAATTACGGCTTTTGGAGATATAATCAAATCTTTGACAGAGATTTGCCAACATCCTGTGCATTAAATGCGGAGACGTGCCTTGAGGGGAAACTGTCACCGCTCTGTGCGTTTTGACGGAGGGACGTGCCTTGAGGGGACACTGTCACCGCTCTGTGCGTTTTGACGGAGGGACGTGCCTTGAGGGGACACTGTCACCGCTCTGTGTGCTTTGGCGGAGAGACGTGCCTCGAGCCCTGTACGAAGCGCAGCTTTTGACGTGGCAAGCGGTTTGTCTTCTGCGGAGCGTAAAACAGCCCATGTTTGCCTATATAAAATAAGGCAGCGTGTTCTCTTTTGCACGCGAAAGAGCGGTTTACGCCGGGGGATTTTAGTAAGCGCCGGTTTGGTGATATTTTAACCAAATCCTCTGCATTAAATGCTAAGATCCGCCATCATACTATGGAGCGCGTCCCGAGGGGTCTGCCCCCGTTCCCAGCCGTCGTTTGGGTAGCTGTGCAGCACTTTTTGTCAGGAGTCAGAGGTCAGGTTTACTGCGTGACTGGACAGTTTCTTTTCGGGAATACGAAGCGTTCCTCGTACGCTTTAACGCTGCTTTGAGAGCGGCTGGGTTTTACGCCATGGAGGCGATGAAGAACCCTGTTTTACGCTGGATGGCTCTGAAGGCCTCTGCTTACGCTGCTCTGTATCAAGACGCTGCGTAGATCTTCCAAGCATTTTTTCATGCTTCTACAAACTTGATCCATCATCTCTGTCTCTGATTCAGATCATTCTGAGTATAGACACACTTTAAGCTCTTATGATCTGTATAAATCTCCATAGTCTTTCCGTATAAATAGTGCCTTCAAAGCTTCAAAGCAAATATTACAGTTGCAAGCTCCAAGTCATGAGTTTGGTAGTTCTTCGTATGGATACTCAACTGCCGAGAACCATATGCTACCACCTTAACATGCTACACAACGACACAAACTAATCCATTTTCGAAAGCATCGCTATAAATAATAAATTCTCCCGATCCAGTAGGTATGGTCAAGATCGGTGTTGTAGTTAGGCACTTCTTCAACTCATCAAACGCCATTTGACACTCCTTTGTCCAAATAAACTTTTGGCCCTTGTGGGTCAACCTTGTCATAGGCTCTGCAATCCTCGCAAAATTCTCCACAAACCTCCGGTAATATCCGACAAGTCCTAGAAAATTTCACACCTCTGAGACGTCGGTTGGGGTCGGCCACGTCTCTACTGCTGATATCTTAGCTGGATCCACAGATATGCCTTCTCCCAAGATAAAATGCCCAAGAAAAGTGACATGATCTAGGAGAAACTCATACTTGCTCAGCTTAGCATATAACTTCTGATGACTCAATGTTTCTAGCACCTTCCTCAGATGTTCCTCGTGCTCCTCATGGCCCTTTGAGTACACCAATATGTCGTTGATGAATATGACCATAAACTGGTCCAAGTACTGATGGAATAATTGGTTTATTAAGTTCATAAACATAGCTGGCGCATTTGTCAATCCAAAGGGCATTACCAAGAACTCGTAGTGACCATAGCTAGTCCTGAAAGCTGTCTTCTGAATATCCTTGCACCGCATCTTCACTTGATGGTATCCTGATCTCAAATCAACCTTAGAAAACACCTGTGCTCCTGTCAGTTGGTCAAAAAAGTCATTAATCCACGGTTGAGGGTACTTATTCTTGATGGTCACTATATTAAGGGCTCTACTCTCGATGCATATACGGACTATTCAATCTTTCTTTGGTATAAACAATACTGGGACTACCCAAGATGATGCACTTGGCCTATTGAATCCCTTGTCTTGCAACTCTTGCAACTACACCTTCAGCTCATCTAGACCTTCTTTGTTATCCAATACACATTAGAAGATATCGGTGCTGCTCCCAGTACTAACTCAATAGTAAACTCGACTTACCAATCCGGTGGTAGACCCGGCAACTCGTCTGGAAAGACATCTGCAAACTCCTTAATAATCGGTGGTGGCGGATCTTCTATCTCCATGCAAGCTCCATCTAATTGGCCTACTCCTTTCTCTGTAGTTCCTCTTATGAACACAAACTCTGGGTAACCTGACGTCTTAAACATAGCACAACCTTTATGGAAATCTAATATTGCATGATATTGGCTAAGCCAATTTATCCCCAATACTACGTCAAAATTTGGCATTAGAAATACCAAAAGTCAAGCTCTCATCTCCCGACCATAAATAATAACTGAACAAGTCCTACAGGCACTAGTTACAGGCACTATTCCTCCGCCGGTAAGAATCCTCCAACACTTAGGCAAGGATGAAGTAGCTATTATATGCATTGCTATAAATCTAGATGATATGAATAAAAGAGTGGCCCCAGAATTAAATAAAATAGTGGCAGGTAGTTATCCGACTATAATAATATCTGTAATAGCCTCTCCTTCAGTCTCTTCTCCTTCTTGATTCAGACAAAATACTTGTCCTTGGCTCTGAGCTACTGCCTGCTGTCTGTCTCTCTCGAACTGTACTGTATGCGATGCCAATGGAGGTCCTCTCTGCTGACTTCCCGGTGCTGGTAAACGAGGTAATCCTCCTCCTTGGTTGGTTGCTTTCGGTGCTTGTACTACTAGCGTCTGCCCACCAAATGGAAATATGGCTCTATGTTATGGACAATCTTGAGACTCATGATGTCCCGCTCCGTAGATCAAGCAATCCCCCAGTTTCTTCCTATACTCCTTTTGTAGGTGCCCCTTCTTGCCGCAGAAATGGCAAGCTAGAGACTCTCTAAGCTAGTAGGGTCCCTTCCTCTGTTGCTGATGATGTCCCATTGGTCATCTGATAGGCCCTCCTTATTACATCTTTGCTGGTCCTTACTGAATCCTTTGTTGATTTCTTTTCCCCTACTGATGGCCTCCTGAATCATGGCCTTTGTCAATAATTCAGCATAAGATATCCGAGACTGTGAGCTGGTATAGTGTTGAAGCTCCTTAGTCAGCCCGTGATGAAATCTCTTAGCTTTCACCAAGTTATTGGGCATCAGAACGGCGCCATATCTACTGAGGCAACTAAACTCTGAGTCATACTCATCGACTGTCTTGTTCTCCTACTCTAGATGGAGAAACTACTTGTTTAATACATCCTTCATATTGGCCGAAAAGTATATCTTCTCAAAATTCTCCAAGAATTATTCCCAAGTCAGGTGTGTACCCAATTGGTTCTCCATCGATTCCCATCAGTGATGAGTGTTCCCTTCTAATTGAGTCCTCACGCCTGTCATCTATAAGTTCGTAGGCAGCTGTGACGCCTCCAAAAGCTTCCTAGTACTGGTTATCCAAGTTGTGGTCTCCTCTGGACTCTCATTGCTTTTATATAAGTTGGGGTTCATTTGCACAAAATCCTTAATTGAACCAACAAGCGCTTGTGGCACTGGAGCTAGTGTTTGGGCCGGTACGGGTGCTAGTGCATCCATCCTTTCAAGTGCTGCCAAGAATTTTTGCCTCATCTCGGCGGCTTCCTACTTCTGCTCTGACGCTTGCTGCCTCTGCTTGGTAGCCAGTGCGGTAGTCTGTTGTCTTTGTTCCTGTATCACCATCTGGAAGAATTGGAACATCTGCGTCTGGTCATCCTGTGGTGCTAATGGAGTTGGGGGAGCTCCATTAGGAATTACTGGAGGAGCTGGTGGAACTGGATTGTCAGTCTGTCCGTCCGGTCTTGGAAGTCGAGGAGTCGTCGATGCCTCTCCTGGTGATTAGCCATCGACCCCTGGAGACGTGTTGCCCCGGTAGCGGCACATCTGTTATACAAATTCATCTATCTACAAGAGATAAACGAAAGATTAGGAAGAGTACATGAGGAAGAGTACATGAATCAAGCAGGATGTAAGCATTTATTCAAGTAGAATGGATTAGGAGGAAGTTGAGTTATAGTCAAACATGGATGAGACCTAAAACTCAAATCCTAGGTACAGGTCCGCTAGGTTTAGTTATGTAACCGAAATGGCTATCTCGACCTGCATAGGCCATAACTAAAAATATGTCACGCCACAGTCCCAAAATACGTAGGACCAGGTATACGTACACATGTCAGCTGTACAAACAAGTATAGGAACCCAATTTAATGGACCTAACCAGTTGTAGTACGCTATAAAATATAACTAAGACTCCATATCACAAGCAAGAAAAATCTAGTCTCATCCATAATATCTTACAGAATATGAAACTGAATAAAATAGACTAAGTCTCAGAATTCACTATAAAAGAATACCTAGAGGAGAACAATCCACAAAAATGAGTATAAAATAATACTGAAAGAATACAACTAAGCAATAAAAAAATAGTCCCAAAATACTAAGCAACTATCATCCATGAATGAATGCTTAAAGAAACTCCTATGGTTCCACCTCGAAGTCCTCGTTTGCAAAATCTTTAACTCCATAATCCGTCGGCTATAAGTGCTCGTCGGGATTTAGAAACGGTGCCAGGTCCTCAGAGGTACATAACAAGTATACAAGAAATCGACATGCATGAAAGTAAAACAGTAAACAATAAATAGGGTAACTAAACTATCTATGTGATGTGCACTCGAGACATCTCTAATGGAGCCAACAAATTGGTATACCGTCGGTATAATATAGTATATCGTTGATGTGTTGTTCCAAGTAGGCAAAAAGTTACTGGAAAATAAAGTTCCATAAATCGGTATACCGTCGGCACAGTCCAGTATGCCATTGGTATGTCGGCCAAAACAAATATCCTGAAGTCGATCAACAAATGTCTGCAGGATCGGTATACCGTCGGTATACTATAGTACAACATCGATATGCCAATATGTTTCACAAAAAAAATCTAGAAATCAAGTCAGTCAAAATCGGTATATCGCGGTATACAGTATTATACCGTCGGTATGTCGGTTTCCAAGAATAAACATGGTTATGTCAAGTCTAATTTTTGGGTCCCAAATCAAACCCCAAAAATTACCAGAACCAAGTCTAACAAGAAGTCAACTCTAGGGTAAGACTTATATCACAATATGGACTAAATATCATGGTCACAACTCTGGTACGGTTTCCATTATTGAGTTACCAAAAAGGGACAGAACGAGATTCTACCAGAAATCAAAACCGAGATGGTCACTATGCTAGAAATCATGATATGAACACTAATAGTAAATCAAGTCTAAGCTAAAAATCATTAACCAAAGCTCCAGAAAAGTAAAACGACAGAAAGTAAAAGAAGTTCACGAAATCGACAAGGTATACTCGCCTAACGCGAGCTCCCAGCCTAAACCTTCTAGTCTACCACCACGAAGGGGTTCAGAAACCATACTCCAGGTCTCAAGACCATGCTTCCAAGCTCGAGAGAGAAATAGAAGAAGAGAGAAGAGAGAAAGAGAAATAAATAAATAAAATATCTCAAGTACTATTTATAGAGAAATATCACGAAAATATCTCTAAAGTGAAACAAATATCTGGCTGACAGTATACCGTCGGTATACTATAGTATGTCATCGGTATATCGGTCAGGTAGTAAAGTTTCAATTATAGGAATTTTTGAGCTTCCTCGAGATCAAATAAATTACAATAACTAGCACAAAATACGTATCTGCATAAAATATAAATATTGTGAGACGAGTCTCACATCTTGTGCCGTTGTGCCAGAGCTTTCTTATTGTTCCACTCTCAAAATTTTTTGCAGCAATCTTCAAGTCTTTAAAATTCAATAGCAGAATGAGAGAAATAGAATCTTCTCGTGTTGTTGTGCTAGATCTTTCTTATTGTTCATCTCTCCAGGTTGTTTGCAACATTTCCTATATTTTTTGTCTTCGCATGCAATTCTCTGTCGTCGTATGCATTTTTCATCGTCGAGTGATCCAAGGTGTAAAGTGATCGTCCGCAGATCAGATCTCTACAACTATACTTTCTTAGAATCAATTGTACTTAGATTCTTGTTTAGGATATTTTTTGTACTTTTTTTCTTTTTAACAGTTTGTAACACAAAAGTTTCGTATAAACTTCTCCTCGCAAACAACGATAGTGACTCTGTTGGGGACTTGCTTTTCCTCTAACGAGAAGGTGATAACTCAACTCGACACTGCTTCGGTCGGCTACACGCAAAAGACCTTGGTTGTGAAGTTTGACCAACAGGCATATGATAAAATACTCCATTCAAGGGGTATTACTCACCCCTCATCCGCACTCAAGTTAAAAAAAAACTCGCAAAGTGTAGGTGACCAAACCTCTTCATGAATATCCCAAAATTGTTGCCAACAAGGGAAAGAGCATTATGATTGATGAGAGTTCCCCTGTCAATTATGTTCAGATAAATGACTTAGTGGAGAATTTCCTTGCTTTAAACAAGGGATATAATTCCCGCAACTTGCACAATTTCAAGAAAAGGGTGATCCCTGCCGAAGCTTCTGAATCCCTTGCGTTAAACAAGAGATACAATTCGTACAACTCCCACAATTTTGAGCAGAGGGTGATCCACACCCAAGCTTCTCAACCCGCACATATTTGCTCTAATATCGAGGCAAGCAAGGGATGGACACCGCTGTCCAAACCAACCAGTGCACGAATGAAGGATAAGTCAGGGGGAATCATTCACCTAACTTCTTGATTACGTGCACAGTGGAGGGAAAATTATGCGCCACTGGTGTGCCAGGTCAAGACCTTCATACAAAATTAAATGCGTGTAGACAAACTGTGCCAACTTTGTCTGCACCACAGGAGCAATCTCTACACAACATGCTGATTATGCATGTGTGAACAAGAGGACTATTAGAGACAACTTTCTCTCCTCCCTGAAGAAAAAAAACTTGAGATATGATGAATCACTTGCCAATCAAGCCAGCACATCACTTTATACACAAGGGACTAAAAATGTGCACAGAATATTCAATATTTCTCATGTAAAGAGGCAGAGTTTGTCCTCTTCCTCCTCTTCTCTTCCTTCTTTTGATTTACGTGAGCTTATTGTATAAAAACGTAAAGAGAGAGTCCCTTCCGACATTAAAACGGTGTTATCTAATGAACATTGTTGCAATTGTCATAGAGTTGTAATTGAATATTGTTTTGCATCAGCAAAACAGTCTGTGTTTGACCGATTGACTTACACTATGTCTCCTAAGCCCCAACATACAAAGCAATTTGACAACCAGGAGAACGATGACGAACCATTCTTTGCTTCAGCATATATGGCTTTGTATCTTTCCCGTGGAATGAGACAATCACGACAAAGTTCTTCAACAACACCCAGCCAGAGGAGATTTGACCAACTCGTCGACTCCTTTGAAGGAGTATACCAAAATGCTCGTTCTCGAAGACGGGAGCTTGTTCGTCACGAGAATCCCTATTCCTCATAATTCGAGGCTGGGGGTAGCAATCCTTCTGATTCTGAAACTGTCAGTGTAGACTCCAACTACACAGCACTTTTTACCAATCCCTTTGTCGTACACAGGGATATTATAGTTTACGCCATCGGTGATGAACAAAAAGCTTCTCCATCAGAAGCCACTGAATAATGCCTTAACTTATTAGAGGTCGCTCTCAAGGACATGCACACCATGATGTAAAATATGCATCAAATAATGACAGTATAATATTCTGCTACACCAGCACCCGTCCAAGTGGCTTTATTCATACATGTGCAGCCTACTCCTGGAACAATGCCTCTGTAGGATAACACAATTTTAGAAGCGGTCATAAACCAAGAGTTAGTAGCACCAACTCTTAATCCTCTCAATATTGGGGGTGGATCTCTGTCGGTGATGATTCATATTCAACCAGGATCCTATCAGTCAGCCGCACCACTCCGACTAGAAGATCCTCTCGAAGCTATCAAAGATTTGCGTGCACAGGTCGATCTTTTAAAGAACAAAGACCAACTCCATAAGCTAGGGGTAAAATATCCTTATCTACTACATTGGAATAATGTTCTATACCCTCTTAAATATAAACCCCAATCGATGGTCTTGTTTGAAGGTAGGGCATCACCGAGCCAATATATCAATTACTTCAATATGATGATGTCTTATCTGCAGAAAGAGGATGCTCTCCTTACCAGATTGCTCATGGGATGCTTGACCGGCATAGCCTACGATTGGTATCATTGTTTACCTGATAACTGCTTATCCTAGTTTGATGAAATAAAGTATCTTTTCCTTTCATGATTCTACGAGCGAGGCATGGATATGGAGATGTCTTCACTCATCGATATCAAACAGATGCAAAAGTAATCCACTCGTGAATTCGTTGTGCATTTCAGGCAGGAAATTCTAAAGTTACCCCCCGGTATTCTAGACTCCGCATTCATTGATAGATACAAAAAGAACCTACTGCCTATAGTAGGGCTATAAAAAGTTCCAACTCAATTTCAAGATTGGACAGCGTTAATCATCGGGGTCAAATATGCTGAAGACAATTCTAAAATGGCACACAATTTGGGGTTATAAATGACCAATGTGGAAGGGAAGCGTCCTTCCAATAGTACGAATAATTACAACAACAAAGGAGTGGAGGCCTTGGCAATAAATCTGTCAAAGTGACCCACCTCTCCTCCAACACAAAATCCTACAGAGTCTTCCAGGCCTAAGAAAGAATATTTCTTTGACGAGAGCAATATCTTCAATATTTTTGAGTGCTTGATAAAAAGCAACAAGTTGCAGTTGCCTGATGTCAAGCGACCAAATTAGGCTGGTAAAACAGATGACCCAAAGTACTGCTTATACCACCGATATATACATCACCCTTCCAAAGCTTATTATATCTTGAAAAGCGTGATAGATGCTAAAGCTATCACCGATATATACAGCAGTTGATAGATGCTAAAGCTATCACCCTTCACAACGAAGAGAAGACAGTCACTGCCAATATGGTATCTTCTTAATTCGGTAATTTTCTAGCATAAGAAGTCCCGAACGACGTCGTCCCAATACCTCTAGCTACGATAGAAATGGTAAATCTTCCACCGCCAAGAAGTCAAATAGAGAAATTGGTGCCTCTTACCACAGATTATAGCAAGATTATGTGCATTCATCCTGACCTACTGGCAGATTAGTACCAGTGAGCAGCATCTTCCAATTCAAAATCTAAGAAGGGTAAGAAGTATAAATTATGCAATATAATTTCTTCAGATCCTCATTCAGACAAAGATCAGGACCAATGTCGAGAAGATGTATCTCTCGAGATCAGATTTCAAAATCTGAATATTACCCCCACCAAGCTCTACTCGCATTCACCTGAGCGTTTATGCAACATTCAATCAATTAATATCCTAGCCATACTTTGGTATTTGACTCGCATATCATGCTCGTGCTATAGAATATATATATATATATATATATATATATATATATATATATATATATATATAAGATTCAGGATTTTGGAGGCATTTTTGATGCACAACCCAAATATAGATTACTTAACATGTGATACGGTATGTCACATCTCAGTGCACATCCTATCATATACACTTCTAGGCAATAATTTGTATCAAAATGGATACAATATTCGAGTCCAATCACTAATTATACATTGGGTCAAATAAATCAAGATCATATTGTAACACGAAGATTATGCCATGCACATAGCTGGTTAGTCACTTATCACTTAGTCTGGTCCATACTGAAATCTCAGTCCAATCACTCAGTCATTCCATATACATGCCAACCTTAGCTCATGGTCATATCTGACACAAGGTCTGGTTACTAAGTCTAATTTATTCCTTAGAATCTTACACAAGGATTTGCTAGAAATAAACATAATAGAATAAGAAATAATCCAAATATAAATTACTGGGCCGCATGGGTCTCTAGGCCGTATGGGAAGTCTGGGCCGCATTAATGTCTGGGCCGCATGGATGTCTAAGCCGCATAGATGTCTAGGCCCCATAGATCGGGTTTAAAGTCTACTCCATAGGACAAGTGTGAGTAAAGTGCCATAAAGTGATTGATGTGACAGATGTGACATGCAATAAAGTGTGTCAGAAAGAAAGGACAAAAATTACAAAATGTGTGCTAACAGTTCACAGACATGTGTCCAAGGAAGGTGGCCACATACTCTAGTTGCTGCATAGGTTACTCGGCCGTATATGATATTTCTTGGACTTAGCGAATTTCTTATTCATTCAGCGGGTGGAAACATAAGGTGTTTAAGAAAGCTTGTGTAGCAATCAGTCATGCTTCCAACAAAGATGGACGCATGCTGGCTAGTATGCGACAAAGAGCTCAGGCCGCATAGCGCTTTAGGTTGCATAGCACTCTCGGTCACATATCCCTCTGGTTGCATGAAAATTTTGTCTTCTCCAAACAGCAAGTTTAGCCATGGCAAAAACTCCAAAAAACTAAAAATTATTTTCTCCATAAAAACTTTATTTTAATTCTAAATCAAGTGAAACAAAATCCAAAATGCTCGAAATGAAGTGCTCCATCAAGTAGAAAAATTAGTTTTCTAAAATACTATATTTTAATAGATCAAAACTCCCAAAGGTACAGGAAACCCCAAAAAACCTAAACTACAAATATAGATCTTCTCAAATCCATCCATCAAAACTAAAAACTCCAAGTATTAAAAAAGTTTAGAAACACATAAAAAATATAATGAAGAAATAATATGGAGGATTTTTCTATTTCTTATGCAAGATGCACTTTCCTAAGACTTGGAGGGAGAAAACTTAAAATAGAGAGAGAAAATAAAGCAACAGTTCCTCCAACTAGACAATCGATATTCTAGCGAATGTAACCTGCGACATCAATCCGACAATATTGCAAGAAACAAGTACATAATGAAATGAAGGATTTGATTATTATCTCATGCTGCTCAACATGGAGGTCTCCTTCTGTGAAGAAGATTTCAGGAAAGAGGAACTCGTCCAATCCGACAGTCTCGATCAGTACATCGAGGAACCGATCGTGGGGTAGTAAGCTTGTATCTACCGTGGGGGTGTCCTAAGACACCAGCTCGAGAACAAGAATTGGGTGTAGCAATCCCCCGATGTTCTATACCAATCCATCGTTCCATGAAGACAGTGAATCTCAAGAAACAAACGACAACCTATCTAGGCTAGTCGTTCACGCTAGGATATTGCAGTCACCATGGCTGGGGGTAAGAATCCCCTAGACTCTGAAGACGATGCAACAATGCCTTCCTTCCATGAAGACAGTAAAACTCAGGAGTCAGAGGCAGAAAGTGAAGCTTCCACAATCCCATCCATCTTTCCCCATGTAATTCCTATATACATGGCAGGGAACGATCAAGCGTCCAGTGATCAACAACGTCTTGAGGCACTTGAAGCAATGATGCAAACCATGAGTGCCTCGATGCAGAATCTGACTGTAACCCACAAAATTTTGAATTTTATTATTTTTATTTTATATATAGATATAAATATTTGGTTATAAGCATTATTTAAAATATTTGAAAAAATATATGTTGTGTAAAATTTATTTGTTATAAAGTAATATAAACTTTCTAGAATTTTTATTTAAAGAACAAACATGTTTTAATCTGTATAAATCTACACACACACACACATATATAAGAAGAAAATAAAAGGAATAAAAAATAGAACAAACACTTAAAAACCAATAACCCAAACCAAGCCCTAACTCCACCCGACCCGAACCCAAACTCACCCCACCCCGCGTATAGAGCACCCGCGATTCCTTCCCCCCCCCCCCCCGCTCTAGATCTCTCCCAAAATATATATAAACTAACAAAAACCCTAACCCTAAATATCGCCAACCACCTGCACCCCGGCCTCGCCAACCGTATGCACCCTGTTTGCCAATGCCAGCAAAAGCCGACCAACGGTAGCAGCAACCACTCGTCGAACCGCACATCCACGCACAGTAAGATCATCCCTGACCCCTACTTCCACGTAAGTTTCCTCTCATGTCTGTGCATCATTTTTCGAACCACTTCTTCGCACGCGTTCATAACATGAACAACTTTAACTCTTTTAAGTATATTGATTTACGATGTGTTGGATCGAGAGAAAAACGAATCCAAACACGGAAGATAAATCTATTTTTGACAGTTTCTAACTGGCCCAACCACCCATGTTTACGCACAGTTTTAATCAAAACCATGGACATAGAATATCTTGAAGCCTATGGAGATTCTAAACTGATAGTCAATCTGATCAGGGAAGAGTATGAGGTCCGGCATGAAGACCTTATCCCTTATCATCAGGCAGCAATCGAACTGGCTTTTACTTTCAAAGGATTATTCATCGAGCATGTGCCTCGTTTACAGAATATGGAAGCTGATACTTTGGCCGGCCTAGCAGAATCATTGGTTGTTCCCCTAAAGAGACGATACTTAATTATGATAACAGGATGAGAGTTGTTCTGTACAAAAAATAACTTGCACGTTGAACAGAGTTACGTCATAACTTCAACTTCCATGGATAAAGATTAGAGAAACCCTTTTATAGACTATGTTACTTATGGGATTCTTCCAGAAGATCCGAAAGAAGCCACTTTCATTAAAATATGCTCACTCTGATTCAACTATGATGCCTCATCCAAAATATTATATCGTCGTTCTTATGATGGATTACTGTTACATTGTCTTTCCAACCCCGAAGCTAGACAATCACTCTGTGAGGCTCATGACGGTATTTGTGGAGCACATCAGTCATTTCCTAAATTACAAGACCGCCTCAGAAGAATAGGTTATTATTGGCCCACCATGGTGGTAGATGCCGTTTACTACGCCCATAAATGCAGATCATGTTAAATTCATGCTGATTTTATCCACCAACCAGCAGAGTTCTTACACCCTACAGTTGCCTCCTGCCTTTTAAAGCTTGGGGAATGGATATTATCGGTCCAATCAGCCCTTCTTCTTCTAGAGGACATCGATTTATACTTGCAATAATCGATTACTTCTCTAAATGGGCAGAAGCTATCTCGCTTATCGAAGTTAAAATATCCAACATAATTAACTTCGTCAAATACCATATTATCTATCATTTTGGTGTTCCCCGGAGGATAATACATGACAACGGACTACAATTTGCTATTCAAGCATTCTATCGATTATGTGAGAAGAATCAGATCCAGAATGTAGCATCTAGGGCCTACAATCCAGCAGTTAATGGCTTAGCAGAAGCCTCTAACAAGACCATAATCAAACTCCTTAAAAAGTTTGTCTCGTCCAATGAACGCGATTGGAATGAGAAACTCGGAGAGCGTTTATGGGCTTATCGTACGACAGTTGAACTCCAACTGGTTGTACACCATTCTCTCTGGTCTATAAATATGAAGCGGTCCTTCCACTCAAAATCCAAATATCTTCTATCAGAATAGCTATTGCTAATGAGCTAACATTAGAGAATAATGATCGATTATGCCTGCAAGAATTAGAAGCATTTGATGAAAAGCGCCTGCACGTTCAACAGTGCATTGAACTATACCAAACACCCGTTTTAAGAGCTTTTAATCGAAAGGTCAAGGAAAGAATATTCCAGGTCGGTGAATTGGTCCTTTTAGTGAGAGACCTATGATCACAACCCATAAGAGCAAAGGCAAATTCCAGGCTAAATGGGAAGGTCTTTATGTGGTGGAGACAGTATTCTCCAACGGAGCCTACAGGCTTCCTAAGCCTAATGGAGATTTGATAATGATGCCTATCAACGGTAAATTTCTTAAGAAGTATTATGTCTAAGTATGACATATTCTTCTCCATCTCAAGTAGATTAAAATAAGATGTACAATAAATACATTATGTTTAATCTCCAGCAACTCATAGCTTACACGGCCTCTCAAACTATTACCTATATTTATTTTTGAATAAGACATGGGTAATGGGTCCTCAAAGTTCTCCAGTAGGACAATACTCAGATCCAACGGAACACTATCGCTGAGATCACTTAAACAATTCTCTCTAACCAAATGTTCCATTCTTAAAGTCCAATTGTTTTAAGGATATCATATTCCTGATCCCCAGTTGTATTGGGAATAATCTCACACGTTTACTTACCTGTAAATAAGTGTAAAGTGATTCATTTCCATATTACCTCTGAATCATATTTTATTTATTATCCCCTAAAGAGAAGATAATAGTTCGCCCTTAAACTACTCTTTCTTCTCTTCCCCGGTGGAGTAAATTAGTGAACTATCACATCTATATCACCACTGATAGTATTACATCCTATAAAATTTATTATTTGTACTCAGCACGAATATGCCTTGAGTGATACATCTACTAAATTCTCTCACAGAATTATCTTGCCATGCCTTAAAATATCTCTTAGCAGATATATATATATTCAATGGGTCTCAATTTGAAAGTATCACTAAGGTAAAACAAAATTTCTTTATTGATAGAAAAATAAGGAAAGGATAATGTTGGTCAGAGGATTCCCATGTGTGCGTATTTGTCTGATTGACAAAAAATATTACATAGTGCGCATGACCAGACAAGTTACAAAAATGCGCGCGACAAACCGCACAGTGAGCACAAAATCCAGTTTTCTATTAATGCACATTTATGCATGTATCAGTGGGTTGGAAAGGGAAAGTCAACATATTCAGTCTTTTCTGGCGCACTTCGACCAAAGCCTTCAGTCAGCAATACGCATACAGCACAATAAAGTCAAAACTAAAATTTTATTGATGCTTAATCATGATAACATATGATGGAGATCTATCACAGCTAGATTTTTATTCTAAAAAACATGATTATACATATGAAAATCTATTACATCTGGATTTTCATATGATGGGGATCTATCACAGATATATGCCTATCTTTGCGTGATGTCTGCTCCCGATGCAGATAAACTGAGGCGTAGAAGAAATAGGCTCCTCAGTGCAAACCACAGTACATGGGAAAAAAAATTCACGCTGTGGGCGAGGATGCTATACAGAACTGGGCCTGTTTAAATTAGCATGGCCTCATTTTTGTTGGACTCAATGGAGGACATGGCGAGTCGAACAAAATTAGTTCAGCTCTCGCCATCTAATGCCACCACTAGAAGCCTCAGTTGGGATTCTAATTCCAACCCTGTAATCAGTATTAAGATAGTGATTCCAGCGAGATGGGTTTGAAGACAACGAACAGTCTTCTAGGTAATTCGTTTGTTCAAAACAAACGACAAAGCCTATGATATCCTTTCAGGCTCCATTACACAAAGAGATCAGTGGAAACGATCTCCAGATGAGCCTCCCACCCATCATTGAGAAGCATCTCCTCTTGCGTCTTCTCGACAGACAGTAAAGCCGATGGAGTCATATTGTTATGGTCGTCTTCGTAGACTCGCACTTAACAGTGGCCATGCTCAAGTGTCACAGCAAGAAAGAGATAAGTCTGAAAATGCTTGGTAAATTTTTAGTCCTATTTGTAATAGAAGACATGCCAAGTATGGCATAGCTCTTGAAAATTATTCCTAAAAAGTTGCCCTCGTATCCAGAAAAGTCTTATGCGTCTTCTCAAAGACCATGTCAAAACCAAAAAATTAAGCCAAAGATACGTGCATGTCAGCAACATCAGCAAATCCCTTAGAATTCTGTCCAGAGTGCGCGCACAAAATATCTCAACAACTTTTATTCTTCTAATTCAAAGTAATTTTGAATTCATCTTAGCGAATTCAAAAACTTTGAAGGGGGTCTTTTACAAGCATAAAAGTTTACCTCAGATAGATGGTGCAATTTTCTACAAATAAATCCAACAGTAGAAGAATGTCGCACTTTCTAATTGTTCTAGAAGAAAGACGGGCATTTTCTTACTTTGTCGCACTTTTCATTAATTTCAGAGGATGGCACACTATTCAGAGAGTAAAATAGTGGCGCACTTTCTTAATGTTTAGAAAGATGGCGCACAAACAATCTTCTCTCTCTCAACATTTAATGAAGCAGACTAACAGCTGACAGAGGTAGAAACCGAAGAGCTAGAGGTCATCATTACAGCGGAGCTACAGCATGCAGACCCAGGTTGTCGTTTTGCGACCCAACCGTAGTGTCATTTTCCTCAAAAGTGTGTCGCAGTGCCATTTTCTATAAAATTATGCCGCAGTGCCATTCTCTTCAAAAGTATGCCACAGTGCCATTCTCTTCAAAAGTGCACCGCATGCCATTCTCTTCAAAAGTGCGTCGCAGTGTCATTCTCTTCAAAAGTGCGTCGTAGTGCCAATCTTACTAAAAATGCGTCAGTCTCTAGACGACTTCTAAAGTGCGCATACTATCCTAACCGATAGTTAGCAGTTACGAATGTGTGTCTTACATGTCGTACTTCTTGTGAAAGGTGTACAAATAACTGTCCCCCACGACCTATGCTTTCCTCGTATAGAAAGCTACGTGTCAAGCAGGTAGCAAGTTGTGCACCCACTCATGAGGAACGTGGGATGATAATCCACCAAAAGTGCACGCATAATGGTAATACAGTGTTGAATGTCCATAGTGCGCGCACACTCTCGTAACCACTCCTAAACTCTATAAATAGGGAGAAACACACAGACAGATAGAGAGAAGGGGGTTAGAATTCTCAAGTCTTTGAAATTCAAGAGCAAAGTGAGAGAAATAGAAGCTTCTTGTGTCGTTGTGCCAGAGCCTTCTTATTGTTCAACTCTCCAAGTCGTTCGCAGCAATCTTCAAGTCTTTGAAATTCAAGAGCAGAGTGACAGAAATAGAAGGTTCTCGTGCCGTTATGCCAGAGCTTTCTTATTATTCAACTCTCCAGGTCGTTCACAACATTCCCTACATTTCTTCGTTTTCGTGTGCAAATATTTGTCGTTGTGTGCATTTCTTCATCGTCGAGTGGTCCAAGGAGTAAAGTGATCATCCGCAGATCAGATCTCTACAGCTATACTTTACTAGAATCAATTGTACTTAGATTCCTGTTTAAGATCTTTTTTGTACTTTTTTTTCTTTTCAACAGTTTGTAACACAAAAGTTTCGTATAAATTTTTCCTCACAAACATTACTCTTTATCTTGGATCGTTGGATTTTAGCGATAAACAATTGTGTTGTGTCAATGTTATTCTCTCTAACGTCTCCATCTATCTTCAGTTTAATTTCATGGTATATATGATTCCGGAGGCGGAACCATGCTTCGGGCTGGGGTTAGGCTCCGACCCACCAATCTTTTTCTTTTCTACTATTTTTTTAATTTTTTTTCCATATAAGTTAGTTCACACCTAGCTTACTCTAGCCTACCCCAACTTTCTGATTCCATCCTTGATTCCGGAGAAGCAAGTAAGAGATGCAAGGATTGCTCTCCGAGCAATTCCGTCAGGCTGGCATCCTTGATTCCTACAAAACTCTTTCAAGATTCAACTACATCAGTAGAAAATTTTCAGATATCATCTATAATCCTGCGTGCGTCTCCTCCTCTACCTCTATAGCAGCAATGATAACCGTCTATGTTTTCCATCTGACATCTGGAGACATGACCCATGTCTTAGTTTTTAATACTTCTTAGTAGGAGAGGAATGAGGACGGTCGTCCAACCCGCCCTTGCTCTGGTCCGGTCCTAGTTTTGCATTGCTCGGTCTAAGAGCATCTCCAACCCTATTGTCTTATTTTGTGTTGTAATTTCTATATGACATGAGGCATAAGACAATATCTTTCCTATGTGACACGATTATATTCACACAAAACAATAAAATAGAAAAATGTTCTCCAATACAAAAATATTGAGAAGACAATAAAAACTATTTTTTTCCAACTTCCAAGACAACTTTTTCACTTCTTCCTTTTTTTTATAAATATTTTTATTCATAATTTATGATGGAATAAAGTTATTGTGAAGTCAACTTCATATTGTCTTTGTCATGTCATTATCTTGTCAACTTCACAACCAACTTTACATTTGCATTTGAAAAGGATTTTTGAAATAATAAGTTGTGAATTCTATGTGGTAACCATTTTTTCCAAACTAACAATAGGGTTTAGTTGCTCTAAGAAAAATCAGCATATTTTTCTCTTATCACAACAGTGAGGTTACTGTGCCAATGTTGCCTCAATCTTTGTAGTCTTGTTTGCACAAGAATCATAAGAGTCGGAGCATTTCTTTCTTCATTGATCTACATCTTTGTATAATATTAAGTATACTCTATTCGAATCTTGTTCCAATTATTGCCATCACTGTATAACAGTGGACCATAAAATAAAAAATACATTATCATTTCTTGTTTTCATAATCTATGGATCTCTTTGCCTTGTACATGAGAATTCTAATACCCGCTCATAAATAATCTGAACACAACTTATAGATATACTCAAATTCATGAAAGTTTTATAAAATGTTTTTACAACATCAAATTTGCCTCAACAGTACATGAAACATCAAGTTTGCTGTGAACTTTGGCACGCAACCCAATACTGACATCGTAACTTATGGTAACACAACTTATGGCAACACAGTAGCAGAGCATCCATTCTCGACACTGCAGCTTTAGAAATAATCAAGGATGAAAACTGAGCTACCTAAAACATCAGATGGAAATGTTTGGATGATGTAGGCTAGCAGAAGCGAAAGCTAATCCAATCTGAGTTGTTGATCTATAGAGACGATCCAATCTGTGGAGTTGTTGATCTATAAAAGACAGTGCATTGGAAAGAATTTCGTGAAGCTACAAAAGTATGGCAGATTTGTTGTTGAACTTGATAGAATGAGGAAGCATTTTTTGTTTTTTGTTTTTCCCAAAAACCTACAAATGGAAATTTGAATGAACATTAGACAGATGAATTTACCTGTGAATCTGTAAGATAACTAAGACAACAATGCCAATACAATTAAACAATATAGTAAAAGACAAGATGCAGAAAAGAAAAGAAAAATATATATATTGAGAGGACACTTGGGGGTCAATGCATATTACATTCCAGATTACTAGCAATTGAAAATATTTGACTTGCCGCGTAAAACTTGAAATGCTAAAAGCCGTAAGTGAAATAAATATCTAGCTTTAGAAAATAATGCCAACACAAATAAACAATATAGCAAAAGACGAGATGCAGAGAAGAAAAAAAAAACAAATATTGAGAAGACACTTGGGGGGTCAATGCATATTACATACCAGATTAGTAGCAATAGAAAATATTTGACGTGCCGCGTAAAACTTGAAATGCTAAAAGCCGTAAGTGAAATAAATATTTATCTTTAGTTCAATCCGGTTGCAAGGACCTGCCCAATAAGATGTGGAAATAGATATTTTACAACTTTTTCACCCTCTTCTTTGTGTTGAAGTTTCCAACATAGGTTAGCCTGCAAGAATCACTTCAGGTCTTAAGAGATGGCAATGCACTTCGACCTGATTACATTTCACTAGGCCTCTATGTTGCACGAGTACAGACACTGATATGGGTACAGACACGATATGGATACAGGATATGGGGCATTTTCAAACATATACAGTGTAATCACCTATGTTGAATGAATACGGGCGGACAAGATACGGATATGGGCACCATTTTTCCGTGTATAGCTAGGGATACTTCACAAATTTTCAAGTAATCTGGTTAGCTATTTCATTTTTGCAGCATTGAATGCGTCGAAGCATATTACCACATGTCGAACCATTATCAACTAACAATGGGCTGTATGGTTTAAATTTTGAACTTAGCATTTGAACAGCTAGAACCCGTAAATAGACTGAATTAAGACAAAATTAGCTTCCTCTTCGATGGACTTTACTAATGTAAAAAATCCAACGGCTTTACTAATGTAAAAAATCCAACACAGAATACGAGTTCAAGGGATTGAAATGTGCTGCTCCCTCATAGGAGTTGATACAATTCTATATTGTAAAGTATTTATTGGTATTAACTATTAAATATAGCCTAGGCAGCATCCTACATTTTTGGTGTTAAATAACTGAATAGATCATTATTTCAATTATGCCAAAGGGGTCCGACATGCAAGTTGTTAGTGTCATTGGGAATGCACATCCCAAGTTCAGAACTGCAAGTGGGTGTGCTTGTATGTTAGGATTGGTTTTCCTTTATTTCATAAATTTCCACAAATCCGTTAACAGACAGACCTTTACAGAAAGTGTTGCATAATGGAAGACATAAAGAACACATTGTGTCACCTAAATATAATTTTCTCTCATCTTATCCTCAATTAGTGTCATCTACTACTCCCCACGATACATCTATTGGTCTACGATACACGTCCAAACCACCTATGACAATTTTCTCTTTTTATCCATGATTGGTAGCATATCCTACTTCCACGGTTACACTCATTTATTGTCTTCAAGGTATTGTCAATCTCAATCTTAGCATTATCATTTAAACTACGTTATTTTCTAGAAATGTTATGTAATTCCAAAGACTGATGATCCATAAAATGATGACTGGTGTTATTAGAAATTTCATTTCAACTTCAACAGCATGTTTACAAAGAACTCTTTCTTCCATAAAAACAACATCCTTCTTAATCTCTCCACCATAATGAATGATTGATCCTAATACGGAAGATTCTCTCTTAGGTATGTCTTTGTTCATAAATAGTATTCCTTCCTCATTTCTTCTTGACCTTTGGTTCAAGTTATACTTCATACACTCTATTTTGTCCTGTCAATTTTTAGAAAAAAAATATTCCAAAGTTTCTCTCCAAATTCTACTTTTGTGTCTAACCCATCTCTCTATTATTTAAACTCTTATATTCCGAAGTTTCTCAAAATTCTATTTTTGCGCCTAACCCTTCTTTAGGCTCATCCACTAATATGCGTTAGCAAAGAACAAACACCAAGAGATTTCATTTTGAATATGATCTCATCAACAACTAACACAAATAGGATGTACGGTTAAGAAAGTAACAGTCCCTCCTGCTGCTCCTTCGAATCCTGATGACATCCGCCGCTTGGTCAATTGGCAGTACACTTCACCCCCCATCAAACCAACGTTCTGGTACGAGTGTCTGAGGTGTTCCGGATCCTTTCAGATCATGGTACATTTTCTGATCCAGATTGTTACGGTAGTAGATCCCGGTCGCTAGATATGGCTAACCCGATTTCAATTCTTGAAAGTTCACTAAAAGATTTTGCAAAAGTTTTCTCCAAAGAGAGAGAGAGAGTTGGGGGAAACTTGAGATTTATTTTCAGTTTGGAACTCTATAAAATACACATTTCTTATGGAATTTAACTTCTTATCTTTGTTTCTTCATTGCTCACGACTCATGGTCTATGAACCACCACTGTTTTGAAATTTGCATGCCATTTTATACGAAGCTTCTGAGTCACCATTTTATTTTGTTTTATGATTCGTTAGATATTTTGCTTTGGCACCATTATAACCACTTATTTTGGAATGTTGTTTTATAGTTGATAATGTATGGCTGTGAAAAGAATCGAGTTTTACATCTTAAAACATAGTAATATGAGTTTGAATTCTTCTTATGTTTATTTAACATTCTCTTTCTGTATAGAACACAATTATTTAGTAGAATTTGGAATCAAGTAACAATCATCAACCCGACCCAATTAGAATTTTGAAGTGTATCTCGAACTGAATTGACAAACCAACTCCCCCTACCCACCCATGCATCTAAAATAAAGATAACATACCCACGTTCCCATACCCCTACCATTACCAATGACATACAAGTACAACATTCCATGCAACTATGACCTGACAGAAATACCACAAGGTTTAAACTATGATGCCTTATAAAACAAAACCAAAAACAAAAATGTGTCTAAGAATTAGAAACACATAAAATATGGTATATATGAATTATAATTTACAACTAACATAGAATACAAACCACAATAGTAAGCACAAAGGCTCAATATAAAATTTTATAATGAAAGGAATCTGACACCCACTCATTAAAAAATTATACTAGCCGGTAATGGAAGATAATGATTAGGATAAACATGGAATATAATCACAAGAAATCACCAATTTGAACATTGTTACATAAAATTATAATAGCTGGTAAAGAAACAGAAAGATTAGGATAAACATGGGATATAAGAGTAAAGATTAGGATAAACATGAGGAATCACCAATTTGAAGATTGTTACATAAAACAAACAAGCATAGAGAGGAGAGATATAAGAGAAACAAGAAACAGAAAGGAAAAAACATGGAAGTCATTTTAAAGGAAACTTGCTAATGCAACTATGGGATTACAGTTAGTTGTCACCAGAAAGGGTTAAGGATACAGAAAAGGTGCTCAAGTAAACCAATACTACCTATAACACTAGCTCATGAACCAGGGATGAACAGCAAAGAACATGTGTCACGTGTAGTAGATTTTGATACGAATCCAGACAAACTCATTGTGCACATAAAAGAGTCCTAAAACGACCAGATGTAGTTGTTAAAACTGTAGACACAATATGTTCAATTATCTCCTTGCAATGATTTCCTTTTAATAGCAGGAAATTCTATAAAATAAGAGATGAAAATGAATTTGACGGTAGAAATATAGGTGAACCAAATATGGAGCATAATCTCAACAAATCTTGCAATGCTAGATTGTGAAGAGTGATGTAAACACAACTCAGTGAATTGATTTGATTATGCGGATAACTACATATTTAAAGGAGAGGATGAGACCCCAATTTAGGAGCTATCCAATGTGGTACTAAACAAAAGACTAATAAGAGAAAAAAAATACAATAGACTCCCTTACACAATGAGTGATGATAGAGAAGAACTTCATGAAGCATGACCTTGTCCCAAATGAAGTGGCAATCAACTTCAATATGCTTGGTGCTCATGAAAGAAGGGTTTTCCACAATGTGGCATAGGTACTTAGTTGTAAAAAAGAGATGCTAGAGAAGTGAGCAAAACACAAAGATGAAAGGCTTTTGAGTTGTTGATCATGGCAACCTTAGAAACTGGATGAACAGTTGATCGATTCACAGCCTGAGCATAAGAACAGGCAATCACGGTTTGTTTCTTATGTGCCACGTGACAAAGTTGTTGTCAAGAAAGGTGCAATTTACACTAGTAGAGCAGCAATCATGAATAGACCTCGTACAATCGGAATTAACAGACACTTAGAAATAAGAGGATTGTCTTGTCGATAGAAAAGCCCTTGGCCTAGAAAATTCTTCAATTCAGAGAGAATGCACTCCACGTCATGAAGGTGAGAGGTTGTACGCACGTCATGAAGGTGAGAGGTTGTACGCGGCTACAAGTATTGAGTACCAATATTGACAGAGTGAAGTTTGGAGATGAAGAAGAGAAGGAAAAAAAAAGTAGAAGAGAGAATATGTGAAAGAAGATTGCAAGGGCCTTAAACCCCAGGTTGCATCTTATGTCTATTTATTTTGATATGCAATACTCTCACAATTACTATTATACCCTCATATGATAAATAACAAAATAAAATAACTCTAACACCCTCTCTCAAGCAGGAGCATATAGATCAGACATGCCCAACTTGCTACATAAATCAGAAAATGGACAACGAACAAGTGATTTGGTGAGGATATCACATAATTGATCCTCTGGCCGAACATAAGGAGTGACAATCTGTTTCTTCAGCAACAAATCAAGAACAAAATGACAATCCACCTAGATATGCTTCGTGCGCTCATGAAACACCTGCCGACTGATTATCACAATACATCTCCATCGGAATAGGAATCAAAATTTCCATTTCATGAAAAAGAGATTGCACCTACATTATCTCAGAAGCCGTATGAGCCATCGCACGGTACTCGGCCTCTGCACTAGAACGAGCCACAACATTCTGCTTCTTACTACGCTACGTGACAAGATTGCCACCCACAAACGTACAATAACCAGAAGTAGACCTATCACTGCGACTGCCTGCCAATCAGCATCACTGAACCCAGTTCGATCGGCCTTGTCGTGAATGGGATATACAGTACTTTCAAATATATGCTCTGATACCAAGTGAAGTTTGGAGATGGAAAAGAGAAGAAAAAGAAAGTAGAAGAAGAGATAATATGAGAAAAGAGATTGCAAGGACCTTAAATCCTATGTTGCATCTCATGTCTATTTATATTGATATGCAATACACCCACAATTAGTATTATACCCTCATATGATAAATAACAAAATAAAATAACTCTAACAGACAACAAAGGAGATGGTGCATACGATTGACAAAAAGGTAAATGTGTTTGCAAATCAGTCTAAAATATATGTCGAGATTGGAGAGAGGTGGATCAAAGGAGGAACTAATGTTGGAGAGGTGAACATTCTGATCCATAGGTATGTCAGCCGAGTGACAATCGAGAAAGTCAGTGGACTCAGTACTGAAGATGCCCAAGGTCCTTGGTTTAACCGTGGCTGAAAAGAAGAAATTTAACTTTGGAGATCTGACAGAGTAATTGCAAGTGAAAAGATGTGACCAGTATAGACTTTGAGAATGACCATGCCCTAAGGAGACCGCTCAAGATCCACATACACTAGGATATAGGGGTGAGCAAATACCAACCGCTACGGAGAAACCAAACCGAAATTATGAACCGATACCAAATTGTGAAATCGGCTAAAATATGGTATAATGGTAGTGGTAGCGGTTGGTTTGAGTGTAATACCGTACCAAAAATACCGAACCCGATTATATATATATATATATATATAGTTGCTCTCCTCTCCCTTCAACCATACTTCATTTCCCCCAAGGTGACTTCTTACCTTCTTTCTATTAGCTTACGACTTTTAACTCATTTTTAGGTGTTTTCGACTTGTTACGTATTAGCTCAAATAAGTTTGATTAATTGGGCTTGGTTTTGAAATTTACTGCTTCATTATATTTCAAGGTTAAGAGGTCCCATAATGGTAAGGGTTGTTTGAGCGAATGTTAATTGGTAAATATCACTACCAAACAAAAACTGACCAAATATTGTACCACAAAAATCGAAAAAATCAATTTTATATGATACGATATTAGTATTGATTTTATAAGTACTAATTAAAATTTTACCGATAAAACCGAACAAACACCGACCGATTCTACCGACGCTCATCCCTACTAGGAGAATGGACGTTACAAGTGATAAGGGTCGTGCATCGACCTCCACTCTTGAATTTGTCGTCAGTCCTCGTGTACCAACCTTTATTCTCTACTATGTCGTGTGTAATCGTGCGTTAACCTCTATAATTGACTTCATTGTGCGTCGATATCTATTGTACTTTGTCGTGTACCCTCGTGCATTGACCTCTACTTGATTATTGTCGTACATCCTCGTAAATTGAGCTCTACTCAACTCTTGTCACACATCCTCTTACATCAACCTTTTCTAATGCAGTTATATATTGATGTTGTTGTCTTGTTTCTACTATGGTGTTTAGCTCTACCATCTTTTTTTATTTCTACTTTTAAGTAACAAGTTGAGCATTTTCACACATTCCAACATGAGGGGCTTGATGGGGTATTAGAGATAATGAGTTTGTTAGTCTATGGGTCTATGAAGTTACTACAATCCCACATTGGATAGACTTGAATGGGGAAGGTTCTCTTCCATATATATGTAATCAAACCACTAAATGAAAAGTATCCATTTCATTCCAATGTAGTCATCAGCAGGACCAAACAATGTGGAAATAAAATGAGAAAAAGTAAAATTTGTTTAGGACTGAAATTAATCAGGAATATCTCAGTCATTCATCCTTGTGGAACGTAAGATAAAGGTTGAAACGCATTAAATCAAATTTCTAAGAAGTTAAGATATATCATACTTTTATAGAACATGTAAAGAAGTGTGATAAACATAGTGCATGTCGCAAGAAAGAAATTTCATTCAAGCAAGGCATGGAAGCAATACACCATTAATTTGCAAAATTGTGTGGAAAAGCATTATTAAGCAAGTCATAGAAGCAAAAGGAATATGTGACGAAAAAAATTAGATAAGACTTAGTTTATCAGCATCCTTGGATCAATCTTAGATGGACAACAGCTCAAGGTGAACTTAATATATACCAAGTATTGTGTGTTTGTTCAGTGTAGTCAAAGGCGCGCCTAAGGCGCGCCTTGCTCCTAGGCGCAGGGGCAACGCCTCAGGGCACTCCAGGCGAGGCGCAATTCTTAAGGCGCGTCTAGGTGCGCCTTTTTCGAGCACCTTGGAATAGCTAAGGCGCGCCTAGGCGCGCCTTGAAAATCTTGTGAAAAATAACATGTTTAGACTTTTTTTTTAACTGTTGTACTGTTTTTAGACTGTTTTTTGAACTGATATACTTTTTTTTTATTGTTTTCTCTCTCACTCACTCAATTCAAAGTGATTGCATCCTAAACATGGGAGAATTTGAAGCACACATGTTTATCAATGTAGAAATCTGATGTGAATATATATATATATATATATATATATATATATATATATATATAATTTTTGCGCCTCGTGTCGCTCGGGCACGCGCCTTAAGTGCGCCTCGCACCTCGGGATATTTGGACTATTTGCGCCTTGCGCCTTTGACTACCTTGTGTTTGTTACAAAGCACTTAACAAAGTCTCAGCAATAATGATGGGATTGAAAGTAAGGCAGGAAACTAGGAAGAAAATGGCCTGGACTGACCAAAGAGAGAAGCTAAAATATTCATCCTTGCACTACCATCAAATGCTCCATCTGCTGGATTAGGAAACCAATGGAGAAAAGAAGCATGCACAGATTCATGGCTCCAACAGAAACCAAACTCTGATCAACTGAAATATTTTTCAGTAGATGAATGTTAAAATGGAAAATGAAGTAGGAAGAACATATGGCATTGCCTGAGCAAGTGCAATGTGCATTGTTTAACGTCAAGCCATTTCCAAAAAAGTAATAAGTTGGGAATAACACAACTGTTGCAAAAAATGAAATGTATAAATTGCCGATGCATCTGTATACATAAATCTTAACCATATTCATAACAAGAGTTCAATGAATTAATTTATGAAGTGTGACGTGGATACTTTTGGACATGTCTACATTTGGAAAGGGGCAAAACGTTATCAACAAGAAATTTAGATCAAGAGAACATAGTAAGCCTGGCAGTGGCCAAAGCATTTCTAGTTTGAAGGGATGATAGAACACAGAGGTAAAGATTGTTGGCCTCGTAGTAAGGCTGCCCATTAAAAGAAAATTTAAATGAGTCCAAATTTTCTTCTAGAACCAAAAATACTTCCATTCATGGGCATATCAAGTCGATAAGTTTAGGAGGTTTGAACCCCCTCTGGATTTTATAGGAAACATAGATTTTACTTTAGATCCCTGTAAGAAGAAAATATTTCCAAGAGATTTCCAAAGAATTAGACAGCCCTTGTGCCCCAAAATTTTCGAAATCCATTCGCCAACATAAAGCACCGTTCATGTCTCTTTCTCGAAGCTCAGTTCCCCTCCCGCCACTACCTGGTCCATAATTTTCGGGTACACCTAAACTCCCATCGAACCCGCTCCACGCACGTGTTCTAGTTTGAGGTACATCTCCAATACGGATCGGTAAATTTGGTGATCCAAAATAATCGTTTTAATCCCACTATAGCAAGAGATTCTTTCAATGCAAAAAAAAAAAAAAAATTGAAAAAAATTGGAAAAAAATTGAAAAAAAGTTGAGAATTTCTTGACAATTGGGGTTCCATAGTAATTGTTTCTTATGAAATTGACTTTGTAGTTCGCAGGGATGGATCTAGCCTATGGGTGGGGCCGGCTCAAGCCCACCCCCCCCCCCCCCCCAAAAAAAAAAAAAAAACTCTTTTTTTCTATATGTTTTTATTTTTAATTTTTTTTATATATATTAGCCCACCCTAATCCATGGTAGCCCACTCCAGTTTCAATTTTTGGATTTGCCCCTGGTAGTTCGATACCATTGTTGTTTCTTCATTGCTTATGAGCCAACACTCTTTTGCAAACAGCTTATGCAATGAGCTTATGAGATTTTTTTCTTACAAAGAAGGTGCACATTAAAAAGCTTGGCTTTCATTACAAATCATCTAAATATGGTTAAGCATGGCTAGAGCATGTACAAATCATGTAATTCAAAGGCAAATTACTTGCTTGATGGTAAAAATTTAAGCTGTTTAAGGAAATAGCTAGATAATACGTGTCCACAAGAGTCAAACTATAATACTTAATCGCCAAGCAAAGGACTCGATGGCTGAAATTCGTTTATGAAAATAGATAATAGGTGGTCATCAATCCTTTGGATATTTGTTTCACTTCAAATTGACCTATTAAATCAGTGTTTTATGAGCCATCATTCCTGATTTATTTCAGGAAATCACTAATGTAACCCCACTTCTACTTCAGTACTCTAAAACTTCAAAAGAAACACTCAAGCCACACCCAAAAAATTTAAGCTGTTGAAATCTAGTGTCAAATGCATAAAATAATAAAAAAATCTTCTCGGGCAGGTTATGATTTAGGTAAATTTCCTCTTACATATAAGGCTTGTTATTGAAGCCAAAATGAAGAAACATGGCAAAGTTAATATCTTACCTTAAAACACGTGGTGGCAGTGCACAATGTCAGTCATATAGCTGGCCATGGTAGCAGTTAAGTGTGAGGAAGAGGGATCTGTGAACAAAGTGATGACGGAAAGGGGAGGTGAGAAAGGGTCTGAAAAAATGTATATTTGAAGGATGCCTAATCTATGGGCCCAGGCACTAGTTAAGAAGTTTCAAGTGTTGCAGTTTTCGTGAACCATATTTCAAGTGTTGGAGACATACCTAATCTCACGGAGCCATATCCACACCATATTTCAAGAGCTGTAGCCGTCTAACAGGTGTTGGATATACCCATTACGTATCTAGGAGTTCCCAAGTAACCCAACCAGTAAAAGTACCAGTTACGCATTGCTATGGCCCCTATGGGTACTGGGCCATTTTTCAAGTTCCAGTGCTTCATATGCATGCACTATAGGTACAGACAAACAATCACACGCATATGTACATAGCATGGACGAATGAATGGTATCAATCAACGCAGAACCTTTTTCATTGTAAGTTTTTCCAGAGTCAGAAAGGTTTTGTTAACAGGATGTAGCTCAACATCCTCCAGAAAATTTCTTGATCATTTGACAATAGCATACTAAAATCACTTCATATCCAAAATTAGTAAACAGTAGATAGGGAAATGTCAAAACATATGAAAACAAAAGGTGTGCTACAATAAGAAGAAAACACCAAATGCATTGTGCTAAGTGGTTATGCATCAAAAAGCATAAAAGCAATGGTCTTAGGTTCAAATCTTAGATTCGTCCTAATGGTGAAATTGAGAATTTTCAAAAAAGAAAAAAGAAAATTATTTAGGAGTCACTAATTGAAGTTTATTACTGCAATGGCAGCAGTTTTAGGCAGTGTTCTATAGGAGAAGTGATGTACTATGATCTCTAGATATGTGCAAGAATAGCACAAAACGAAGGGCAATGACATTATAAAAAATTTATAGAACATCAAAATCATGTAGTCAAGAATAGCACAAAACTAAGGGCAATGACATTATAAAAAAATTATAGAAAATCAAAATCATGTACTACAATCCCACCAAAAGATTTGTACTGATTTTTGAAATTTTCATAGATCAAAATTTAATTTCAATGAAAAAGATGAATATTGTGTAGAGATAAAGCTCTCACGTCTCCATGTCCAGCTTAGGCAGCAACCAGTTCAGGCGAATTCCTCTTCTCCAACCACGAATTAGCAGCAACTTTTGTTGTCAAAAACCATCCAACCTTATCCGGCGCCTCATAAAATGGTGCGCCGAGTTCCCTTAGATGGGATTCAAACTTCACTGCCAACCCTCTGTCCGAATATTTATGCTTCCCGTGACCAGTATGAATACCCAGTAATGGTGGCAACTCCTCTCCATCCTCTAAGGCCTTAGATAGATCATTCATCCAGGCATGCAATGCAGTCCGAGCTGCACCAAGAGAAAGTCCTCTCACGTGTAAAGACCATTGTGTGGGAGATTTTGATTGAAGTGTGTTATATATCCCAAGTCGAAGTCCTAATTCCAGGAGTACACAAGCCCTGTCAAATAAATTGTGGCTGACGCAGAGATCTATCAAACAATTACAGTATGCTTTCTTCACTTCTGGACTAATTATCTCGAACAACTCTCCAGCTTTTATGTCGACGACCTCCTTTGCAGCTCCCTTGTCTACTAATAGCTTCACCAAAGAACCCAACTCAACATTAGCCCTCTCGATACATCCAATCACCTTACTGATTTCTTCCTTTGGGGTTTGAGACAATACGTGCAAAAGACAGCCACAAAACCGGTCATCCGGCAGTATGCCCAGTTCCAACAGCCTATTGAATGCCCTCACTACATCGTCCGTCCGCTTAGCTTTACCATAGCACTGAATAAGTGAAGTAAAAACAAAGATATTAGGCTCTAACCCAGCTTCCAACATCTCATCCAGAACTCCTTCCGCCTCCGAAACATTCCCAATACATGAGTACACAGTGATCAGAGACGAGTAGCTCCAGCTATCCGGCTTGCGGTCATCCGGCAACCCCTTCATCTCATCAAAGATCAATATAGCTTCATCGACGCAACCAACATCAGCACACATCGACAGCAGCATATTGTACAGAATGATGTCCAACTCGTACCCTTTCGCCTTCATCTCCTTGTACACACGTATCGCATCCTCCGCATACCTAGCTCTAGTATAAGCTCTCAGAAGCGCGGAATAAGTGCCCCTATTGGCAACCAGCCCACTGCTCCCCATCTCCTTGTAAATCGACTTCGCCTGCCACGGCCGCCCAGCCCTCCCCATCGCATTCAACAGGGTATTATATATCACAAGATTTGGCTTCACCCGGAGCGCCTTCATTTCCTCGAACACGTTCAGCGCACCGTCGAAGTTGCCCGAGGCGGCGTAGACCCGGATGACGGTGGCGAACGCGACCAGGTCGAGCTGCCACCGCTCCTTCCGGGCGCGGTCGTAGAGTCCCAGGGCCGTCTCCACGTCGCCGGACCGGCCGTAGGCGTCAATCACGGCGGAGTAGGTGACGTCGTCCGGGGTGAGGCCGAACTCGGGCATGCGCTCAAACCACTGGACCGCCTTGGCAGGCAGGTCGCAGAGGCGGGCGCAGCTGATGACGGTGGAGAAGGTGACGTTGTCAGGCTTTACGCCTTCTTCGATCATTTGGAGGAGTAGGGACTCGACGGGGGGCCAGGTCTTGGACTTGCGGAGGGCCTTGAGGGTGACGTTGAAGAGGATGGTGGGGTTGTTGGGGTTGTCTATGTGGGTTCGGAACCAGGAGAAGGCGGCGAGGGAGCTGTCTGGGTTGGACATGTGGTTGAGGACGACGACGGCGTCCTGCTCGGAGGGGGGGTTCGGGAAGGAGAGGGGGAGGAGGGAGAGGGGGTCGGGAGAATGGTCGAGGGAGGCGGAGATATCGGCGAGGCGGGCGTAGCGGGAGTCGGAGGAGGCGCGGCGGAGGAGGGGGCCGTTGGGGCTGTTGGGGTTGATCCATATGGAGTTCTTGAATGGGGTGGGGGTGGGGGTGGGGGTGTCTTCGTGGAGGGATACCCTTAGCTTGTGGTGGGGGGTTTTGGGGGGTCTGGGAGACCATGGGACGAGGTGGTGGAGGATGGGTGGGGGAGTGTGGTGGAAGGGGTGGGGGAGCTGGATGGAGGAGGAGGGGGCTGAGGAGAGGAGGGGGAAAGCAGCCATGGTGGCGTTAGGGGATGGGGGGACTTGGGGAGGGTTTTGGGCAGCCAAAATCCCTTATCAACAACAAAATAATCCAAGATGTAACGTCGAGGAAGTGGTAATAAAGTGGACATTCGAGTACTTCTTGGTCTTTTGATGTGGGAGGATTAAAGAGATTAATCATTTGTCGGTTTTTAATTTTTTACCTACTACAAAGTACAAGATAATTATTGTTACTGTAGGAGAGATTATTCTTGTCATAAATATGAGAGTTTATCTATATTTCTATCGTACCTTGTTTATTGGGAATCCATGTCGTGGGGAGACCCAATAAACAAGACACGAGAGGAATACGGATAAAATCTCATATTTACGACAATAATATTCTCTTTTGTAGTGACGGAGATTATCTTACACTTTTGAGTATGTGGGAAAGTGAAGACCAACATGAACTGACACATGATTAATGCGAAAACAAGTAGAATTTTTGTGTAAAGAAACTTTAATGTTTATGTTGTGAAATTTTGATTTTTGGAACTTTGATATTGGTTGCAATATGCTAAAATGTAAAATTGTTGAGATATGTGTTTGATATAATGTAAAGTTGTTAAATTTTTAGAACTTTGATGAGTAAAGTAAAGTATTGGTTACAAATGAATACATGATTTTCTGCTACTTGATGTTGGTTGCGTGATTGGTGTTTAATCTAATGTGAAATTGTTATATTGTCCAAATGAAAACTTGTTGTATATCAGGATTGTCAAAACTTTTGACAGTCTTAACTGTTGGTTTACAATAAGTTTTCACTTTGAGTATCCTATAATTTTTAAATTTTTACAGTCGTTGGTTTTTTTTCTAGATTTGTATATTGAATTTTTTTTTCTAGACTCACTAGGAAAACTATTTTTTTTATTTGTATATTGAATATTTTTTTATTTTACTAGGAATACTATTTTTCTTTAAATCTACTGTAATCGAAAGTTAAATCATTCTTATTACGATTATTAAATTATTATAAATAGATAATTTTATCATTATAAAAAATAGAAATTAAATTATTGTCCCATTTTTAGTCTTCTTTATACTGATATATTATATGATAACATTTGAATGTCCAAAGATACCAATTTTTACTCGTTAACAACGAAATACTGTAAAAGAAAATTAATCAAAGTAAAAATCGAAGATCAAAACATCATTATTTTACAATTCTGAAATTACAAAAAGTTCGTCAAACTGTGAACTATTTCATCCCATACTACTCTTCGATACGCTCGTTTTGGAACCAATTGTGCCTCATTTCGATCTTCGATCTCCCAGTCAAAAGTTATCGTACTTTAAAATTTTAAATTTATATTTTTGGTTGTAACACGTGCGTCTGACCTCAGACGTGGATTCTTTCAACACAAATTGTGTTACTCTCATCGAAAGCATACAAATCGACCTATTGTTTGATAAAAATCTAGTTTTAGGAAAATAGTTATGGTTACTCGAAACATGCTCGACGGCATACGTTATTTTCTTACAGTTGCTCCAAGGGATCAAAGCCTACATTACAATAACTTTTTATTAGGACTATTAAAATTTTTGACAGGCCTAATAAAATTTTACTGGATTTCAGGACTGTCAAAAAAATTTATAGACTTAACAATAGTCAGGACTGTCAAATATTTTGACAGTCCTAACAATAGCGAGGATTGTCAAAAAATTTGACAGTCCTAATAAAATGTTATTGGATTTTAGGACTGTATTATAGGACTTTTTCTGTATTATAGGACTGTCACAATTTTTGACAATCCTTGCATTTTTTAGGACTGTCAAAGATTTTGACAGTCCTAACTTTAGACAAGATTGTCAAAAAATTTAAGAGTCCTCACTTTAGACAGGACTGTCAAAAAAATTGACATACCATCATTATCCCCGTTACGATTGTGGAAGAATTTTCTAAGTTTGAAACCCTAAAATGGGTTTGAAACTTCAGAGTTCCCCTAAAATGAAACATAAACTAAATTTTAGTTCATAGAAGATGAAATATATGCATGAACATGGAACCCTAACATATTTAGAATTTGGGAGAGAATAAAATTAAAAGATGAAAAAGGAAACAAAACATAAAAAGTTGGCTTTTTTACTATGTAGTGGGCAGCCCATAACTATTTTTTATTGTGGTAAACTTTTAAATAAAAGCAACTATTTTGGGCTAGCACCGAGTAAGTGCCCCAATGAAAACTCATTTTTAGACAATAGCCAAATTCACCGTAACCCTTACTTTTGTGTATATGGGGTAGGGTAGGGTGGGAGGGCTTAACAAATTTGTTTGGGGATTCATAGTGTGTATAGGGTAGAGAGGCCCCAGATTCAGTTCAAATTCTGCTTGGTTAAACTCGATCTAGGTCGGTTTGGTTCGACTTTCTAACCGGTCTGAGTCGAATCTATCCTAAAAAGTTGGTCGATGCGACTCGGTCTTGTCACGGCCCGATCCCGAGGGGCCGAAAGTCACCACTAGGCTGGATATCATGCAAGCCTAAGTTGCGCTTGCACAAGACATATTACATGGACAAAACACAAAATAGAAAATAAATATAGAAACACATAACTAAATTGCATAAAACCAAATATTGAACATATTTGATAGGAACACAAAATACTTTCTTTATTGAAATACTTGAAATAAATTACAATGTATTTTCTTGGCTGATTACAAAATATGTCATATTTGGCTTACTTCTCTTTGAAACCCAAAACTAGCCACAATGCCCATGCAGCATATCCTTTTAGTAGGACAAAAAATAAAATACCTAAATCAAGAGCTTGCCAACTGGAAAGGAAAGCTATGGAAGCAATGAGCACGATTCTACTGGATAGGATGCGCTCCTAAAGTTTTAAAATGCTCGTCAAACTCTCGCTACCAGAACCTGGGGATGCCCACAAATGTTGGTTATTACTCAGCATGTATTGGTGAGCGACCATGGCCAAACTCACCTAAAATCAACACTAAGTAAACATGTGAAGCTAGCATAATAATTAGGTGATCTTTCTGGTTGTCTAGGTTCTTTTTAACAATTTATGCAAAAAAAATATAAACTATAAAGTAAAGCATGTATGTGATAAATCTTATCCACGGACGAACGATTATCATTACAGCAGACACACAAGTTAGCAACAATTTGCATATATGCATAAAACTCATGTATCTATCTGTGGTGGCATCAAGTGTTAGGTGTGCAAGAAGGTAAACCTAGCATGCGGCCTAACTATATGATGATCCATGGGAAATCCATGATTAGCAGTTAGGACGTAAAACCATATCTCGCTAATAAACATGAACACCCCTCTGATCGTGAGGACTTCGTTGCCTCAGGGTGTTCCTTTGATCCCCCCTAGGCTGAACGATTCCAGTGCCCCAGAACCGGTCGTAGGATTACTTTTGTGTACAAGTTGTCTAAAGACCGATGCATAGTATGCAACTCTATCATATAACTCTTACTATGCAACAGTTAGACTATAAGTGAACATCTCTATCTCTTTACTCTTTTCTCTTAGTAAACCATGCAAGGTTTCTCTATACATCTCTTTTGCATCATATGAGTAAGGAACAGATAATCATATATTTGAACAAGCATTTGCAACAATTCTATATATTAAGCATCTAATTTATTTCTTTTATCTTATCTTGTTAGTGAGGTATCATTAAACATAGGAACATACAATTCAAGTGAACTAGAGATCATTTTATTAAGGCGTGAAGACAAAGGATTAATCGAAGGGCCGAAGCCATTCACCGATTGAATCAATATGAGAGAATGAGGAAGCCTCACACAACGATCACTCCTTGGTTATGCATCTTGGAATTGCACCAACACTTTGGTTAGCATCTTTCTTTCTCTTTCTCTTACGATTCGAAATGAATACGCTAGCGAGGAAAATGAACTATGAAAACTAATTCATCAAAGCAACATAAGAACGCAATTCAATAAAACCAAGCAGCGAAAACATCCAACAAAAACTCTTACACTCATTTCAATAGAAATTGTTCCATCAGTTGGAAGGGTTTATTGTATTTTGTTCGTGGTCGATTGGGTGGTAAGGTTTTCCCGATACTCGATTTTCAACAAAGTCAAAGTCGTAGGCATTACGCTAGTGAACCGCTGGAAGCGAGACACTACTGTAGAAGCATGAAAAATACGCTGGATGGCTATACGCAGCATATTGATGCAGAGCAGCGTAAACAGAGGCCTTCAGAGCCATCAAGCGTGCAACAGAGCTTTCTTTGCCAAATACAGCTTGAAATATAAGCTCAACATAAGGCAGTACGTCCAAACCGCTTCAGCGTAAACAGGGTGCTTCATCGACTCCTGGGCGTGAAACCTATCCTCTTGCAACGCAACATTGAAGTGTACGAGAGACGCTTCGTATTCTCCGAAGTGAACCTATCAGATCCTGCAATGAACCTGACATCTGGACTTCTGACAAAGGGATACTGCTCGACTACCCAGGGATACTGCTCGACTACCCAGACGACGGCTATAATGATAGCATGGCACTGCGACCCAGGCTGTCATTTACTGCCATCTCCTTTGCGTAAACTGCTTTTACGTGCACGAAGGGATACACTGCCTTATTTTACACAGGCAGACATGAGCTGTTTATGCTCTGCAGTAGACAAACCGCCTGCCACATCAAAAGCTGCACTCCGTACGGGGCTCGAGGCACGTCTCTACGATCAATGCATAGAGCGATGATAGTTGCTCGAGGCACGTCTCTACGTCTAATGCACAGAGCGATGACAGTTGCTCGAGGCACGTCCCTACGTCTAAAGCACAGAGCGGTGACAGTTTCTCAAGACACGTCTCTGCGACTGATGTGCAGAAGGGCTGCAGACCTTCAAAAACACGCCTCCACATTTAATGCACAGGATGGTGGCAAATCTCTGCATTTAATGCAAGAGATTTGATTATATCTTCAAAAGCCGTAATTCTGGCTAAGACGTCCATATCAGCACTCTGGCACGGTACGCAGCGGCTTCTACACCCATTCAACTCCTGTGCTCACTTGGCTTCTACGCCCACTCGGCCTATACGACCATTTGGCTTCTACGCCCACTCGGCCTCTATGACCACTCGGCTTCTACGCCTATTTCGGCTTCTATGCCTACTTGGCTTCTACGCCATGGTGACAGATATTGGCTTCTACGCCCACCTCTTCTACACGAGGGATACCTACCTACGTGGCTTCTATGCCGTGATCTTCGTAGCGATTATACGCGTTTTGTCCCTTAGTTGGACCCGCGTCACACGCTCATTCAAAGGATCATCTATACGCAGGCATTGGTTATTTTAACCGTTGTGTAAAAGGGAGCTGTACTTTCTATTCCTCGGTTTCTACACCGACGGAGTGGTCACTGTCACTAAAACTCTATAAATAGAGATCTCTATCAATGAGGAACAAGGTCGGAAAATTGGTCAAGAAAACCAATATCAGATCCAAGGTCGAACTTCCAAGAAAGATCGAACCAGAGGTCAAGAGAGAGAGAGAGAGAGAGAGAGAGAGAGAGAGAGAGAGAGAGAATCCGAAGCTCAGGCAAAGAGTAGGGATCGACGACTTTGGCATCGTACATCCACCCTCTTTTGCAACCTTCGAAGCTGCTTCCTGTCTTCTACGACACTTCTTCATCATCGTGTGGTCCAAGGGCTAAAGTGATCGACTGCATATCAGACACCTATAGCAATATTTACCCAGATTAAATAAATTGTACTCCCACATCCTCGTATAGGATCAAATTGTACAAGTTTGTTTGTAAACCAAAGAAGGCGGGTTTCGTGTAAACCCCATCTTGAATACATCTTTATTCTTTCGTTTTCCACCACAAACAAGATGGTGACTCTGCTGGGGACGTCTTTCTCTTCTAATGAGGAAGTAATTGCTCAACACGATACGGTATCTGTAGGAACCATGAAGAAGATACTGGTCGTCCAATTTGACCAGTCTGCCTACGAAGACATGCGTCGAACCGGGGGTAGCTCTCACCCTCTCTCCGTCCAAGACAACAGGAAGCTGCGCAAGGTTTGGATGCCCAAGACATCCTCTACCATTCCTGTGGACTCTCCGATCTCTCCGATCTCTCCGACCAATGAGGTTGTAGCATTGCTCCCTCCGTGCCTTGCACGTAAAATTTGGTCTCCCGCTACGCACGGTACAGACGAAACTTCGGGCAAAGCCTCAGCGCTAATCCAGAAGTATCCACTACGCTCTACGCGTAGAAACCAGTCTCCCGCTACGCGCGGTACAGACAAAACTTCGGACAAAGCCTCAGCGCTAACCCAGAAGTGTCCACTACGCTCTACACATAGAAACCAGTCTCCCGCTATGCGCGGTACAGACAAAACTTCTGATGATTCCTCAGCGCCAAATCGGAAGTACAAATCACGCTCCGTGTGCAAGATAACATCTGACCTCTACGAGGAACCAAATGAGCGCTGTGATCTCCGCAAGGGAAAGCAAGCGGCAGAGTACTCAACTTCTCTGCCTTTACGCCAGCGAGGGAGCAATCTGCCTACCCTCCGGATTACGCGAGAAGCCGATGGCCGACTGAGGACCTCTTCAGCTTTACGCCAGTCTGAGCAAATCTCCAAATTATGCCAGACGAAGTCCCACGGCGTAAAGCAAGCTCAAGTTGCGAAAAGATACCCTCCCCGGGGATTATCCGCCACCCAGATGGCCAACCTGTTGTACACAGGTGGCACAGGAAAAACCATGGTGCCCAATCTCCGCATGCCCACTGATGGGAACAGAAGGAACAAGCCGTCGTCTTCTTCTTCTACTCCTCCTGACTTGCGCAAATATCTAATCCAGAAGCGTAAGGAAAGGGGACCTTCCAACATATCTATTACGCCCCCTAGCGAGCAATGTTGTAATAGTCATAAGATTGTGATTGACTGCTGCTGTTCTAAAGCAAAATGGTCGGTTTTCGACCGGTTGAGCTACTCGCTGTCTTTCCAGGAAGAAGAGCCCGCGCATGCATCCGTGAACATGGCTTCACACATACCCAGAGGAGGGTCGAGCTCAAGACGTCATCCCTCTAGGCCTCCGAGCCGAAGGAGATTCGAAGACCTCCTCAAGAACACTGAAGCTGGGGTGTTCCAAAACACCCGTGCAAGGTCACAGCAACCAGCTTCGTACTCGTCTGATTCTGACGCTGGGGGTCGCCAGTCTCCCGGATCAGATGCTGAGAGTATAGAGTCGACTTCTGCAGCGACCTATACGCATCCTTCGATGATGCCTATGGAAACGGGAGTTTATGCCGTTGAAGATGAACGCGAGGAAGCTTCGCCGTCAGGAAACGCGGAACAACGCATCACTATACTGGAGACATCTCTGAAACAAATGCAATCCATAATGGAGAACATGCACCAGATGATGCTAACGCAGCACACAACTGCCATGGCTCAAGCATCGGTCCCGCCAACTCAGATACGTGTGAGGGTGGACTTACCACCGTCCAACCCGAGCCAAGAGCCCGCTCTAGATCAAGAGTCACCAGTTCCTCCGCTTCCTCACTCAGAGAATGCATTACCTCCCGTTGGAGTTACGATACAACCAACTCCGTACTACACCGTAGTCCCGCTTCCGATTGAAAATACGATACAGGCAGTACGGGAGTTGAGAGCCCAGTTTGACACCTTGAAGCACAAAGATCAGCTCAAGAAACTGGGAATCAACCAGCCTTACCCAGCTATCTGGGAAGAGGTCCCTTTCCCTCCGAGGTACAAACCTCAGACTATGGCTCTGTTCGAGGGAAAAACATCACCAAGTCAGTACATGAACTATTTCAGTATGATGATGGTGTTGCTACAAGGGAACGACGCCCTCCTCACTCGGGTGTTCAAAGGCTGCCTCTCAGGAGTAGCCTATCAGTGGTACCGTAGCTTGGCGAACAACTGCATTACTTCCTTCGAAGACTTCAAAGCTTTATTCTTCACACGATTCTACGAGGGAGGAATGGACATGTCTATGTCCTCTCTCATCGAAGTCAAGCAGAGGTAAAAGGAAGACGTTCGCACCTTCGTCGAACGTTTTCGTCAGGCCACCTTACATATGCCTCTAGGAGTTCCAGACTCTACGTTAGTAGACATTTGCAGGAAAAACCTCCTTCCCGTAGCGTTGGTGTTTACAGGACCATATCAGTTCCATGATTGGCCCTCGTTCATCATCTCGGCCGTGGTCGCCGAAGATAACAGTCGTAAGGCGCGCGACAATGGCATCATGATCTCCGCCTCTGACAGAGGCAAGAGGTCATCTCCCAGCAGCGACCATCCTCGCAGCTCTAAAGGAAAAGAAGCTCTGGCGATCAATACGGCCAGGCAAAAGACCGCGGCAACCGCACAAGCGAGACCCGGGACCTCCAGGCCCGTCGAAGTCTACTCTTTCGACGACGACGATATCCCAAGTATATTCGAGTGTCTCGTCAAAAGTGGCAAGATCACCCTTCCGGAGCTAAGGCGGCCCCAAGAAGTCGGCAGTACTGACGACCCCAAATACTGCATCTTCCACAGATACGTACACCACCCGACAAAGGCGTATTACATACTGAAAAGGAAGATCCAGGGGTTAATCGATGCTAAGGCCATCACTCTACACAACACCGAGAAGACGGTCACGGCCAACATGATCTCTCTGCGGTTTGGCAATCTGCCTTCCCAAGAAGTTCCGAACGGTGTCACACCCATTTTCCGGACCACGATGAACATCGTCAATCTCCCTCCAGCTAGGGGTCAAAATCATGACCTGGTACCCCTAACCACCCGGCAGGGCGAGATTATGTGGGTTCATCCAGATTTGGTGTCAGAGCTCGAGGAGGAGACTAAAGCTACTAAGGCTACGTCTAGAAAGAGCTCCAAATGCAAACCATGCCATATGGTCGCAACTTCTTCGCCATCAGACAAAGACGAGGTATTTGCTGCAACCCGTTCAGGGAAAGCCTACCTCAACGACTACGGAGCAAGTCAGGAAGATGCAATGGCGGACGCTTCAACTGCCAAACCTTCAGGACCAGGCCTCGTCGTACCAGATGCCGGTCCTTCAAAACCAACTCCGGCGGACAAGAGGAAGCAAAGAGAAGTGCGCTTTGATAAACCTGTGAAAAACATTCCAAACAAAGGTTTAGAGAAGCCATACAACTTCGACATACTAGCCCAACTGGCTAATACACCAGCCAGGCTGTCCATCTTCGAGCTACTCAGGCTCTCCCAAGACACTTGTCTAGCCCTGAGTGAAGCACTGATGTAGGCGGAGGCATGCTTGACCCAGTTCAAGTCCCCCGACTAAGAACCGGTGGCGTGTCCTCAATGCCACAGTGTGATGGAGGTGGTCCCAAATATCACTTTCACTCAAAATGACATGTTGTTAAAACATAACAAGCATGACAGGCCCCTCTATTACACCGGGTACATCGATTTCATGGAGGTCGATCGGATTCACATAGATCCGGGATCGTCGATCAGCATCATCCCTCACAGTCTACTCAGACCGCTGAGGATTCCTACCAGCGAATTGGCTTACACCTCCACTACAATTGTGGGTTTCAACGCCGGAAGAATTAAGCCATTGGGGAAAATTTGCCTGAGGATCCAGATTGGCAACCTCAGATCGGTGGCCACATGTTATATCATTGATTCAGAGGTGTCCTACAACATTTTGCTGGGAAGACCGTGGATCCACGACCACAACATCGTTCCTTCAACTCTACATTAATGTCTTAAATATGTAGACCCCCAAGGAACAGTACAGACGGAGGTTGCTGACCTAAACCCGTTTAAAGGAGTAGAATCCTACTATTTTGATGCCATATTGTACTCTCAAGACCACACAGAAGAAGGGTCAGGCGAGGCAGAGAAGGAATCCTACCGGGAGCCAGAAGAACCCTTTGCCGCACTACCGCTGTCAATCAAGGTGAAAGGACGAACCACTCGTCCGAAAGCCATGGAGCCTATGGCTATTCACCTGAATAAGACCAGGTCAGGAAAAAGGAGTGATCCTCTAGTGATCACTTTGAACCAGAAGCCTCCACCCCTGGTCATCAACCATAGGCGCAACGGGCAGCCGACTGATATAAATGCAACCAGGAACGGAGTTCCAGATGATAATAAATATCCTCTTTTCCAGTATATTGGCACTCAAATTCTAAATCAGGAATCCACTCCCCGTGACGAGGTAGTACCCATAGCACAAAATTCTTGGAAGCTATGAACTCCTACCGTCCGTATGTCTGGGAAGTAGCGTCATCATCCAACGTCGTCACGACGTATGGACCATATGAGGATTCTATCTTCATTGTCCCGCCTACCTGCAGCAGCCAGCGTTCAATAGTCTTCGACCGCATGCGCAATCAACCGACTGTCCAGGAAGATTCTTTTAATAACGATGCTGGAAAAATGCAAGTTTACCGATACAGCCCGCAAGCGTTGAGGATCATGCAAAACATGGACTACGACTTGAAGCGGAAGCCAGGCCTCAACTACGGAAGAGGCAGACGAATGCCGCTGCGCGGCGACCCCTACTATCAACGAACTCATTTTGGGTTGGGGTATGCCACCTCCTCTAAGTCGGACGAGGATATCTTTTCCTCTTCTCAGAACGGCTCGTCGCCCTCTGACTCACCTGATGCTCTCGAACAAACATTATCAGTGAATATGGTAGTGGCAGATCCCTTTCAAGCAGATGAACAAGATTCTGAGCCGTTTGAGAATGACTCTTGGGCCCAACGAATGGATACGCAGTGGGAATTCTGCTTCGAGCAAAGGAAACCTTCCACCAAAGACGAAGTTATCCAGGTTGATGTTGGGGGTGAACTTTCGCCAAAGCCGATATTTATCAGTAACAATCTTTCCCCTGCTGAAAGGGAAGAAGTTATCCAGCTGATAAAAAAATATATCGACGTCTTTGCATGGGATTACGAGGACATCCTTGATGAAGTTGCAGAATGTAATTCCGCAATAGAAAGCGACACATGGCAACTATTCTTCGATGGAGCCTCCAGAACTGGTCCTAGGGGAAACGTGGTTTCAGGAGTGGGAATAGTCCTGGTCACTTCTGATAAACTCGTCATCTACCGAGCATATTCTCTTAGCGAGCCATGCTCCAACAATGTGGCAGAGTACAACGCTTTGCTAATCGGGATCCAAGTCGCTAAAGAGCTGGGGGTCGAGTCCCTGGAAGCTTTCGGTGATTCTCTGCTTATTGTCAATCAAGTTAGGGGAATATATGAAGTCCGGAATCCAGACCTCATCCCCTATAACCAAGCAACGGTCGAGATAGCCATGACATTCAAAGGGTTCTTCCTAGAGCATGTACCTCAATCTCAGAATCTGGAAGCTGATGTCCTAGCCAGTCTAGCTGCGGATTTAGCCACTCCTATAAGAAGGCAGGATTCAGTAATCCTTCTTAACAGAGATTTATTCTGTGTGAAGAACAACTTTCACATAGAACGCAGCTACGCTGCGAACACAGATCCCCCTAGAAGAGACTGGAGAAGTCCCTTCATAGGTTTCGTCGCATACGGAATCTTGCCGGAGGACCCCAAAGAAGCAGTATCCGTCAAAAGACGATCATTACGCTTCTACTTCGATGCATCTTCACAATGCCTATATCGCCGGACCTACGACGGACTGCTATTGAGATATCTCTCTAACGACGAAGCATAGCAGATTATCCGGGAAGCTCACAACGACGTGTGTGGAGCGTATCAACCCGGTCCTAAGCTACAGGATCGTATCAGGAAAATAGGCTATTACTGGCCCACCATGATCGCAGACGCGATCAACTATGCAAGATAATGTAGAGCCTGTCAGGTTCATGCAAACTTCATACATCAACCGTCTAAATATCTACATCCTACGGTTGCATCCTGGCCTTTCGAAGCATAGGGTATGGATATTATTGGTCCTATTCACCCGTCTTCTTCCAGAGGTCACCGGTTCATACTGGCCATCACGGATTACTTTTCCAAATGGGCAGAGGCAATCCCTCTTGCTGAGGTAAAGGCGTCTAATGTAATCAGCTTCATCAAGCATCACATCATTTATCGCTTTGGGATTCCTCGAAAGATAATCCATGACAATGGGCCTCAGTTCATCAGCCAAGCGTTTCATCGATTTTGCGATAAAAATCGGATACATAATATTGCCTCTACGGCGTATTATCCAGCTGCTAATGGTTTGGCGGAAGCTTTCAACAAAACCATTATCAAACTCTTGAAGAAGTTCGTCTCTTCAAACAAGAGAGATTGGAATAAGAAGCTGGACGAATGTCTCTGGGCATACCGCACAAAGGTACGAACACCGACAGGTTGTACCCTATTTTTACTGGTCTACGGGAGCGAAGCAGTTCTCCCCATTGAAATCCAGATCCCGTCACTCAGGATAGCCGTGACTAATAAGCTGACTCAAGAATAGAATGACCTGTTAAGGCTTCAAGAGCTAGAAGGATTAGACGAGAAACACCTCCAAGCTCAACAGCGCATCGCGCTCTACCAAGCACGCATTTCCAAAGCTTTCAATCATAAAGTAAAGAAAAGAGTGTTCAAAGTCGGCGAGCTAGTTTTAGCCGTAAGAAGGCCGATGATCCTTACTCACAGGAGTAAAGGCAAATTCCAGCCCAAGTGGGAAGGCCCTTATGTGATCGAGACAACGTTCTCAAACGGCGCTTACCGGTTAGCCCAGCCTAATGGAGACCTGTTAATGGCTCCTATCAACGGTAAATTCCAGAAAAGGTACTATGCTTAACCTACTCTGCTCAAGTGGAATATAGCGAGAATCTCAATTCTGACAAAACTACTTCCAAAATGAAACTAGTTGGGTCATATTCTATCATGTCTGTATGACCTCTGAATAGATATGTCCTGCTAAAAGGTTATCAAGAGTCTATCACGTTCATACTACCTCTGATATCACTCTCGCCCAAACTTGTCATTTACATTCCAAAATGATGGGTCCACAAAGTCAGAAAAGAGTCACTTTTATTTATTCCCAAAAAAAGCAAAATTATATTTGGGAAGCAAAAAGAAGAAAGGGTACATTATTGTGGGGGAGCGGTCAGATCGCGAATCAGCTATACCAGTGCAGCTATCTTCTCATCCCTGGAAACCAAGGCATCAGCGCGGGCTCGCTCCAACCGTGCCTCGGGATTATTCATAAAGGACAGCTCGACCCTTGTCCGAAGAGAGCCAGCACGGGCAGCTTCTGCGCACTCCAGATCCCATCGTGCCGTGCTCAGTCGACCAGTCGCTGCATCTAGACCTGGCAACGACTGAGAAGCCCACTCCTCTGCCAGAGCGAGTTTTTTCTTCAACTTGCGGGCCCTCGCTACGTTCCCTTCATGCTCGGATTGGCATTTCGTCTGAAGAGCAAGAGCCTCCTCCACGACAGCTTTTCTTTCATCCATCTCCAGCTTATGTGCTTTGATGGAGTCATCTAGGCTTTCCTGCTATTTAGTAAGCCGCGCAGTCATGAGGTCATATCTGGCCTGGACCTCAGCTTCAAGGCTGCCCCGAGCCAACTGCAAGTATTCGTTAATAGGTTGCTCCAAACCATTAACCATCGCCTCCAGGGCGTCAGCTACCCCAGAATCGTCGAACTCCCTGACCGCCCCGATCGGAAACTGAGAAGCCTTCTTCAGACGCTCGAAGTCTAGATTCTTCGCCAACACCATTGATATCAGCATTTTCAAACTGGTGTAAAAGAGGTTGGTGTATTGCTCGGTCAGCGCAACTAGATCCGATTGGACGCCAGGAGTGGCCGCGATATTGGCAAGTCCCCCTCCAGGAATGATTGCAGACGAGGTGGCCACAGCCGCCGCCTCGACGGGTGGTACGACCGAAGGAGGTGCGACAACGACGGTCAAAGTCATCGGCATACTCGCGAGAGGCGAGGTCACGACAACGGGTTCGTCCTCCTCTTGAGGTGACGAAACCACTCCGGGCGAGCTGGCCCCCGAAGATATTTTCTCCTCGAAGTCGGGCGCCTCCGTATCATCGCAAGGAGCCCGAGCAGAGACAGAAGGCGCTTCAACGCTATACTCCCCGTGGACGCCGTTCCCTGAAAAGAGAACAAGAAAGTTGATATCAATATGATGGTAATCTTTCTAAGAGGAGACATAAAGATGACATTTACCCGTAGCCAACGGTATATATGTCGCATCTGCAGCCCACGTAGCTAAATCATGCCTTAATGACGCAATACGAACTGTCATACCTGGAGAAGGGGGTGGGCCCACCGACACTGCCAGGTGCTCTACCGAGCCTTCACCAAGACGCAGTCGAGGCTTGTCAGCCAGAATCTCGCTAGGCATGCTCACGGACACGGCATGAGTTTTATCCGTGGCTGGTCCAGGGAAAGATTCTCTCATTTGCCTCGGCCAAGCAGGCGATTTCGTTCCACTACCGGAGGCGGTGGCAGCAATGGCAGCCTCAGGCAGGAGTTCTCCGGCATCGCCAGCCGAAACTAAGGGTCCCTCTCCGAAAGGCAAGGATCCTCCAATCAAAGAGACATCCCCAACAGGGGAGACAGCAGGTTCCTCTCTAGGAGCCTCAATACCAGGAATCCGGAGAAAACGAGCAACCGTTTTCTTCTTCCTCTTGCAAGGGGAAGTCTGCTTCGAAGCATGAGCCCTTCGCTTCCCAGAGACTGCCAAAGCCCCTGCAGGAGGAGGCACTTCACACCTCGGCACCGACACCAGAGGCTCATCCGGAGTGACGGACCCCTCACCCTCGTTAGACGAAACCGAGGGGACTTCGACTCTTCCCTCAGACTTGGGAGAAGGCACCCTAAAGCTTCCACGCATGTCAAAATCACGATGGAAGGTGTTGATCGCCACGTAGAACTGGGCATACGAATGGAGGATGCGCTGCTCCGTAGAGAGTGTGATGACCGGCACGATAAAGATTGCTCCCGTACAACCCATGATAAAATACCGCCATCCTCTGGCTCCATCAATGAGTCCGCCCCTGGACCTGAAGCTGGTGACGGCATTGCCCACGTGCAGCTGATCGTACCCAAACTGCCTGGCAAACCGACTAGGCAAGTAGGGCTCAAAAAAGCAACGATCTTCGCTTCTGTACAGCAAATGAGAGGGTCAGATGCAGACCAACCAGTTAAAAGCTTTCGGAGAAAGATTGGTCTTCTCTCTACCAAAATCCTCAAGCCTAATCTCCGACTGATTACGATGTACAGAGGGGACAGTGCAGAGGAGCTTCCAGCAATGACCGAGGCTCAGCACCAGCCGACAGTCTAAAACTGTGTTCACGTTCCAGGGAGAGTCCTTGTAGTTCAGCAAGAAACTACCCCCCGAACTACTGCCAGGGCCGGGAGACATCACCCGAGGGTTGTGGAGAATTAACCATCCCATCAAATACAAGTATGGTAACTCTACCCAGGGAAAGCTATCACGCCGAGCTTCATCGACGAGCAGTCCATCAGTCATGGCTCTCAGGCCAGCCTGTATACGGCACACCATGGCAGGGAGCAAGCCCAGTCTTGCCCCAAACACCAGACGTACGGCAGGCCACACGATGTTCCGGTGAATGCGGTCCGCGGACGCGATACCGGGCACCACTACTCGACGCAGCCATATGGAGAGAAAGCCAGCCAGCCTGGCTTCCTTAGACAGAGGCCTACGGCAGCGCCTCAAGTAACTGTAGGCCTTAGTGCCTTTAGGGTACTTTGCTACCCCGTCATTGAGAATCTGATCCGGAGCTTTAGCATCCTCCATAAGATCCTAGACGACCTGGGCACTGAGCACGCCCAAACAGTTCACGGGCTCATTCTTGCCCCCCGAAACTTTCTCCGACTTGACGGCCTTGGCCCGGTGGAAGAAGAGGTAGGACATCCACTTAGTGGTGTGAGCCAAATCAGAAGGCTCATCATAAAAAGTAGTGCACGCGAAGTAGTGGCACATCAGCTCCTGATACACCTCCACAACCCGAGGGTCCGAGTCCTCCAACTCCCGGTTGGTGGGAACATACTCTTCATATGGGGTATCCTCCATCGGCAGTCTCGAGATCACTGCCATCTCATGGAAGGCCAACCCCAACTCCCCCAGTGGAGTGGCAAAGGTCCCGGTGAGCGAAATGTATCGCTCCATCAGTGCCAGAAACAGGATAGGGTTGGGAGGCAACCCAACACTCATCGTACTCACAGTAGCATACAGTCCGATGACCTCCAGCTCTCTCCGAAAATGTTTCAAGGCCCAGTCAACTAGGCAAGCTCATCGGAGGTTTGTTGGGGTGATCCACCCATTGCACCGAGGATTCTCCTTGGGGTATACACCCCCTTGCCCCATGAAGTCATTGCAGAAAGTCTGCAACTGGACCGGCTGGATCACAGAACTGTCTTCACTCGGGACGCTACCCGGGCACAGTCCCCTGAACACCATCACAACGCCGGAAGGGCGGCTGACAAACGACCCCTGGTCAGCTTCTTTCAAATGAAAGATCTTCCCCGGCTTGCCGTAAAGATCGGGAGTCAGCGTCTACGACATCCTCCTGGAATGTGTCGCATGGGAGAAAGCCGAGATGGGATAATCTCTCGGCATCGTTGGCAGATACAAGACCACACTCTCGGCGGAGAAAACCCAGGGTTCTCTCTTGGGCTTCGTTTGGGACTGTTTGTCAATCATGTCCCCAAAAAGAAAAGCCGGCTTGATATACTGGTCCACGTCTATGTACGTCAGGGGCTCTCCGTTAATCATGTTCAGCAACGTCCGCTCGCCCTGAGCCAATATCAAGATCTTCCTTCCTTCAGGATACTGGGGTCCGGAGATAGGAAATGTCACGTGGGACAGATCCTCCAGATAGTTTGAGTGCAGCATCCCGGCAGCGGAACCCATCACCTCGGCCAGTGGAGACTCATGCAAGTTAACTGCAAAAGTGCAAGGAAAATACGTCATTACAAATCTTGCAACATAAAGACCAAGAAACGACAGTCTGTGCTTTACGCCAAGACTGTACAAAATTTGGTCATTTTACGCCGGAAGTCACATCCAGAAGCGTAATTGGCGGTATACAGTCCGTGCTTTACGCCAGACTGCCAAAATTCTAGTTATTACGTCGGAGGTCCCATCCACAAGAGTAAAACTAAAAATTTTATAGTATACACCGAGTTTTCGGCAGTCAGAGCTTTTACGCTCAAAACTGCGAAAACATGGAGTTTTTACGCTGGCACATTAGAAATGTGGGCGTAAAAGATGAAAACGTCTCCATGTGTCATCTTTCTCAAAGAGGCTATCAGCACAGAAGACGACCTAGCGCGGTCACGTTCAACGTGTGCGAAGGATTTTTCGTCATTCTTTGTCATCCAAAAGGCTCTACCTCTAAGGCCGGGTGCGCTACTTGTCGACGGGATACTTCGCTCAGAAGAACGTTCACCTTGCCCGACCGAAGACTCTCTCGCTGGGGCAGAAGAACGAGAAGAAGAACCTATACTCTTTTCCTTAGTGGAGGGGATTTGTTTCGGCGCTATTTCTAAAAACTCGGAGTGCCCGGAGAAAGAACGAGGGGAAAAACTCAAACAGTCGAAGGCTCTCTTTCGCAGAAGACGGATGAAAAGTTTTTCTCTCAAAAGCTTGGGATATATATAGAGTTCGGGTCGACTCCTCGAATCCTCGGACGGAATCTTTGAAACCCGAACCAAATCCCGTAATTAATATTCGGTTATGATTGGGTCCTACGTCAGCCTATTATTCAGAGAAGGCGGACAGTCAGCGAATTCGAAAAGTTTTTTCGCGCAAAGCAGTTCAGCGGTTCCTACGCTAAGGAGCTTTCTACGCTTGACAGCAAAAGATCTACGGTTTTTACGTTCGCAAGCTATAAGTCTATGGTTTTATGCCCGGATGCCTTTGTGCTCGATAGCTTTTATGCTCGAGAGGCTACAAACCTACGACTTTAAGCTCAGCAGATACCAAATTGATGATCTCACGCTCGGTGGCGTTTAGTTTATGCTCGGAGGCAACAGATCCACAACCTTACACTCGGAAGATTTCTTTTATTCACAGGCTACAAATCTACAGTTCTACGCTAAGGAGCTTTCTACGCTCGATAGCTACAGATCTACGGTTTTACACTCGCAAGCTACAAGTCTATGGTTTTATGCCCGGATGCCTTTGTGCTCGGTAGCTTTTATGCTCGAGAGGTTACAAACCTACGACTTTACGCTCAGCAGATACCAAATCGATGATCTCACGCTCGGTGGCTTTCTACGCTCAATAGGCTACGAACTCAGGATTTTCAGCTCATCTACACTACGGATCTCTGACTTTCCGCATATCCAGTGATATTTAGTGAGATTGTCATAGCTCCAGAGAAATGTAGAGAAAATTCTCTCTATCTGAGTAATTCTCGAGGCGGTCGATTACAGGAGTTCACACAGAAGATACTCCTTCTTGACCTCAAGATATCCCAAGTACCCGAAACATACAGAGTTCAAACATCAAGAAATTACTCTTCTCGGGTCAATTGGAGGTTCATCCAGACTCCAGTCCGAATATTTCATCTATCAAGATGGCAACTCAGTTTGACAGCCATTTCTCGACCCTGTTCCAAGGAATTTTTTGAGAAGTCATTCTTGAAGATGAAGTCTGAAACAAGAATTCTGTTTACACAGAAGTAAAAGCAACAGTTCAGAGCTCTACGCGGTTCCTCAGTCCTAGCAACAGGACAGTTCTAAATGTTCAAAATGCTCAACAATGTTCTATGGACTATTCGCTATGCGTAAAAGACTGGGCCTAAATACTCTTTCTATCAGAGTCGGCGTAAAGAATCAGACGTGTCGAAGCTACACATATTCAGACTTCACAGCAACGTATGGCAAGATGATCATATGAAGAAGCAAGACAATTTTATTAAAAGATTAAAGTCAAGATTACATATGAAGGAAATCCAATCTACAAGGGTTTTTCTCTATTTTCTATGATTATATATGAGGGAAACTCCGTCTACAAAGGATTTTCCCATCGTCGTCTGAAGATCGCCCAGAAGCTGATCTGACAGGTTCTCACTGGGCACAATTCTTCATCCATCTTCTCCAGCAATCAGTCAGTTCCAACAAACTGACTGACATGACAATGATCAACGGCAGGAGAATACATAGTTGGGGCTTGCATAAATTATGCAGATCCCATGCTCCGTGCGTCATGACAGATTGAGTTGATATATTCCACCTAACTCAATGCCCGAGGTCAGAGCTAGTTGCTGCTCTCATCCCCGGAGGTAACAGGAGAAGATGCCACTTGCAAGCAGTGTGGTGAAATATGATCCTTCCCTTCTCTTGGAAGAACAGCCATATAAAGTTGCTGATTATCCCGAGCAAGGGAGACTAAGATATCCTTCCATGATCCATCGTTGCAGTGGACACTTGCTCGAAGACGTCGTCTTTTTCGGCTCCTTATACGCTGGAAGAACATGATCTCCTTCTTCCTCAGATCGACCCAACGAACTCCGGCGATCATCTCTGCGTGGTGATGGAAATATGGGGAGAACAGGTTAAACCCTCAGCCTTTTTATAGGCAAAAGAGGTCACACCGGTCCCCAATAAATCTGCCATAAAGTCAGCATCGACCGTTTCAATGCTCCATTCAGAAACGTTTCGAGTTACGATGAGCGGTTCATGCTTCATTCAAAGCGTTTCAAATTCCGAGGAATTTAAAATCTTTGGAGGGGGTCTTGTAGAAGCATAAAAAATATGCTGGATGGCTATACACAGCATATTGATGCAGAGCAGCGTAAACAAAGGCCTTCAGAGCCATCAAGCGTGCAACAGAGCTTTCTCCGCCAAACACAGCCTAAAATATAAGCTCAATGTAAGGCAGTACGTCCAAACCGCTTTAGCGTAAACAGGGTGCTTCATCGACTCCTGGGCGTGAAACCCATCCTCTTGCAACGCAGCATTGAAGTGTACGAGAGACGCTTCGTATTCTCCGAAGTGAATCTGTCAGATCCTGCAATGAACCTGATGTCTGGACTTTTGACAAAGGGTACTGCTCGACTACCCAGGGATACTGTTCGACTACCCAGACGATGGCTATAATGATGGCACGGCACTGCGACCCAGGCTGTCATTTACTGCCATCTCCTTTGCGTAAACTGCTTTTACGTGCACGAAGGGATACACTGCCTTATTTTACACAGGCAGACATGAGCTGTTTACGCTCTGCAGTAGACAAACCGCCTGCCACATCAAAAGCTGCACTCTGTACGGGACTCGAGGCACGTCTCTACGACCAATGCACAGAGCGATGACAGTTGCTCGAGGCACGTCTCTACGTCTAATGCACAAAGCGATGACAGTTGCTCTAGGCACGTCCCTACGTCTAAAGCACAGAGCGGTGACAGTTTCTCAAGACACGTCTCTACGACTAATGCGCAGAAGGGCTGCAGACCTTCAAAAATATGCCTCCATATTTAATGCACAGGATGGTGGCAAATCTCTGCATTTAATGCAAGAGATTTGATTATATCTTCAAAAGCCGTAATTCCGGCTAAGACGTCCACATCAGCACTCTGGTATGGTGCACAGCGGCTTCTACGCCCATTCAACTCCTGTGCTCACTTGGCTTCTACGCCCACTCGGCCTCTACGACCATTTGGCTTCTATGCCCACTCGGCCTCTATGACCACTCGGCTTCTATACCTATTTCTGCTTCTCTGCCTACTTGGCTTCTACGCCATGGTGACAGACATTGGCTTCTACGCCCACCTCTTCTACACGAGGGATACCTTCCTACGTGGCTTCTACGCCGTGATCTTCGTAGTGATTATACGCGTTTTGTTCCTTAGTTGGACCCCTGTCACATGCTCATTCAAAGGAACATCTATACGCAGGCATTGGTTATTTTAACCGTTGTGTAAAAGGGAGCTGTACTTTCCACTCCTCGGTTTCTATACCGACGGAGTGGTCACTGTCACTAAAACTCTATAAATAGAGACCTCTATCGATGAGAAACAAGGTCGGAAAATTGGTCTAGAAAACTAATATCATATCCAAGGTCGAACTTCCAAGAAAGATCGAACCAGAGGTCAAGAGAGAGAGAGAGAGAGAGAGAGAGAATCCGGAGCTCAGGCAAAGAGTAGGGATCGACGACTTTGGCATCGTACATCCACCCTCTTTTGCAACATTCGAAGCTGCTTCCTGTCTTCTACGGCACTTCTTCATCATCGTGTGGTCCAAGGGCTAAAGTGATCGACTGCAGATCAGACACCTATAGCAATATTTACCCAGATTAAATAAATTATACTCTCACATCCTTGTATAGGATCAAATTGTACAAGTTTGTTTGTAAACCAAAGAAGGCGGGTTTCGTGTAAACCCCATCTTGAATACATCTTCATTCTTTCATTTTCCACCACAAACAACTACATGTAGTACCCCACTCCGCGTTGGCACTATGTATAAGAGGGATCCGTTTGCTGGCTCAAGAAGAAGCCTTCCTGAAGATCTCCTTGTTGAAACAGAAGATGATTGATCTTGGTGAGAGGGCAGAACATCATTCTCTGATTCTTTCACACCTAATAAAGAATCTAGTTTTATAACTGCTTGTACTAAGAAGATAGTGTTCATAAGAAGAATAATAGAACTTGAACATATATGCTTAAGAAGAGAACTTGTATTGCTTGTCTAATGATAGAACTTTGCCATGCTAAGTAAAAGAAAAGTATGTTGCATGCTAAAGTATACACGGATACTGTTATTAAATGAACTGATGTCATGCTAATAAAGTAGAGTAAAAGAATGCTTGAATATTTCCCTTCTCCAAATGCTAACCAAGAGTAGAACTGCATACTTAGTTAAAAGTGATAGAGAACTGTTTGCATGCTTGCTAAATAGAGATTGTTTAGATGTTTTCCTTAACGTGTAAAGATAGAACTGTATGAAATGCTTGTTCTGTTACAAAGAGAGAGAAAGATATGGTGGCTTGTCCACACAGAATTAGAGACTAATAGTGCATCCTGAGGTACAGTCCTTTCGATCTAGTAGGGTATGCTATTTGATATATGAAGAGTTATTGAACCTGCTTGATCGACTTATCTGCTTGCACTGTAGAGTTATCTATTTGTTCTTGAATATTGTGTATCATAGAGTTAATATGATAGAAGTTATATGCATTGCATTGGTCTCCGATAACATGTGCACAAGTTGATAGTCTCTCGATCGATTTTTGGGGCATTGGAAACCAATCTGTCCGGAAAAGATTGTGAGAGCACCCTAATGATTGCTCCTACGGGATCTTAGGGGGTATTGTGTCCATTAGTGTGGAGGTGAACCTTGAGTCACAGTTGCTAATCATGGGGAAGAATACTCATGGACCATCATATAGTTAGGGCGCATGCTAGGTTATCCTTCTTGCATACCTAATATTTGATGCAGAGAAGAACATGGAACAGTACCTATACGTTATGCATATTATTCTAACATATATTTGTTACAGAGATAACCGTTCGACGAAGGGTAAGAATCACTAAATAAAGTGCATATTCTATTAGTCATGTTTCCTATCATAAATTGCATGCTAAGAATAATCTAGTTCATATGAAGAATGCATGTCTATTTGCTTGTACTGTTGTTCATTGTTTATAGAAAGTAAGAGTATCAGATGACAAGATGCTAATTGGTTCCTTATAGTAATGAATATGGCTAATGACACATGCTGTGCACATCTAGATAGTTTAATATCGTGCTTGGCATAGTCCCCTACTATATGCTTGATTGAATATGAACTCTGGTTGTAAAGGTATTTTCAAAAAGAAGTAAATTGACTATGTTCCTGTTCTACATAAAATGAATCTAGGTAAAAATTGCAAGATCACTGGTAATGTAATATTTTATAGCATGATTATTTAGTGTTGGTTTAGAGAATGTTGCTTTTGTTCGTTATTTTTATTCTCACCAGAGCTTTCTCCAAAGTGCTGACCCCCACCAGTCTGTTCGCAGGTGCTGGATTGTTCGAAGAAGCGATAATTGTGCCTCATCCTCAGGAGTCGGAAATTTGGAGATGCCTTGAAATGTATTGAGATATTTACAGCTGCTTTTATATAAATGGATGTAATGTATGGAATGATGTCATTATAATCTGTATTGATCTAGAGATGTAAGTCAATTGGAAAATGCCTTGTAATTATTTCAGATATCAATAAAGAGATTATTTTCTTATACCATTATGTTCATTTACATTTCTGCAATGTTGTGCTGCTGCTTCTATCTTAAATAGCTTACTTGTCCGTATTTAAAGCCTTGGCCTTGTGCAAGCACAACTTAGGCTTACACGGTATCACATCCATGCAAGGACGATCGATTACACAAGGCGCCATGCGAGGACGATCGGTCCTTGCGGGAATCGGGACGTGACATAGTGGTATCAGGGCAACTCGATCCTTTGACCATTCTATTGCTTCGCTTTAACTCAAGATGATTCATTGTCACTTGATATCGTTGCTGTGATGAGCGTTCCATACAATAAGTCAATAAATATTCTCAAAGATGCCGACAAAAATTTTCTGGATTATTTTATTACTTGAGAGTTATAATTTCTAATTTGCTAGAGTTTTTTGATTGAGGATGGCGAGGGATGAGGACTATTACTACTCTGGATATTGTAAGTTTCTCCTTGAGTTTCGAGGATGAAACTTGTTCTTGGTGGGTAAGTATGTAGTGCTTCGGTCCGCGTTGGCACTATGTACAAGAGCGATCCATTTGTTGGCTCGAGAAGAAGCCTTCCTGAAGAGCTCCTTGTTGAAACAGAAGACAAATGATCTTGGTGAGTGGATAGAACTTTATTCTCTGATTCTTTCATGCCTAATAAAGAATATGGTTTTATAACTGCTTATACTAAGAAGATATTGTTCATAAGAAGAAGAATAGAACTTGAACCTGCATGTTTAACAAGAGAACTCGTATTGCTTGTCTAATGATAGAACTTTGTCATGCTAAGTAAAAGAAAAGTATGTTGCATGCAAAAGTATACACGGACACCGCTATTAAATGAACTGCTGCCATGCTAATAAAGTAGAGTAAAAGAATGCTTGAACATGTCCCTTCTTCATATGCTAACCAAGAGTAGAATTGCATACTTAGTTAAAAGAGATAGAGAACTGTTTGCATGCTTGCTAAATAGAGATTGTTTACATGTTTTCCTTATCGACGTGTAAAGATAGAACTGTATGAAATGCTTATTCTTTTACAAAGAGATAAAGAGAAAGAGATGGTGGCTTGTCCACACAGAGTTAGAGACTAATAGTGCACCCTGAGGAACGGTCCTCGCGATCTAGTAGGGTGTGCTATTAGATATGTGAATATTTATTAAACCTGCTTGATCGACTTGTCTGCTTGTACTGTAGAGTTATCTGTTTGTTCTTAAAAATTGTGTATCATAGAGTTAATCTGATAGAAGTTATATGCATTGCATTGGTCTCAGACAACTTATGCACAAGGTGATAGTCTCTAGATTAATTTTCGGGGCACTAGGAACCAATTGGTCTGAAAGAGATTATGCGAGCACCCTGAGGATCGGTCCTACGGGATCTTGGGGGGTATTGTGTCCATTATTGTAGAGCTGAACCTTGAGTCACAGCTTCTAATCATAGGGAAGAACACTCATGGACCATCATATAGTTAAGGCGCATACTAGGTTAGCCTTCTAGCATACGAATGTTTGAGGTAGAGAAAAATAGGGAACAATACCTATACGTTATGCATATCATTCTAACATATATCTATTGTAGGGATAACCGTTCGGTGAAGGGTAAGAAGCATTGAATAAAGTGCATATTCTATTAGTCATGTTTTCAATCATAAACTATATGCTAAGAATAATCTAGTTCATATGAAGAATGCATGTCTATTTACTTGTATTGGTGTTCATTATTCATAGGAAGTAAGAGTTTCATATGACAATATGGTAATTGGTCCCTTATAGTAATGAATATGGCTCACGACATATGTTGCGCACATCTAGATAGTTCAATATCGTGGTTGAGATAGTCCTTCCTATATGATTGATTGAATATGAACTCTGGTTGCAAAGGTGTTTTCAAAAAGAAGTAAACTGACTCTGTTCCTGTTCTGCATGAAATGAATTTAGGTAAAAGTAGCAAGATCACTAGAAATATAATATTTTATAACATAATTATTTAGTGTTGGTTTTAGAGAATATTGCTTTTGTTCGTTGTTTTTATACTCACCACTGCTTTCCTTAAAGTGCTGACCCCCCACCAGTCTGTTCGCAGGTGCTGGATTGTTCGAAGAAGCGATAGCTGAGCCTCATCCTCAGGAGCCGAAGATCTGGAGATTCCTTGAGATGCATTGAGATCCTTAGAGTTGCTTTTGTATAAAGGGATGTAATATATGGAACAATGTCATTGTCATCTGTATTGATATGGAGATTCCTTGAGATGTATTGAGATATTTAGAGCTGTTTTTGTATAAAAGGAGATCTAGAGATGTAAGCCAATTGGCAATACCTTGTAATCATTTCAGATATCAATAAAGAGATTATTTTCTTATACCATTGTATTCATTTAATTTTCTGCAATGTTGTGCCGCTACTTCTATCTTGAATAGCTTACTTGTCCTTGTTCAAAGCCTTGGCCTTGTGCAAGCACAACTTAGGCTTGCACGACATCACGACCATGCGAGGACGATCGGTTCCACAAGGCGCCATGCGAGGATAATCGATCCTTGCGGGGATCGGGGCGAGACACTACAGGTCTGACTAAGACGGTGACCCAGTCAAGCTCAGTTATAGGTCTGGGTCGACCTAGTTATTCCCCCCCAATGCCGGCCCACCATTTCAGTTAAATTATTATTTAGGGGTTATTTTACAGTTTGACCCCTATTAACCTCCAGATAAATGTTCAAGGTATTTTGGTAACCCCAATCCCCAACAACCATCTAGAGGATATTTTTACCAAAATACCATATTTTCTAGCTTTTTGTCAACATTAATTAGGGATATTTTAGTTATTTTGCTAAAAATTATTAAAATGCTCATATATTAGCTATATTCTAATAGTATTGGTGGTCATTTGGCATAAATAGGACTTAATTTATCCAAATTTACAATAATTTTTTCTCTCTCTCTTGTAATACTATAAACCCCCTCGACCAAATTTAGGCCTATTTAGATTAGATAGAGAGACTAGGGTTAATTTGAAGACAATTAGAATTAGAACATAGTATTTTCGGTTATTGTACAATTTATATCACTAGTGCACCTTACCGTTGCTTCGATAATTGGAGAACTACGCTAGCATTCACCTTCAAACAAATTTTACACACTTCTCTTAGACAAGCCAGCCTTCCATTATACCATTTGTGTAACTCATAAATACTCTATACTATGCTTCATTTTAGTCGCACAATATTCGTTACAAACGCCCAGTTTTAAATCCCAATAAATCCAACCTTGAATAATTGTTCGTTCTAATTAAAATTAGATATACAACCTCAACCCATTTTATACAACCCAAATTATGATAGTATCTTATTCTGAGTCTACTATGTCCATGACGACTGAGTTCTACCAAATTTTAACCCAAATAATTCCAATTAATTAAAATGCATCACTTGCACTAATTTTTATTTAAATTAATGTAAGGACCAAACCTCACCCCAAAACTAGACCCAACCTAACCCATTTACACCCTACATTCCTTCATGTGAACATGTTCCCCACCCCAAGAAACCCTAGCCATCCCAACTCCCTAGGAGGACCCCATTTCCCTCTCCCCTATATATATACAACCTGTTCTCTTTCTCCAACCATAATAACTCCTAGCCGAAACCCTAATTTCTACATCCCCATCACCCCTACCCTCCTTCCCCGATCACACTGTCGCCTGCCACCACCTCAGCCGCCGTCCCCACTGCCCAACCACCGCCCACCTCCGCCTGCTCCCTCCCCTTCGACGGCCCAACAGCCCCTGCACCACCATCAACCATCACCAGCACCACCACTAACCATTCCCAACCCGACACCATCACCAACCCAACTCCACTGTCACCCTCCTCATCACCCCTCCATAGTCCGACCATCGCCACCCTGACCGTCGCCTCCCCAACGACTAGTCCCCATCGCAAGCAACCCGCCACCTATGCACAGCCGCCGCCTCTTGCCGCTAAAGCTGCTACCGAGGTTGCTACTGCTGCTGTTTCACGCTGTGACGCCGGAGCTCAGCCCCTCGTCGGAGGACAGGCCGTCGGACGAACCAGATCCCCCCTCTTGGCTACGACTAGGTATGCATGTTTAATTCATCCTATTCTTCATGTATCAATGTGTCGACGTATCGTTGAACAGACACGAGAAATGCGAAACCCTAAGGACAACGCGCGTGTGTGTGTTTATTTTAGATTAGTAATTAATGTTAAGTAATTACTCAAATAATAAATGACTTGTTAATGTGAACACTGTGATTGACCTAAAAGTACATGCATTTACCTGGTGCACTCTAACATGATAGTTATGACTGGTATTTCTGTATTATGCGTAATTAGCTTAGTAACGTAGTTTTGGTTTTCCGTTGCCTTGTTGTTCACGACAACTGAGAATATGACACATGCACGTCTTAGCTACGGGCACACGCGATCCTGTTAGTTGACCAGTTGTGACCCCTTACGTCAGTTCCTAAGAGCAACGTAGTATTTCTGCGTGTACTATTATAGCGACTGATGATTATATTACTATATTATATTATATGTATAGGGTCATTAGACCGTCCAGGCGAGACTTCAGGAGCAGGTTATTAGCACTCGTAGCTTGAGGACCCAGGCAAGTTACCTTGCCATATTTACTGTTTAATTTAAATTATGCAATGTTGTATGATATCTTGTTGCATTATTTCATATAACTGTGCGCGTCTGAGAGTGACTCGGGTGCAGTCGACGAGTGCGTCAATGTGTAGTATAGTTGACTTAGTCACTAGCAGACTCATCCATCATTTTGAGGATATTCTGATATCTTCCTAGACCTGATACAATTACACGCATCACTATGACAAACTCATGTTGGGATATGGGTTCATGTACCCGACTAGCTATCGGTGCGTGTGACATGCATCACAGTTTAGTACGTAAGTAGGGTTATATAAATTAGTCGATACTTGGCATATAGTTACGGGGTATGCACGTCATGTATTCGACTGGTATATCTACATTGGACGGGGAGGACAACTGGTAGGTGTATAGGATACACACATTGGACTCTGTAGTATCCAGAGGAGCCACGGATCCAATGACTTCCTTTATTCAGATTCCACGTTCGACAGAATGATAAGGACGATATACTATTCAAATTCCACGTTCTACGGAGCAAATTGGACGTTATACTATGCAGATTCCATGTTCTCCGGAATGATAGACGTTACATGTACAAATGCCTTGCTCTTCGGAGTACGAACGTTATGCCTACACCTACCCATACGTTCCAAGGTTGTCCTCACATTGCATTCACTTAGATGGTTAGCACACCCTTTATTTTATTCAGTATCTATATATGGCATGTATTTTTGTATCTTGTTACGTCCCTCTGAGGACCTGGTTCCCTTCAAGATTTGGACGAGGCATATTATCCTACTGTGTACGGACCTGGGCAGGAGACGAGGTACGCATCCGAGGAGGAGCTTGAGCTGTTACCGTTAGAGTTCCCTTGATCACTGGTAGGCCTTCCACCCAGGATTGGAGCATCCTTATCTAGTCAGCCGATGCCCTAATCATTACTCTTTTATTTGCCTTTCAGTACTCTTATTTCGTCATTGTAGTGGGTTTGTTCCCACCAGACATATCTTGGATTATACTATAATATTTCAGACTTGCGTTTATTTTCCAGTATTTATTTCAGTACTTCTTGTTTATGTTGTGGATGAGAGTAGACATTACCTATTGTATGTTAGTATTGGACTTGTTAGTAATTTAGGACAGCATAGTACATTTTGTTGGATCCATTAAATTGGGTATTCCCTCGGAGATATATTAGCTGGCCATTGCCACGTGGCCATGTCCCGTGTATTTTGGGACTGAGACGTGACATAGGAGGCCATTGGCAGAGGAGGTTCTGTCAAAGGCGAGGATCCAGGAGGCCATTGGCAGAGGAGCGAGACGTTCCAGCATGACCGTACCAGCCAGAGCTCAGTCAGGAGCAGAAGGACTGATCCATCGTCCAGGAGCGTAGACACAGTAGAGGACAGTGCCATACCAGCAAAAAGAGCTTCTGACTTGCCACTAAGGTGGTAAGAGAGGACATTTCCAGAAGGACTGTCGAAGGAGATTGGGGACATGCATGATTTGTGGAGCAAGCCAACACTAAGCCCGAGACTGCCCACAGCGCAGAGATGTAGCACCGCAGACAGGACAAAGGCCAGCAGCACCAGTCCCGAGGATAATACCCCCACCAGGAGGTCAATGTCCACCAGCACCTAGAGGATTTCAGAGGGGACCACCCTTGGCCCCACAGGAGTGTCACTACCACATTTCAGAATAGGGGTATTTTCATCTTTTTATAATTTAATGTGTAAATGATTTGCATGATAATTATTTATATTTAAATTGCTGTGATTTTATTTAATTGTTGCACTTTACCGTTGCTTCGATAATTAGAGCGCTACACTTGCCATTGCCTTCCAACTAATTTTACACCCTTGTCCTAGACGTGCTAGTCTTTTATTGTGATCCTTGTGTGACTCATAACTATGCCATAATGTGCTTTATTTTAGTCGCACAACATTCGTCGCAACCGATTATATTTAATTCTAAAATAAATCCAACTTTGTATCCTTATGCGTTCCAATCAAAATTGGAGACACAATCTCGACCTATTTTGAGCAACCCAAATTAGGGTAATAATCTATTCTTAGTCTACTTCATTCATGACACTTGTGTCCTACCTATTTTTAGTCCCATGTACTTTTAATTAATTTTAGAACAATAATTACATTTATTTTAATTAAATTAAACCATAAACCTAACTTTGTGCAATTTTCTAATTGTTAGGGCATTTTTATGCAAAAGTGCATTAAGGTGTCTACCCCATTGGACACAACACATGAAGAAACCCATTTCTCTTTTATGAGAATTTTTTTATAATTTTTGGGAGTGTGAAATTCAACATCAACCTCCTTAAACCATAACCCTCCAAACTTTGAACCAAATGCAATCCTAGCCCTCCAATACCTATACAAGAATCCAAGCCCTTTTTCCAAGGAGTATGTGGACCAAGCCCAATTTTCTAGGTCAACCCAACTCCTTTACATGAATATATATATCATTTTTCTTTCTTTATTTTCCTTCTTTTCCCTAAACCTAAAATAAACTCCCAGCCGACCCCAACCATCTTCCTTGTTCACCTATCATCCCCCATCCTTCACCTCGCTGGAGTTTACCATCCCCCGCCGGACCAGAGCCCTATGCCTGAAACTACTCCACACGACGCTGCACCCGCCTTCCCGCCGACCCTCCAGACCGTTCGCCTGGACCGCCGTAAACCTAGCCAACCCACCGTTCTCCTCCACACGACACCACCAGCTGCACTCGCCTACACACCATCGACCTGAATGCCGTGAACCTCGCCAGAGGCCCCCACAGCTTTGCCTGAGCATGAACACCCCGCCTTTCCTTAACCCACCGCTGAACCCGACGTCTCAACCGACCATCCTGCACCGGCCAGACCCGCTGAACCAGCTGCCTTCGATCGGCCTGAACATAGAACTCGTCGGAGCCGACGTCCTAACCCGCCTGCACGACCTCTAACGTTCTCCTAAACGCCTGAACTCGCGGCACGCCGGACCTCGCGAGCCCCTGACCCGCTCGACTGAACCGAGCACCCCGTCGACGACCTCGACACGAACGCCTCGTCCTGCGTACACAGGTTCGAGTTCTCCCTCTTACGTACATGTACACGTACATACATATGCGTAAGTTCTTATTAGTATGCATACATATTTTTAGTTATGGTTTAATATAAGCGTATTGTATATTTGGTATGAGGGTGTATGTATTAGTATATGTATTTAGTATATGTTTAATTTGTATAATTGGTATATATATATATATATATATATATATATATATATATATATATATATATATATATATATATATATATATATATAGTATCTGAACTCAATTAGTATATATGTATAGTATACGTATTCCATTAGTATATGTTTAATATGTATATAATTGGTATATATATACATACATACATACATACATACATATATATATATATATATATATATATATATATATATATATATATATAGTATATGAATTCAATTAGTATATATACACATATATATATGGTATATGTATTTATTTGGTGTACATATATATTATAAGTATTAATGTTATATGCTAGTTAAGACTATGTATAATTATATATGTACTAGGTGACCCGAGTGTAATTACGGATATCCTGTAGTTACATTGACCTGTGACCATATGAATTGTTAGTAGACTGCCATATGTACACTGACGTACTGGCAAGACCCGTATTAATTGACTGTCTATTATGCACAGCAATTACAGACGTGACACCGTGCAACAAGACGCACACTTGACCCTGTAGATGACAAGTGTCACCCCCCTAGCGCAGTCTCCGAGTTCATTATGTTTTGATTGTGTGTTAGTGTAATGTCTGATGCAATATTGTATTATATGATATGTCTATAGGACTGTTGGATCATTCAGACGATACTTTGGAAATATGATATTGGTATTGCCAGCTAAGGGCCGCAGGCGAGTACATTCTCTGACAGTTTTCATTATGTCGATTATCTCTATAATTCTATTTGTATAGCATACATGATCTTGACACTATTGTTTACACGAGTTGGCATCATCGAGACCTGTCACGAGGAGTCATGATTTGGAATCCATCGTGCTACTAGGAAAACGGGGAAATATTAGTAGCTTATGTGATCATACCCAACTCTACATGCATCATAGCTCACCCACACCTCACGTCAGTGCAGCCTGACCATTACATGCCTCATAGCCTGTTACATGTGATTAGCCTGACTATTGCTTGCATCATAGCTATTCGGATGGTTAGCCTGACCTTACATGAATCATAGCTAATCATATGTAACAAGCCTGATCAGTCCCAAGCCGATCATATGATATGCTAATATTTCACACACTTAGCTAGATGTTCTTGACATGAATCTCTAGTATATTGATCTAGCATCTCTACATGTTCTAGTTATTGATCTAGCATTTACTTATATTCCAGTTCATTGTTCTAGCATGCACTTGTATTTTTATTCATTGCTAGATGTACGTTGATGATGACATATGCTCCAGAATTTCTTTATTTTAGTACTTCTTTATTGCAGTATTTCTTATTGCCAGTATTCATATCTATCTTGTATTTTTTTACACTGTGTTATAGTTTTTATCAATATATGTGGAACTGCCGTTAGTGCTTGTACTTCGCTCCAATCCTGACTGGATATTTTTTTTAGAGGATCTTGAGGATTTTTGTACCACACATTGAGGACCAGGTATAGATGCAGACTATATACAAGAGATCTTAGAGGAGACATTACCTGTAGTTATCTAGACAACATTCATTTTTGCATTGAGACTTATTTGAGGTTTATTTCAGTTTATGTTTAGACTTATTCTGAGATTATGTTAGGACATGTGGAGACTTTATGTTGGACAGCTAGACTATGGTTTATCTTTATTTTGAGATATTGTGTTTAACTATATCATTCTTCTTATCTTTTATCGTGCCTTTTTACTCTTATAGTTGTTGTGATTGAGTTTGCATTATGAGCTATTGTGAGATGTATATTGTCCTCCTTATGGAGTTGATATCATTGACAGGTTGTGAGTTATGTTAGTATTTATTATGACCTAGACAGCGTTCTATCGCCGATGCTGCGGCGTAGGCTAGACGTACCCACGACTCATGCCCAAATTCTGGGTGCGGGTCGTGACACATTTTTAGTGGTGGCCCTTGCAGGTCTAGCTTCGCAAGTTTTACGATGTCGTGGTAGTGTGACAACTTAGTTGAACTACTGCGAGCCTGCGATAGGATATAGGAAATAGGATTTAGGATGAGAGTATGCTCAATCACAACTAGGAAATTTTTTGATCTTTACAATGCTATTCTGAATAATTGCTTCCTTTAGAATTTTACTGTTCTTCCTTGATGATATCGTGTATATTACCGTAATTAATTCTTTTTAGTCTATTTTCAGGATGCCGCCGAAGACTAGGTCTTTGAGACTGGGAGCAGAAGCTTCAGAGCGGTCTACCACCTCTCGACCTGACGAACAGACATCTGGAGTTCCTCCTACATCTCCTGTTCGTGCAAGAGTATCTGCAGCTAATGGGATTCCTCTTCCACCTGTTTAGAGGATTTTCCCAGCTGTGACGGACAACCTTCCACCACCACCTACACCGATTCCCGGAGGTGTGCCCACTGACGGGGCACAGATGTTCGCATTGATCCAAGGCATGCTAGAGGCCCAAAGAGTGACAGCAGAAGCTCAGCATGTTCAAGCTGAGGCTCAGAGGGTGCAAGCAGAGGCACACCAGGGACAGACAGAGCTGATAAGAGAGAGCATGGAGAATGCTCATCAGGTGGTTCTTGTCATGCCCCAATCTTCGACAAGCTCAATAGTCCCCACTGAACGTGAAATCACCACGTTGCAGCTCTCCCGCGGGACAATCGTTCTCTTTGGGACGTGATGTCGTACGAGCCTGGAGTTGTGCTCGTACAAGGCGATGTTGTTAAACACCAAAGTTATCATCGAAACAACCAAGTTACAGCGGAAGTCGTTTTGTGTACCAAGCACACATCAGAGTAAAATACAGCGAAGCTCTCGATAGGGTCCAAATGAAATGCCCCGAAGGTAATGCTACAAAGGCGATACCACGGAGTCGATGAAATACTCTTGCTCTTTTCTTTAGCCCACAAAGGTACTTACAGTTTATACATCTTGTCCCGTATATCCAAGCAGTGCCACTACGCCTGCGTACCTGAAATATTGACCACAAACGTGGGTCAGTACACAACCGTACTGGTGAGCGGGGTAACCCACTCGTGTAAGCCGACACTAAGTAAAATAGTGAATGCAAACAGTTATATGGTGATCTTTCTAGTTGAATCCTAGATTCATTTCATGGCATATGAATGACATGTTAAGGAATGTCACGCCCCAGTCCCAAAATACCGTGGGACCAGACGCGTGGCAACGGCCAGCAGTACGCACCGATGGACCAACTCAATATAATGGATCCATCAGGGCATACTTAAGCTGTAAAACAAGTCTACGACAATCATGGCACAACTAATCTCATCCACACAAGATATAAAATATGATCCACAGAATAAATAAAGAATATAAATCATCAGCAAGTCTCACAAAGTACTTCGGGGAAAAACCTGATAAATAGCTAGTACAATGGTTCATCTGACCAGAATATAAAAGACTGAAATAAATAATAAAAGCTGAGCATAAACATGGATGCTCAAGAGAAGTCTTCAGCTAAGACCTCGTCCTCAGATGGTGGTACAACTCCTGGATCAGCTCCTGCTCCAGTCCCGTAGATCTCGGGATAAACTACGTCTGTAAAATCTGGGGAACAAAATCCGGATCCAGGTCCTCAGGGGACATAGCAAGGTACAAGAAAGCTCATGCCAATAAATACAGATAAGCAGTGCAGCAAATAAATAACTAAATGAGCAATGGGGTAAATATGTAACCATCTAAGTGTAAATGCAAGTGAGAGCATCACTAGTCTCAGGCTGAGCCACTACAAGCTCTGTGTCGGGGAGCCGGTAGCGGTAATAACCGGTAGTGGGTCAGACTCTGCTACGAGAGTCTACGACCTCTCAATAATAGAAGATATACATAAATACAGCCTGTAGCCTGTGTGTCTCTCCCCACCCAATGTAACCACGCAAATCATGACCACAACGTCTCATGCCCATGTCAAGCGCGATCATAGCTAAATGCAACCAGTCATAAGTATCTAATAATATAATGTCCATGTCCTGTATCCTATACAGAATCACCACGAATATCTCGGGAAAATCCTGTCTCATGAATAGTGTCAAGTGTCCTGGGTCATATGGTACTTGATAAGACAAGTACGAGAATATAAAGTGTCACGGATGTCCATCTCTAGATGACCGTACCCAACACTGCGTACAGTGTCGGCACCCGACTGATAATCGGACGCTAAGTACGTCACACGGTCCTAGGTTGAGCATACACAGCAATATATATAAAACAAGGAAAATAGATAACTAAACTACAGAGTTTGGCAAGGTACACTTGCCTGACGTTTGAATGTCAACAACTGTCCTGGTATCTGTGGATCCGGTGGGAACTACTCCAAAAGCTGTAATAAATATCACCAACAGTCTCAGAAGATGTCAAATAGCTGGAAATGCCTGTCCTTACGTCCAATTTGGACACAGGGGCAAAAAGGTCATTTTCGGGCCAAAGCGGGTTCCATATGTGGGCCCACTTTGCACCGAAAAGCGCGTCAGGATCAAGGGTCTCCAAATTCCGCAAACTCAGTGTCTACAAGTCAGGAACGATGATACGAACCCAACGGAACTTCCAGAATTGGATTCCGATGAGCCGGTCACAAAATCACCCGTCAAGTGGAGCCGGTGGGGCCTACGATACGTGATTTTGTCAACGTCCTCAGAATCGAACCAAACTTGGCTCACAGGACCAGCGTATTACTACGGATCCGTTGGCGCAAGTTTCGTCTCGATCCGACGTGTGTACACGAAGTTACAGCGTGTTTCAGAATTGACGGATACGGGGTGTCGTCGGCGGATACGCGTTGATTCCGGGGTGCACGCACCTCCAAATCGACTTCTGCGAAAACCCACACGACCGTATCAACGTCGCGCACAGTTTGGTAAAGACCGCGTGCGACCAAGTCGTCCCGATTGGCGGGACGGACTCAGTTCCGAGGTGAAACAGGGCGTTGTTTTTTCCTGTTTTGGATCGCGGTGTACGATCACTACAGGATGCGCTGCACCGAGCGAGTTGCACGGGCACCGAGAGGGGTATACAGTCTACGCATAGCAACTGACAGAAATTAAAACGAAGCTACGGTTTGAGAGAAAACGATACCTGAACAGGGCCCGTGAATGCTGAGATTCACGTGTCCGAGAGTCTCCTTCGTGTCCTGCGTCCGTGTCCGATGTGCTGTTCGTGTTCGAGAACGGACGCGTCCGTGCTAGGGCACTGCTGCGCCGGCGAAGCGGTGGAGTCGGGGTCAGCGCCGCCGGACGGGGGACGCTGTGCACAGCCGGAGTAGGGGCTGCACCGACGGGACCGGAGAGGGAACTCTGGGTCGAAGTCGGCTGGTCGGTCAGCCGGACGGGGAGGAGCAGGGTGCAGGGTTCGGGGGATCGACGGGCAGGGGTCGTGAGGCGGCCTGGCGGCAGCAGCGAGGTGGAGGAGTTCGGGGGAGGAACGGCGGCGTCGATCGGGGCGGATCAACGGGTTGAGGGTGGTTGGGTTCTGTCGAGTAGTTCGACGGGCGGCCTGGCGGAGATGAGGGTGCCGGTGGCGGTCGGAGTTCGACGGGTCAGGGGTCGAGGTAGCTGGGTGCGGCGGAGATGAGGGACAGAGGGGCTGGGCACGGATGTCGAGGCAGGGATTAAATAGGGCTACAGTAAATCCGGCAAGTTAGGGTTTCCAATTGGATTTCGGGTCCGGGTCGGGTTTGGTTTGGTTTGGTCTTTATATCCAATAGTTAAAGGTCCTCGATACGTTGCTCCGGTGTCCAATAAATTCACCGAAAATTGCCGTGCGTCCGGTTCTCCATTATACAAAATAAATTTTTACTTCCAGAATATTTTGACTCCATTAAGCCACACTTAAAATTATTCAACCCACAAACCTCAGTGATAAATTCCAGAAAATACCAAAAATAGGGAAAATTTTATAAATCTTATTTCTGAAATTTAGGGTATTTACAATCTTCCCTCCTTAAAAGGATTGCGTCCTCGCAATCAAAGAATAAGTTACTAAAGAAAAAGTTATGGAAGTACAAGGTTGCTTAGTTTTCAACTGCCTCCTCGAACAAGTGGGGGTAACGCTGGCGCATACTATCTTCCCGTTCCCAAGTCGATTCGCCTGGTGAATGATGTTTCCATGCTACACGAACCAGTCTGATCGTCTGTCCCCGTAGTGTCTTCTCACTGACGTCGAGGATGCCAACTGGTTGTTCCTCATATCTCAAACTCGGGCCTACTGCGATCTCTGAATGATCGACTACGTGACTTGGGTCGGTCACGTACCTTCGCAGCTGTGAGACGTGGAATACGTCATGCACTCCCTCTAAGGATGGAGGTAATGCAAGCCGGTAAGCCACCTCACCAACGCGCTCGAGGATGTCAAATGGCCCAATATACCTTGGGCTCAGCTTGCCTCTGCTCCCGAATCTGATAGTACCCCGAGTGGGCGAAATCCTCAAGAATACGTGATCCCCTTCTTTGAACTCTATGGGACATCTGTGTGTATCTGCCCAATGTTTCTGTCTGTCCTGAGCTGCTCGTAGATGATTCTGTATCTGCTTCACCTTCTCCACTGTCTGGGTGACCAATTCTGGACCCAGTATTTGACGTTCACCAACGTCACTCCAACACACAGGTGATCTGCACTTCCTTCCGTATAAAGCTTCAAATGGCGCCATCTGGATGCTGGCCTGATAACTGTTATTGTAGGAGAACTCTACTAAGTGCAAATGATCTTCCCAAGATCCTCCGAAATCTAGCATACATGATCTCAACATGTCCTCTAAGATCTGAATAGTGCGCTCCGATTGTCCATCTGTCAGCGGGTGGTACGCCGTGCTGAACTTGAGTCTGGTGCCCAGACTCTCTTGCATGCTTCTCCAGAAATGAGATGTAAATCTCGAATCTCGATCCGATACAATACTAACAGGTACTCCATGTAATTTGACGATTTGTCGCATATACATGTCAGCTAGTACCTCTGTGGACTGTCCAACTCTAAATGGCAAGAAGTGTGCCGATTTAGTGAGTCGATCCACGATCACCCATACTGCGTCTCTTCCGCTGGGGCTCTTCGGAAATCCTGTGACAAAGTCCATCGTGATATGCTCCCACTTCCATTCCGGTATCGGGAGCGGTTGTAACATACCTGCAGTCCTCTGATGCTCGGCCTTTACTTGTTGACATACTAAACATTTGGCCACAAATCTGGCGATCTCTCTCTTCATTCCATGCCACCAGTAATACTGTCTCAAGTCTCTGTACATCTTAGTTCCTCCTGGGTGAACAGAGTACATAGAGCTATGCGCTTCAGTCATTAACTCTTGTCTCAATTCTCCATTTGGAACATACAAGCGGTTTCCAAATCTCAATGTCCCGTCTTCGTGAATGCGAAGTCCTGTCTGAATACCTGCTTCTGTCCTTTCTTTGAGTCTTCGGAATCTAGCATCGGTGGGCAATGCTTCTTTAATCTTCTCCACGAGTGATGACTGAATCTCAAGGTTAGCCATCAAGCCATTCTGTCCTGGTACGATAACCTCTATCTGTAGCTCCTGTAAGTCCTTCAATAACTCGGGCTGTATTGTCAAGAAATAAGCCGTAGGCTTCCTGCTGAGTGCATCTGCAACAACATTCGCCTTTCCCGGATGATACTGCAGATCGATGTCAAAATCTACCATCAGTTCCAGCCAACGTCTCTGTCTCATGTTAAGCTCCTTCTGAGTATACACATACTTCAGGCTCTTGTGGTCAGTAAAGATTTCTACCCTCTCTCCATAAAGGTAGTGCCTCCATATCTTCAATGCAAATATCACTGCTGCTAGCTCCAGATCATGCGTGGGATAGTTCTTCTCGTGGTCCTTCAACTGTCTCGACGCATAAGCAATGACTTTGCCATGTTGCATCAAAACACATCCTAGTCCACTGCCGGATGCATCACTGTAAACAACAAAACCTCCTGACCCTGAAGGAAGAGTCAAGACAGGTGCTGTTGTTAATCTTCTCTTCAGTTCTTCAAAAGCCTTCTGGCAGTCTTCTGTCCATATAAACTCCTGATCCTTTCGTGTTAGCTTCGTCATTGGTTCTGCAATCCTCGAGAAATTTTCTACGAACCTTCGGTAATATCCCGCAAGTCCGAGAAAACTTCTCACCTCTGCTACTGATGTAGGTGTAGGCCAAGTCTCTATCGCCGCAACTTTCTCTGGATCCACTGAAAGTCCTTCTCCTGATATGATGTGTCCCAAGAAAGGCACTTTGTCCATACAGAACTCACACTTACTGAGTTTGGCATATAACTTCTCTTACCTCAAGGTCTCTAACACGATTCTGAGATGCTCCTCGTGCTCTTCAGGGCTCTTGGAATATATGAGAATGTCATCAATGAATACCACTACGAATTTATCCAAGAATTGATGAAAGACTCTGTTCATCAAACTCATAAACACTGCTGGCGCATTGGTTAAACCAAACGGCATCACCAGGAACTCATAATGCCCATACTTCGTCCTGAAAGCTGTCTTCGGGATGTCTTCCTTCCTCACCTTGATCTGATGATAGCCGGATCTAAGGTCAATCTTCGAGAATACCCTTGCACCACTCAATTGATCGAATAGATCATCAATGCGTGGTAAGGGATACCTGTTCTTGATGGTCACGGCATTCAGTGCCCTGTAATCAATGCACAACCGTACTGTTCCATCCTTCTTCGGCATAAATAAGATGGGTGCTCCCCAAGGTGAAACACTGGGGCGAATGAAACCCTTCTCCAACAGATCATCTACCTGTTCCTTTAACTCCACTAACTCCTTAGGTGCTAGCCGATAAACCGATGAAGTGATTGGCTCTGCTCCTGGAGTTAAGTCTATTGTGAATTCTATTTCCCGATCAGGCGGTAAACCTGGAAGATCATCAGGAAATACATCCACAAATTCTGATATGACTCTTGGGTAACCTGTCTCCTCTTCTACAGATAATACCCTAAGAGTAGGCTGAACTCCTTGCTCTACTGCTCCTCGAAGAAACTCAAATTCTGGATGTCCTGACGGTCTAAATATAACCCGCCCAAGTCGGCAATCAAGAGTCGCATGGTACTGACTTAACCAGTCCATACCAAGTACGACATCATAATCCGGCATGGAAAAGATTAGAAATTGAGCTCGCATTTCTCTGCCACAAACTACTACAGAACAAGATCTACAGACGTCACTAACCGGAATAATACCGCCTCCCGTAAGAATCCTCTTCATCCTCGGAAGGGGTGCGGTAGCTACTCTATGGGTGGCTACAAAGCTAGCTGCTATAAATGAATGCGATGCTCCAGAATCAAATAAAGCTACTGCAGGTAATGAAGCTACTAAAATAGTACCTGCGATGACTTCGCCTGCTGTAGCCTCCTCCTCAACAGCTAGTGGGAATGCCTGTGCCCGTCCCTGAGCTGGACCTCTCTGTTGCTGCTGAGCCTGCTGAAATAAGGCTGCCTGTGGTGCCAGTGGTGGTCTCTGCTGATTCCCTCCTGGGGCTGGTGGTCTGACCCCACCAACTCCTGTCTGCTGGCCTCCTGCTGCTGGATAAGCTGGTCGTGGTGCAGGTAATGCTAGTCTTGGTGCTCCGTCCCGGCGCTCAGTACAGTCCCTGGAAAAGTGCTGGTTGGATCCGCAGCTCAAACACAGTCCCAACTTACGCCTGCATTCCTTCTCAATGTGTCCTACCTTGCCGCAGTGGTGACAAGTAGGAAGGGGTCTGTCTCTCTGTGCTGCTCTATCTGGCATACCCCTTTGGGCTCGCTTTGCTGAATCCCCCTGTGCTGGCCTGGATGGTGCTGATGTGATAGGCCTCTTCAAATTAGATTCCCTCCTGGTGACGCGCTCCAAGCGTCGGGCTGCTGCAAGGACATCGGTATAAGAGGTAGGTGCTACCGTTCCAATCACTTTCTGAAGTTCGAACTTCAAGCCGTCAAAGAACTTCTCTGCTTTTTCTTCCTCCGTTGAAATCAGTGTTGGGGCAAAGCGGCTCAGGCGAATAAATTCTGCATTGTATTCCTCTACTGACATGCTGCCTTGGATAAGGCGGTTGAACCTGTCTCTGAGCTCTGACCGTGCAATGGCTGGAATGTACATCTCTTGGAAGAGTCTGGAGAACTCTTCCCATGTGACTCGGTCCTGTCCAAGCCTCCTTTCTTCTGCTAACCACCAGTGATGCGCATTATCAGTCAACTGCATTCTGACTGCAGTCATCCACTTCTCTCTTGGAAGTTCAGCGACTTCCAACTGATGCTGAATGTTGGTGAGCCACTCATGAACTTCCGTTGGCCCTTCTTTACCGGAAAACGTGCGAGGCTTGAGATGACGGAAATCGGTGATAGATCCCGTCGATGTTCTCCTCGCTGCCGGATTTGCCTGCTCCATTGCGGATACCAGGCTGGTCCTCAGATACTCGGCCTCCTGCCGATGAGCCTCTTGCTGAACTTGCTGCTGTGCTTGCATCATAGCATACATCATCTGGAACATTTGCTGCCCGTCCATGGCTTGTCCTGACGGGAATACTGGCATCTGGGGAGTGAACTGAGGTGGTGGTGGAATATCATCTCTCCGGAACCTTGGATTAGGCTGCCCGGTTTGATCACTCTGCGATGCTTGTCCACCATCCCTTGGTGTCACTTCGTCTCCATAAGTAACCACAGCGTCGTGTGGTGTCTCCAAAGGGATATCATCTCTGTTCCCGGAATCCATTGCTCTGCAATCAAAAGATAAACTATGAGAACGCTCAGAGGAATCAATACAGGATGCAGTTCAAGTAACAAAATTCGAGGTCGATATAGAGTTCAACAACTGGTTAAATGATGGATGAGATCCTATAGTTTATACTGTCCTTAGGGCAGGCTGGTCCGGTCCCTAAGTTGAAACCGAACTATTTAGTCGTAGACCTGCATGGGCCACCACAAAAACTATGTCACGCCCCAGTCCCAAAATACCGTGGGACCAGACGCGTGGCAACGGCCAGCAGTACGCACCGATGGACCAACTCAATATAATGGATCCATCAGGGCATACTTAAGCTGTAAAACAAGTCTACGACAATCATGGCACAACTAATCTCATCCACACAAGATATAAAATATGATCCACAGAATAAATAAAGAATGTAAATCATCAGCAAGTCTCACAAAGTACTTCGGGGAAAAACCCGATAAATAGCTAGTACAATGGTTCATCTGACCAGAATATAAAAGACTGAAATAAATAATAAAAGCTGAGCATAAACATGGATGCTCAAGAGAAGTCTTCAGCTAAGACCTCGTCCTCAGATGGTGGTACAACTCCTGGATCAGCTCCTGCTCCAGTCCCGTAGATCTCGGGATAAACCACGTCTGTAAAATCTGGGGAACAAAATCCGGATCCAGGTCCTCAGGGGACATAGCAAGGTACAAGAAAGCTCATGCCAATAAATACAGATAAGCAGTGCAGCAAATAAATAACTAAATGAGCAATGGGGTAAATATGTAACCATCTAAGTGTAAATGCAAGTGAGAGCATCACTAGTCTCAGGCTGAGCCACTACAAGCTCTGTGTCGGGGAGCCGGTAGCGGTAATAACCGGTGGTGGGTCAGACTCTGCTACGAGAGTCTACGACCTCTCAATAATAGAAGATATACATAAATACAGCCTGTAGCCTGTGTGTCTCTCCCCACCCAATGTAACCACGCAAATCATGACCACAACGTCTCATGCCCATGTCAAGCGCGATCATAGCTAAATGCAACCAGTCATAAGTATCTAATAATATAATGTCCATGTCCTGTATCCTATACAGAATTACCACGAATATCTCGGGAAAATCCTGTCTCATGAATAGTGTCAAGTGTCCTGGGTCATATGGTACTTGATAAGACAAGTACGAGAATATAAAGTGTCACGGATGTCCATCTCTAGATGACCGTACCCAACACTGCGTACAGTGTCGGCACCCGACTGATAATCGGACGCTAAGTACGTCACACGGTCCTAGGTTGAGCATGCACAGCAATATATATAAAACAAGGAAAATAGATAACTAAACTGCAGAGTTTGGCAAGGTACACTTGCCTGACGTTTGAATGTCAACAACTGTCCTGGTATCTGTGGATCCGGTGGGAACTACTCCAAAAGCTGTAATAAATATCACCAACAGTCTCAGAAGATGTCAAATAGCTGGAAATGCCTGTCCTTACGTCCAATTTGGACACAGGGGCAAAAAGGTCATTTTCGGGCCAAAGCGGGTTCCATATGTGGGCCCACTTTGCACCGAAAAGCGCGTCAGGGTCAAGGGTCTCCAAATTCCGCAAACTCAGTGTCTACAAGTCAGGAACGATGATACGAACCCAACGGAACTTCCAAAATTGGATTCCGATAAGCCGGTCACAAAATCACCCGTCAAGTGGAGCCGGTGGGGCCCACGATACGTAATTTTGTCAACGTCCTCAGAATCGAACCAAACTTGGCTCACAGGACCAGCGTATTACTACGGATCCGTTGGCGTAAGTTTCGTCTCGATCCGACGTGTGTACACGAAGTTACAGCGTGTTTCAGAATCGACGGATACGGGGTGTCGTCGGCGGATACGCGTTGATTCCGGGGTGCACGCACCTCCAAATCGACTTCTGCGAAAACCCACACGACCGTATCAACGTCGCGCACAGTTTGGTAAAGACCGCGTGCGACCAAGTCGTCCCGATTGGCGGGGCGGACTCAGTTCCGAGGTGAAACAGGGCGTTGTTTTTTCCTGTTTTGGATCGCGGTGTACGATCACTACAGGATGCGCTGCACCGAGCGAGTTGCACGGGCACCGAGAGGGGTATACAGTCTACGCATAGCAACTGACAGAAATTAAAACGAAGCTACGGTTTGAGAGAAAACGATACCTGAACAGGGCCCGTGAATGCTGAGATTCACGTGTCCGAGAGTCTCCTTCGTGTCCTGCGTCCGTGTCCGATGTGCTGTTCGTGTTCGAGAACGGACGCGTCCGTGCTAGGGCACTGCTGCGCCGGCGAAGCGGTGGAGTCGGGGTCAGCGCCGCCGGACGGGGGACGCTGTGCACAGCCGGAGTAGGGGCTGCACCGACGGGACCGGAGAGGGAACTCTGGGTCGAAGTCGGCTGGTCGGTCAGCCGGACGGGGAGGAGCAGGGTGCAGGGTTCGGGGGATCGACGGGCAGGGGTCGTGAGGCGGCCTGGCGGCAGCAGCGAGGTGGAGGAGTTTGGGGGAGGAACGGCGGTGTCGATCGGGGCGGATCAATGGGTTGAGGGTGGTTGGGTTCTGTCGAGTAGTTCGACGGGCGGCCTGGCGGAGATGAGGGTGCCGGTGGCGGTCGGAGTTCGACGGGTCAGGGGTCGAGGTAGCTGGGTGCGGCGGAGATGAGGGACAGAGGGGCTGGGCACGGATGTCGAGGCGGGGATTAAATAGGGCTACAGTAAATCCGGCAAGTTAGGGTTTCCAATTGGATTTCGGGTCCGGGTCGGGTTTGGTTTGGTTTGGTCTTTATATCCAATAGTTAAAGGTCCTCGATACGTTGCTCCGGTGTCCAATAAATTCACCGAAAATTGCCGTGCGTCCGGTTCTCCATTATACAAAATAAATTTTTACTTCCAGAATATTTTGACTCCATTAAGCCACACTTAAAATTATTCAACCCACAAACCTCAGTGATAAATTCCAGAAAATACCAAAAATAGGGAAAATTTTATAAATCTTATTTCTGAAATTTAGGGTGTTTACAAGGAAAGCTGTAAAGAAGTTTAAGCATGCAAGCATTGAACTCAAACTAATCGACAAGCATTTATATATATCCAACCGAAGGAAACTAACACGCAACCCGTCTTACTCATTGCCATCGATAGCATGATAACATATCGAACCATCAGTCTCGCCTCAATATCCATCCTCAACCAAAATTTATATCCCAATCTCGAGTGCACACTCTTGCCGAGGCAAGGTGGCCGCGCCTACACGAAAGCCAAACCAACAAAAGAAAAGTAAGCCAACTCTTATCTATATGAAGTCACTGGCTAAGCCATACAGGACATATCCAAGCATTTACGGCGCACCCTATCAGCCCGGGTAGCAAGCCCCGCTGGAGATCCCGCAATACATTGTGACTAGCACGAATCAAATATTTCCCTCCGGATCGATACGGTTCCAGTGTCCCGGAAAGCCGTTTCGAGGAAATGCCAAGACTTGTACACAAGTCATCCGTGACATGCAGACACAAGTAGGTATGACGAGAGGATCGAACATTCTTGCCCCACCAAGCGATCCTAGACTCGTTCAACTGATATCCAACCAAATATCCATAACCATTCTTCCAACATATCCAACCAAGGAATCCAAATCTTGACCTTAACATATAGCCCAAGGCACCAAAATACCCATAGGCACAATCTCTCAAGCTGTGTCCAAGTTATGCCCATATTCACAATGCCGCTTCTCAGCAATGTATTTTAAATTGGTGCAACACCCATGCTCAAAGAAATACCATGGCACAATGCCCCAACAGTGGCATAATGCCGCTTTCATGGCACAATGCCCTATCAGTGGCACAATACCCTCGCCGATGCAGTTGTTCGGTTTCGAACCACAACTGCTCACTTTGTAAGACAAAGCGACTAAGTGATACTCGCGCACGGATGCACGTTCGCTCGCCCGAATTCCCAATATTCCCATTGCCTCAAATGTATCATTCCAACTCGTCCAAGTATAATCCCAAGTATCCAACCGACTGCCTCGAATGTAATAATCCAACTCTAGCTCTAACTATCCAACGCGTAAATCATTTCATAGCCACAATCCTATCAAAGCCAACAACGTACACTCTATGCACGCCTCAGTGTAGTGATTCCCAATGTTTCAGCCCAAGTGTTCAAGCCTTACGTATTTTTCATATTATTAGGCATGAAGGAGTAGAGGAGAAGGGAAAGAGCCCACTCACAATATTTGATCCCGTTAGGCATCCTGTCCTGCCGATACGACCAATCCCTTGAACCCGTGGTCCGATGCAAGCCCGATCTACTCAACAGGTATGACCGTACGAGCAGGTCATGCTCTCCGAATCATCCGACCGATCGGACTAAGGAAGACAACATTATCGCTCCCATCCATCTATCTCATTACTGTTCTGAACGAACACCTGATTTCCATCGAACCCGCTAGCCATCTGCACATTGAAACCAACTCAATCAATCCTTCTTCCCAAAATCCAACATTTCAAATGTAACCAGTATTTTATTTATTCAATCCGACTCAGCGTAACACTCCGAGCGGTTACGGGATGTTACATAATATACCACTTAGAAATCAGGTTCATCCACGAACCGTGCTGGTACTTATTCCTATCACATGCCACAATCTAATTCCATGGATCTGCTCTATGCAACTCACATATTCACGATCCTGACTCAGCATCTCGCTCTGCTGAATGCTCGTACAAATTTCACGAATTCCCATATCCTCCATGCAGCTCAATACGAATTTCTCGTATCGCTTAGTTTTGGATCGTATACATATTTAAGGCATCCCTAAAATACATGCATTTCAGCCGAGCTTTGCGATAGCAAAATTTGAACAAGTTATAAGGGTATCTTTATGTTCGAGGCATCTATTTGCTTTACTCCCAATTGAACCAAATACTGATTTCCATTCTAACACATTCGCTTGAGCATTGGTCTCAAATATGATGATTTCCCACCGACTCAATCAGTTCGTGTTCCAACTCAATCCATCCAACTATTTCTGAATTCCATACTACCAACATCTCGAAATATTATCTTATGCACCGAACGATCATCTCTACTGATACTACCCAAGCTAGGCGACTTACCCAAATATCAAACTTTGCTTAGATCAGCTCAGTCCAACACATTTTCCTGCCAACTCAATACCTCGCTGGGTGAACATCTATATTGAGGTTCGTGTGATCCACGAAGATCTCGCCGCCACGCCAAAGGGATAGTGTCACCACGATTTCAACGTGGACACACTTGCCACAATTTCTAGGTTGCGCATGGAATAGTTCTTCGTGCTGCTTCCACTGCCTCGACGCATAGAATATCACCTTTGCCTTCCGAACGAGCACGCTTCCCAAACTAAGTTTTGAGACATCTTTTAAATCTGAGGCACGTCTGTCCCTTCCAGTATTTGCAAGGAATTGATCTGAACGAGCCGCTGCTTTAACTTCATGAGCTAGTTTCATAGTCGTTAATTCATATGAATGCTATTCCCTTCCAGTGCACGATGAGTTAGAGACGATGCCATCGATAAAAATCTGCGACTCTGAATCTCATCAGTTGACTAGGCTACTTCCACCATTACTCCGATCTTCCGGCTGTATCTTCAGCTGAAGACTATCCCAAGGGTCTCTCAAATCCAACACTCAGTCAATAAGCCAAATCTTATTGCTCACATCATCCCTCGACGTATTCCCAAATACGTCGCCTCAAGGGTCGTTCTATGGGTCTATCATATTCAATCTCTGATTCGACGGGCAAGGCACTAGGGTCAGCTGTCCCAAAGCTACGCTTGATAATTGTAAGTCATCATGATGGACAGTTATTATGAACTATGCTATATCTCATCTGCAAATTCGAATCAAAATCCAACCATTTCATCCGAGCGAACTTCTGAATCCGAGAACCACGCTCGTTGAAACCGTCTTCCATCAATCCGTCGTTCTGCCCTGAATCCATCAAATTTCTGAATTGCCATGTTCGTCTACTCGCACCATCAATTGCAATAATTCTCAAAATTTGAGACTTGCTTAAATTCATATCCGTTGCCGCGTTCCACAATGCAGGTCCAACTTACTCAAGCAGCACAATAATTTGTCCCGACGTTGCTCCCATATTTAGCTATCTTTAAAAGTCTGTCCACCACCATCTTTGCCTTTAGTTGTTGCCACAATCCGTCCACGTCTTTCGGAAAATCCGTCTACGATTGTTGCACCATCTTGCCCAAAATTCTACTTCCGCTAAACCTGAGTCGACTTCTCGAGCAGCAATATCCAAAATCTTTCAAGTTTGTGTGAATCTATCGCATTGTCCCTCCAAACCAAATCGTGTTTCATTACTCAACCAACAGCTCAAATATGTTGCCCAAAATCATAGTCTGTGCTCACTATCCTTTAATTAACCCATTGCTTCGCTCAAGCGTCACCCAATTGTTCGTTCCGATCTCGTCCATCACTTAAGCCCAACGATACTTCCATTTGCACAAGTCCGTTCTCGATATGCTCAACTCAATATTCGCTTGCTTCATTTTCATTCTTTCCAACTCAGTCGATGTGCACCAACCAACTTGTATTCCCGTTACCCGAGTCCGTTCTGGTAATTCCCATTAATATCCAACCAAAATATTTTCAATGCCTTGCTCAATATGTGGTATCCCATATACCACTCCGAATCAAGTCGCTACTCGCATTACGATTTCTTTGCACTTATCCAAAATCTGTTCGAACCATCCCTTATGCGTGATCCTGCCTTTCCTAACACGAGTCTGACATAAAACCCAGGCAATGCCTGAATTATCCAACTATTTCCATGTCACGCCCTAGTCCCAAAATACCGTGGGACCGGACGCGTGGCAATGGCCAGCAGTACGCACCGATGGACCAACCCAATATAATGGATCCATCAGGGCATACTTAAGCTGTAAAACAAGTCTACGACAATCATGGCACCACTAATCTCATCCACACAAGATAAAAATATGATCCACAGAATAAATAAGGAATGTAAATCATCAGCTAGTCTCAACAAGTACTTCGGGGAACAACCCGATAAATGTCTAGTACAATGGTTCAACAGACCAGAATATAAAAGACTAAAATAAATAATAAAAGCTGAGCATGGAACATAGATGCTCAAGAGAAGTCTTCAGCCAAGACCTCGTCCTCGGATGGTGGTACAGCTCCTGGATCAGCTCCTGCTCCGGTCCCGTAAACCTCGGGATAAACCTCGTCTGCAAAATCTGGGGACAAAATCCGGATCCAGGTCCTCAGGGGACATAGCAAGGTACAAGAAAGCTTATGCCAATAAATAAATAAGCAGTGCAGCAAATAAATAACTAAATGAAACAATGGGGTAAATATGTAACCATCTAAGTGAAATGCAAGTGAGAGCAGCACGAATACTCAGGCTGAGACCACTACAAGCTCTGTGTCTGGGAGCCGGTAGCAGCAATAACTATGTGTTTACTATGTGTTTACTATGTTTTATATATATATAATCAGCCTGTAGCCTGTGTGTCTCTCCCCACCCAATGTAACCACGCATATCATGTCCATAACGTCTCATGTCCATGTCAAGCGCGATCATAGCTAAATGCAACAAGTCATAATGTATATAGAATATAAAATCTATGTCAAGTCCTGTATCCTATACAGAATCACCACGAATATCTTGGGAAAATCCTGTCTCATGAATAGTGTCAAGTGTCCTGGGTCATATGGTACTTGATAAGACAAGTACGAGAATATAAAGTATCACGGATGTCCATCTCTAGATGACCGTACCCAACACTGCATACAGTGTCGGCACCCGAATGATAATCGGACGCTAAGTACGTCACACGGTCCTAGGTTGAGCATGCACAGCAATATATATAAAGCAAGGAAAATAGATAACTAAGCTGCAGAGTTTGGCAAGGTACACTTGCCTGATGTTTGAATATCAACTATCGTCCTGGTATCGGTGGATCTGGTAGGTACTACTCCGAAAGCTGTAATAAATATCACCAAAAGTCTCAGAAGATATCAAACTGCTAGGAACGCCTGTCCTTACGTCCAATTTGGACACAGGGGCAAAAAGGTCATTTTCGGGCCAAAGAGGGTTCCACGTGTGGCCCACTTTGCACCGAAAAGCGTGCCGAGGGTAACAGTCTCTAAATGGGACAAACTATGGGTCAAACAATTCTAAATGTCAATACGATCCCAACGGTATGTCCAAATTTGGATTCCGATGAGCCGAACATAATTTGGTCCAAAAAGTCAACTGTGGGACCCGCCAATTGGCGATCTGGTCAACCGTCTCAGAAATGCGTGAAAATTGGGTCACAGGACCAGCGTGTTACCGCGAGTCCAGTGGCGCAAGTTTCGTCGCAATCTGACAAGCGTGCACAAAATACTCACGAGTTCCACAATAGTGGCGACACGGAATGTGTTCGCGGATACGGCCTGATTTCGGCGCGCACACGCGTCCAAATCAGTCCCCACAAATTTTCACGTGTCCGATTATACTGCGTGCACCATTCGGTACACTTGGCACACGGTGGGGCGGTCCCGTTTGGTGGGGCGCGCTCCGATCTCCACTTTTTAGAAAACCGGAAAAGTGGGTGCGCGCAGTTTTGTGACGACTACAATTTTGTCCACAGCAACTAATAGCACAAAGTTATTATACAGAAAATAAACTAGGTCATGTAATCTACAGGTATCAAAAAGAATCATCAAATTTGAATCTCTGTGGTGGGAGATACGAACTCGACAATAGGGGTGGTCATCGCAAGTTTCTGCGATTGCAGAATTCTGTCTGCTCGCGCTGACTTGGGCGCTGTTTTTCACCTAGGGGCACTCGTTTTCCGAGGTTAACTATAAAACAGATATTGGAGAGGGTTGAGGGAAGATCATACCTATGAAAACGGAACAGCGTTTGGTCGAGCGAGTCAACGGGAAAATACGCCGGAGCGAAGGTGCTTCGAGTGGGAATCTGCAGTCCGCGATGTCGGCGTCGACGGGGTGGTTGGATGGCTTGGGGAGGCTTCTCTGGCTGCGGTGACGGCTCTAGATGGGAAGGATAAGTCTGGGGTTTTAGGTTAGGGTTTTGGAGAGCTAATCATATATATATATATATATGTTATATATAATTAGGAGAGAGAGGGGGAGAGATCGGATTGGGTTATTGGCTGAAGGGTCACGCGGCCGCTGGCTTAATACAAAGCCAAATGGGGGGGGCGGGTCCTTGCTGACTTGATCTTGAGTTCCAGCAGCAATCCGCTGGCTTAGGTTCCTAAGGAACTTAAGTCCTAAAGTAGCAACTATTGCTACTATTATTATGGTTATTATTATTAGTATTATATTATTCTATTAACCTTTCTTTTCCTTTCCTTTCTTTAAATATAATATATATATATACATATATATATATATATATATATATATATATATTTGTATATACATATATATATATATTTATACTCATAAGAAAATTTTTATAATAGGGTATTGCACATCGTTAGGCTAGCAACTGCTCAAGGGGTCTCCTACATGAAATAAATTTCTAAAAAATTCCTGATGGTCCCACAAGTCCTCTAAGTGCCCGAACACCTAACATAAAAATTATTAAAAATCTATTTATCCTATTTAGCTCTAATTACTACAATTTAATTAATAATTAATAAATAAAGGGTATATACGATTTTCTAGGAAGGGGGTTTTACATTCTACCCAACTTATAAAAATTTCGTCCTCGAAATTAAATTAGGGTAGGGCTCTCTCTGTCAACTCTCACTTGATTACAGTCTAAGAATTTCTCTCAAGTGAGCATTACGGTCTCTACCCAACTTAGAATTTACCCATCTATTATCTAAGACTATTCATCTAATAAATCTATGCCCCGACTCATTTAATCATGTTATTGTATCCTCAAGTCTTTAACACCAAACCTATCACCTATGATATTCCCTTAATCATATATAAAAGGGTAGCAATAATGTGACCGGCCTGTGGGGTATATCTAATACTGTCTATATATCAACTTATACCAAGCACGAGGTTTCGTCTTTCCGAAATAAGGGAAGACGGAGATCAATAATAAAGAGTTCAAGGGTGAGGTAATAGATTAAAAGTATCGGGATCAAGGCGTTTAAAGAATTCAATTGGGAATGGTCAAGTTGTTGTGGATTGAAATCATATTCTGGTAATCCTTTGTTCGCATGCTCGTATTAGTACAGTTGGGTAGCTGATACGATATGCTCAGACATGTCTAGAGGGCAAGCATACTAGTCAACTATATATCTCAATCCACGTGAAGTAGTCGTGCAAAGAGCGAACCAAAATGCACTAAGGTTGATCAGACCGTAATACACTGATTCTGAATAGACAATTGTATTAGTGTACATGTCCACTAACACATATGTCATGAACAAGCTCGGTAAAGAATAAGCTTGCAAAACTAGGCTATAGAATAGCAACATAAGTCAAGTACAGCAATTATAAGTACGCTAGATGATGATGAAAGGAGGTACAAATTAATTCAAGTTCACAAAATAACACAAAATAAGCACAATAACAAAAGACTCTATAAAACATTCTAGGTTATAAATTATTAGCAAGTTCAGATTAATTACTAGGTTAAGGCTAGGTCACGAATCAACATGCAAAAACTAAGCAAATCTAAAAGTAGAAAACTATACAAACTTACGCGCATTAGCTACTCCATGAATCTGCGCGTCCTCCAAAGTTATAGCAAAAGCTTGTCCGCGTCCTTGCGGTGGATTCCTCTGCTGTTGCTGTGGGGCTTGCTGGAAGAGTGCTGCCTGTGGAGCCAAGGGTGGCCTTGGTTGATACCCTCCTGGCGCTGGTAGAGCTTGTCTGTTTAATATCAATACTCTCTCTCGATGATGAGGACAATCCTTGGCTAAGTGTTGGTTGGTCCCGCAAATCAAGCATAATCCTAACTTGCGTCTGCAGTCCTTCTCAATATGGCCTACCTTGTCACAGTATTGACATGTGGGTGATATCTGCGGAGAGCCTCTGGGTGGCTGGTGTAGGTGAGGTCTCTTTGCAGCTTCTTTTTGTGGTACTTTGGCTGATGTGGAAGACCGTTTCAGACTGGTCTCTCTCCTAGTGACGCGTTCCATGCGTCGGGCTGCTGCAAGGACGTCTGAGTAGGATGTAGGTGCAACGGATCCAATTAGTTTCTGTAGCTCCAAGTTTAGTCCGTCGAAGAACTTCTCAGCCTTTTCTTCTTCTGTCGGGATCAAGGTTGGGGCGAAGCGACTTAGACGAATGAATTCTGCATTGTATTCTTCCACTGTCATGCTGCCCTGGATGAGGCGGTTGAACTTGTCCCTGAGCTCTGACCGTGCAACTGCCGGGATGTACATCTCTTGGAAGAGTCTGGAGAACTCTTTCCATGTGACTCTGTCCTGTCCAAGTCTCCTTTCTTCTGCTAACCACCAGTGGTGCGCATTATCAGTTAACTGCATTCTGACTGCAGTCATCCACTTCTCTCTTGAAAGTTCAGCGGCTTCCAGCTGATGCTGAATGTTTGTGAGCCACTCATGAACTTCCGTTCGCCCTTCTTTACCAGAAAATATGCGAGGCTTGAGATGACGGAAGTCGGTGATAGATCCCATCGATGTTCGCCTCGCTGCTGGATTAGCCTGCTCCAATGCGGATACCAGGCTGGTCCTCAGATACTCGGCCTCCTGCCGATGGGCCTCTTGCTGAATCTGTTGCTGTGCTTGCATCATAGCATACATCATCTGGAACATTTATTGCCCGTCCATGGCTTGTCCTGGCGGGAATACTGGCATCTGGGGAGTGAACTGAGGTGGTGGTGGAATGTCATCTCTCCGGAACCTTGGATTAGGCTGTCCGGTTTGATCACTCTGCGATGCTTGTCCACCATCCCCTGGTGTCACTTCGTCTCCATAAGTAACCACAGCGTCGTATGGTGTATCCAAAGGGATATCATCTCTGTTCCCGGAATCCATTGCTCTGAAATCAAAGATAAACTATGAGAACGCTCAGAGGAATCAATACAGGATGCATTTCAAGTAACAAATTTTGAGTTCGATATAGAGTTCAACAAATGGTTAAATGATGGATGAGATCCTATAGTTTATACTATCCTTAGGGCAGGCTGGTCCAGTCCCTAAGTTGAAACTGAACAATTTAGTCGTAGACCTGCATGAGCCACCACAAAAACCATGTCACGCCCCAGTCCCAAAATACCGTGGGACCGGACGCGTGGCAATTGCCAGCAGTACGCACCGATGGACCAACCCAATATAATGGATCCATCAGGGCATACTTAAGCTGTAAAACAAGTCTACGACAATCATGGCACCACTAATCTCATCCACACAAGATAAAAATATGATCCACAGAATAAATAAGGAATGTAAATCATCAGCTAGTCTCAACAAGTACTTCGGGGAACAACCCGATAAATGTCTAGTACAATGGTTCAACAGACCAGAATATAAAAGACTGAAATAAATAATAAAAGCTGAGCATGGAACATAGATGCTCAAGAGAAGTCTTCAGCCAAGACCTCGTCCTCGGATGGTGGTACAGCTCCTGGATCAGCTCTTGCTCCGGTCCCGTAAACCTCGGAATAAACCTCGTCTGCAAAATCTGGGAAAAAATTCGGATCCAGGTCCTCAGGGGACATAGCAAGGTACAAGAAAGCTCATGCCAATAAATAAATAAGCAGTGCAGCAAATAAATAACTAAATGAAATAATGGGGTAAATATGTAACCATCTAAGTGAAATGCAAGTGAGAGCAGCACGAATACTCAGGCTGAGACCACTACAAGCTCTGTGTTTGGGAGCCGGTAGCAGCAATAACTATGTGTTTACTATGTGTTTAGTATGTTTTATAAATATATAATCAGCCTGTAGCCTGTGTGTCTCTCCCCACCCAATGTAACCACGCATATCATGTCCATAACGTCTCATGTCCATGTCAAGCGCGATCATAGCTAAATGCAACAAGTCATAATGTATATAGAATATAAAATCTATGTCAAGTCCTGTATCCTATACAGAATCACCACGAATATCTCGGGAAAATCCTGTCTCATGAATAGTGTCAAGTATCCTGGGTCATATGGTACTTGATAAGACAAGTACGAGAATATAAAGTGTCACGGATGTCCATCTCTAGATGACCGTACCCAACACTGCGTACAGTGTCGGCACCCGACTAATAATCGGACGCTAAGTACGTCACACGGTCCTAGGTTGAGCATGCACAGCAATATATATAAAGCAAGAAAAATAGATAACTAAGCTGCAGAGTTTGGCAAGGTACACTTGCCTGATGTTTGAATATCAACTGTCGTCCTGGTATCGGTGGATCCGGTAGGTAATACTCCGAAAGCTGTAATAAATATCACCAACAGTCTCAGAAGGTATCAAACTGCTAGGAACGCCTGTCCTTACGTCCAATTTGGACACAGGGGCAAAAAGGTCATTTCCGGGCCAAAGAGGGTTCCACGTGTGGCCCACTTTGCACCAAAAAGCGTGCCGAGGGTAACAGTCTCTAAATGGAACAAAATATGGGTCAAACAATTCTAAATGTCAATACGATCCCAACGGTATGTCCAAATTTGGATTCCGATGAGCCGAACATAATTTGGTCCAAAAAGTCAACTGTGGGACCCGCCAATTGGCGATCTGGTCAACCGTCTCAGAAATACGTGAAAATTGGGTCACAGGACCAGCGTGTTACCATGAGTCCAATGGCGCAAGTTTCGTCACAATCTGACAAGCGTGCACAAAATACTCACGAGTTCCACAAAAGTGGCGACACGGAATGTGTTCGCGGATACGGCCTGATTCCGGCACGCACACGCTTCCAAATCAGTCCCCACGAATTTTCACGTGTCCGATTATGCTGCGTGCACCATTCGGTACACTTGGCACACGGCGGGGCGGTCCCGTTTGGCGTGGCGCGCTCCGATCTCCACTTTTTAGAAAACCGGAAAAAGTGGGTGCGCGCAGTTTTGTGACGACTATAATTTTGTCCACAGCAACTAATAGCACAAAGTTATTATACAGAAAATAAACTAGGTCATGTAATCTACAGGTATCAAAAAGAATCGTCAAATTCGGATCTCTGTGGTGGGAGATACGAACTCGACAATAGGGGTGGTCATCGCAAGTTTCTGCGATTGCAGAATTCTGTCTGCTCGCGCTGACTTGGGCGCTATTTTTCACCTAGGGGCACTCGTTTTCCGAGGTTGACTATAAAACAGATATTGGAGAGGGTTGAGGGAAGATCATACCTATAAAAATGGAACAGCGTTTGGTCGAGCGAGTCAACGGAAAAATACGCCGGAGCGAAGGTGCTTCGAGTGGGAATCTGCAGTCCGCGATGTCGGCGTCGACGGGGTGGTTGGATGGCTTGGGGAGGCTTCTCTGGCTGCGGTGACGGCTCTAGATGGGAAGGAGAAGTCTGGGGTTTTAGGTTAGGGTTTTGGAGAGCTAATCATATATATATATATATGTTATATATAATTAGGAGAGAGAGGGGGAGAGATCGGATTGGGTTATTGGCTGAAGGGTCACGTGGCCGCTGGCTTAATACAAAGCCAAATGGGGGGGCCGGGTCCTTGCTAACTTGATCTTGAGTTCCAGCAGCAATCCGCTGGCTTAAGTTCCTAAGGAACTTAAGTCCTAAAGTAGCAACTATTGCTACTATTATTTTGGTTATTATTATTAGTATTATATTATTCTATTAACCTTTCTTTTCCTTTCCTTTCTTTAAATATAATATATATATATATACATATATATATATATTTGTATATACATATATATATATTTATACTCATAAGAAAATTTTTATAATAGGGTATTGCACATCGTTAGGCTAGCAACTGCTCAAGGGGTCTCCTACATGAAATAAATTCCTAAAAAATTCCTGATGGTCCCACAAGTCCTCTAAGTGCCCGAACACCTAACATAAAAATTATTAAAAATTTATTTCTCCTATTTAGCTCTAATTACTACAATTTAATTAATAATTAATAAATAAAGGGTATATACAATTTTCTAGGAAGGGGGTTTTACATTCCATCAATCTCGTTATGCAACTTGTGCTATGTTCCTTTCTCGATGCTTCCAGCTATTCTCACCGTCTGATACTTTCGCAACACGAGCAATCCCGTGCAACGATCCCTTCCAAGTAATCCAACCCAATACCCAATGGTTCCACACTTTTGTTGTACGGGCAACTCGTGCAACATTATCCTGATATTCACAATCCAAACTCAAACGTGCTCAACCGATGCGCTATGTGATATACCCAGCCAAAATTCCAACTTCTATCCAACACGATCGCTTCACGAGCAACTCGTGCAACGATCCATTCTCATCGAATGTTTCTACTCACAATATGCCGCATTACCAAATCTCGTATGCCAACCAACTAATCCACTGATGCAATCAGAATCTTCTTGAACGACAAGCCAAGCCAAGCCAACCCAACGAAAGCTTTCAACTTTTTGCACAAATGCAACAACGCCACCCAACTTGCTGCACGAATGCAACCACGCCTAACGAGGCTAAGCGATCTAACGAAAACCAACCAAGGCAACGCAACCAAGAATAACATGCAGCCACAACCAGCAATATATAGACTTATTGCATGAAACATCCAATGCAGCACTGAGTAGAGCCAAGAGCTAAACGACACGCGAAAGCTATTTTAGAGTTTGTGATGAAGCGAAGGACCAAGTCTGAAGAAATAAATCAGGCGCTCTGATACCAATCTGTCATGCCCCAATTTCCCACAAGCTCAATAGTCCCCGCTGAACGTGAAATTACCACGTTGCAGCTCTCCCGCGGGACAATCGTTCTCTTCGGGACGTGATGCCGTACGAGCCTGGAGTTGCGCTCGTATAAGGCGATGTTGTTAAACACCAAAGTTATCATCGAAACAACCAAGTTATAGCGAAAGTCATTTTGTGTACCAAGCATACATCAGAGTAAAACGCAACGAAGCTCTCGATAGGGTCCAAATAAAATGCCCCGAAGGAATGCCACAAAGGCGATGTCACGGAGTCCATGAAATACTCTTGATCTTTTCTCTAGCCCACAAAGGTACTTACAGTTCATACATCTTATCCCGTATATCCAAGCAGCGTCACTACGCCAGCATACCTGAAATATTGCCCACAAACGTGGGTCAGTACACAGCCGTACTGGTGAGCGGGGTAACCCACTCGTCTAAGCTGACACTAAGTAAAATAGTGAATACAAACAGTTATATGGTGATCTTTCTAGTTGAATCCTAGATTCATTTTATGGCATATGAATGACATGTTAAGGAAAGCTGTTAAGCAGTTTAAGCATGCAAGCATTCAACTCAAACCAATCGACAAGCATTTATATATATCCAACCGAAGGAAACTAACACGCAACCCGTCTTACTCAATGCCATCGATAGCACGATAACATATCGAACCATTAGTCTCGCCTCAATATCCATCCTCAACTAAAGTTTATATCCCAATCTCGAGTGCACACTCTTGCCGAGGCAAGGTGGCCGCGCCTACATGAAAGCCAAACCAACAAAAGAAAAGCAAGCCAACTCTTATCTATACAATCTCTCAAGTTGTGCCCAAGTTATGCCCATATTCACAATGCCGCTTCTCAGCAATATATTTCAAATTGGTGCAACACCCATGCTCAAAGAAATACCATGGCACAATGCCCCAACAGTGGCATAATACCGCTTTCGTGGCACAATGCCCTATTAGTGGCACAATACCCTCGCCGATGCAGTTGTTCGATTTTGAACCACAACTGCTCGCTTTGCAAGACAAAGCGACTAAGTGATACTCGCGCACGGATGCACGTTCGCTCGCCCGAATTCCCGATATTCCCATTGCCTCAAATGTGTCATTCCAACTCATCCAAGTATAATCCCAAGTATCCAACCGACTGCCTCGAATGTAATAATCCAACTCTAGCTCCAACTATCCAATGCGTAAATTATTTTATAGCCACAATCCTATCCAAGCCAACGACGTACACTCTATGCACGCCTCAGTGTAGTGATTCCTAATTTTTTAGCCCAAGTGTTCAAGCCTTACATGTTTTTTATATTATTAGGCAGGAAGAAGTAGAGGAGAAGGAAAAGAGCCCACTCACAATGTTTGATCCCGTTAGGCATCTTGTCCTGCCGATACGGCCAATCCCTTGAACCCGTGGTCCGATGCAAGCGCGATCTACTCAACTGGTATGACCATGCGAGCAGGCCGTGCTCTCCGAATCATCAGACCGATCGGACTAAAGAAGACGATATTATCGCTCCCATCCAGCTATCTCAGTACTATTCTGAACGAACACCTGATTTCCATCAAACCCGCTAGCCATCTGCACATTGAAACCAACTCAATCAATCCTTCTTCCCAAAATCAAATATTTTAAATGTAACCAGCATTTGATTTATTCAATCCGACTCAGCGTAACGCTCTGAGCGGTTGCGGGGCATTACAGCTCTCCAGGCTGTGGAGAGAGTAGCACGACAACAGCAGTATCCTGTCCAGCAGCACCAAAGGCCAGGTACTATAGTAGACTTTAAGAGGATGATGCCTCAAGAGTTCAAAGGCACCAAAGGAATACTCTATGTTGATGACTGGCTAGAGGATATAAAGAGGAACTTGCGTTTGGCGCTGATTCCGGAGATTCTTCAGATCGAGGCCGCTGGCAGTCAGATGTTTGATATCGTGTCGACGTGGTATCGTACAGAGCCGTGACTCACTGACAGAGGACTTACTTGGGATGAATTCAAAGAGCTCTTCAAGGAGAAGTTCTTTTCTGACATAGCTTTGGGAGCATTGGAAAGTCAGTTCCATAACTTAGTCCAAGGGAGCATGTCAGTTGACGAATACGCTGTAGAGTTTTTCCGTTTGAGTCGATTTGCGCCATCGATGATTCGAGATCTATGAGACCGAGCACGAAAATTCAGGAAGGGATTGAATTGAGAGATCAAGTCTCGTACTTCGGGATGACGCACTGCTACATTTAAGGGTATTCTGTTGGATGTCCAGATTGCTGAAGATGACTTGGACCTCAGGCCCAAGAAAAGACACGAAACTTCTGGAGGAACATGTGGTAACACAAGACCGGCCAAGCGCCCACACTTTCAACAGCAACAGAGGCTGTACCAGCAGCAGCATCAACAGCACCAGGCACCAGTTCGAGGACACATCCAGCAACAGCAGCCGCAGAGACAGAATCAGCCCGTTGCCCAGTGTGCGTATTATGGAAAGATGGGACATACTAGAGACATCTGCAGGAAGAGATTGGGTACTTGCTTGTTCTGTGGATCATCAGCACATCAGCTTAGGGACTGCCCATCTATTTAGACTCGTTAGGGTGGAACACCGCTCAGGGAGGATCAGTCAGAGTACCTACTGTACCAGAAGGCCAGCAGAGGGGACCTCCACTTCTACCACAGCAACAGAGGTTTTCTCAGCACCAGCAGCAGCTGAGAGGAGCACCACAGGGACGAGCTTATGCCATGACGACTGAGGAGGCCGAGCCAGCTGGAGACGTGATTTCGGGTTCAGTTTCTCTTGATTCTATTCCAGAACTTACATTATTTGATTCTAGCGCTTCCCATAGTTTTGTATCTGAATCTTATGCCCTTAAGCATCATTTAGAAATGGAACTGTTAGATAGGACTTGCAAGATCACGACTGGAGGAGGCATTATCCTAGTCTATGATTATTGCAAGGATCAGAGAGTATCATTGGGAGGCCAAGAGTTGAGCGTGAGTTTACTTGTCATGCCACTTTCGGGATACGATATTGTACTCTGAATGGACTGGTTGAGTAGACACCATGCTAATATAGTTTGTCGCGGAGGCAGAGTAATATTTTGACTACTAGGAGAGCCAGAGTTTGAGGTCGCCAGAGGAGCAGCAAAGCAGAGCAGAGGCACTTTTTATGGAGCCAGGAAGAAGAGGAGTTGCCATATTCTCTGATAGCGGAGTTCCTAGATGTATTTCCAGAGGAGTTGCCAAGCTTGCCGCTAGACAGAGATGTTGAATTCTCTATAGACTTGGTACCAGAAGCAGAGCCTATTTTATAACATGTCTATAGAATCAACAACAGTGAGCTGGCAGAACTGAAGAAGCAAGTTGAGGAGCTATAGGACAAAGGTTTCATCAGATCCAGTTCATCACCATAGGAAGCTCCGGTATTGTTCGTACCGAAGAAGGATGACACGGTACGTATGTGTATCGATTATAGAGCTCTAAACAACCTCACTATCAAGAACAAATACCCACTGACGAGGATAGATGATCTTGTCGATCAATTGAGCAGAGCAAAGGTGTTTTCAAAGATAGACTTGAGGTCAGGCTATCACCAAGTGAAGGTGAAGAGAGAAGACATACCGAAGACAACTTTTCGGATCAGATATGGCTAGTTTGAATTCATGGTAATGCCGTTTGGTCTAACTAATGCACCAGCAATATTCATGAACTTGATGAATAAGGTATTCCACCAGTACCTTGACAAGTTCGTAGTGGTGTTCATCGATGACATTCTTGAGTATTCGAAGACCCCAGAGGAGCACGAAGAGCACCTGAGGATGGTCTTGGAGACTCTCAGGAAAGAGGAGTTGTACGGGAAGCTTTCAAAGTGTGAGTTCTTCCTTGACAAGGTTGAATTCCTTGGACATATGGTGACGGGTGACAGAATTTCAGTTAACCCAAAGAAGATAGAAGCAGTGGAATCATGGGCTACCCCCAGTACGGTAGCTGAGATCAGGAGCTTTCTTGGACTAGCAGGATACTACAGAAGATTTGTACAAGACTTCTCCAAGATTGCAGAACCAATAACTAGGCTGACCAAAATAGATGTAGATTTCCTTTGGATAGAGGAATGTCAGGCCGCGTCTGATGAGCTGAAGAAGAGATTGATGACAGACCCATTTTTGATATTGCCGTCAGGGACAGGTGGATTCACTATCTACAGTGATGCTTCAGGAAAAGGTTTGGGTTGTGTTCTTCAGCAACACAGGAAAGTAATTGCCTATGCTTCAGGTCAATTATGCCCTCATGAAAAGAACTACCCACTCACGATTTGGAGTTAGCAACAGTTATCTTCGCTCTAAAGCTGTGAAAACACTATTTGTATGGAGAGCGTGTGGAGATCTTCACAGACCATAAGAGCTTGAAGTACGTATTTACACAGAAGGAGCTGAATATGAGGCAGAGAAGGTGGTTAGAGTTGATAAAAGACTTTGATATCTCATTATAGTACCATCCAGAAAAGGCCAACGTAGTCACCGATACCTTGAGCAGGTATCCAATGGCTATGTACTTGACTACAGATAGACACTTACTGGCCGATCATGAGAGCTTGGGAGTTGAAGTGCTAGTTCCAGGTATTGAGATTCAGATATGGAGATTGTAGAAACAATCATAGCTGATGGATAGAATTAGATCTGTACAGTATGATGATGAGACTCTAAGGAGTATCAGGGCACAAGTTCGGACAGGATTGACAGATAACTTCACTATTACGGATGATGGATCTTTACGGCATGGTACGAGGATGTGTGTGCCGAGTGGAGAGCTGCACGAAGAGGTTTTGCAGGAGGCAAATCGCTCTCAATACTCGATGCATCCCGGTGCCAACAAGATGTATCAAGATCTGAGGGAGCACATATGGTGGTTTGGTATGAAGCGCGAGGTAGCACGCTTTGTATCCAGATGTTTAGTGTGCCAGCAGGTAAAAGTAGATCGACAAAGGCCAGGAGGATTGCTTTAACCTTTATCCATTCCAGAATGGAAGTGGGAGCACGTGTCTATGGACTTTGTTTCAGGGCTTCCACGTTCTCTAGGAGGAAAGGACGCGATTTGGGTCATCGTAGATAGGTCGACCAAATCAGCCCACTTCTTACCATTCAAACTGGGTACATCGACAGAGAAACTAGCTGAGATGTATGTGCAGCAGATTGTCAGATTACATGGAGTTCCTGTGAGTATCGTCTCAAATCGGGATAGTCATTTTACTTTCTATTTCTGGAGGAGTATGCAGGCTAGCTTGGGCACTCAGCTCAAGTTTAGTACCGTATATCACCCCAGACAGACGGGCAGTCTGAAAGGACTATTCAGACTCTTGAAGATATGCTACACACTTATGTTTTGGATCTTGGAGGTTCTTGAGAGGATCATCTACACCTAGTAGAGTTTGCTTACAACAACAGCTACCAGGCCAACATTGAGATGTCACCATTCGAGGCTTTATATGGACGAAGGTGTAGTACACCGTTATCTTGGAATGATGTTGGAGAGAGAGCTTTGTTATGACCAGAAATAGTTATGGATGTAGCAGAAAAGGTAAAACTCATCAGAGATAGACTGCGAGTGGCGCATGACAGACAGCGGCATTGGGCTGATAGCCACCGTAGACCCCTAGAGTTTAAGTTATAGGTTTTGTTGTTCTTTTGGTTTGTGATTGTTTCTTTTAGTTGCGTATTAAGATTGTTTATTCTAGGTTGGCGATTTGGTGTTCCTATGAATTTCTCCGATATGGGGCATGATTCATTTTGGTAGAGGCGGAAAGCTTAGTCCATGATACATCGGACCTTTCGGTATTCTTGCATGGGTCGGTGCCGTGACCTATAGACTGGACTTACCGCCTGCTCTAGATAGGGTGCATGACGTGTTCCACGTGTCACAGCTGAGATGGTACATGACAGATCCTATTTACGTACTAGATCACTCAGAAATCGAGGTTGGACCGACGCTTAGCTATCCTAAAAAACCTATAGAGATCTTCGATCGTAGAGAGAAGGTATTACGGAACCAGACTATTCCCTTGGTTCGTGTTGCATGGAGACATCACTCTCCAGGCGAGTCAACCTGGGAGAGAGAGGACGAAATGCGTGAGCAGTATCCGTATCTCTTCGAGACTTGAGGTATAATTTCTTGTTTGATTGTTTGTTCTTGTGCTTGTTTATTTTTAATTTCGAGGATAAAATTCTTTTAAGGAGGGTAGACTTGTCACTACCATATTTCAGAATAGGGGTATTTTCATCTTTTCATAATTTAATGTGTAAATAATTTGCATGATAATTATTTATATTTAAATTGCTGTGATTTTATTTGAATGTTGTACTGTACCGTTGCTTCGATAATTAGAGCGCTACACTTGCCATTGCCTTCCAACTAATTTTACACCCTTGTCCTAGACGTGCCAGTCTTTTGTTGTGATTCTTGTGTGACTCATAACTATGCCATAATGTGCTTCATTTTAGTCGCACAACATTCGTCGCAACCAATTATATTTTATTCTAAAATAAATCCAACTTTGTATCCTTGTGCGTTCCAATCAAAATTGGAGACACAATCTCGACCCATTTTGAGCAACCCAAATTAGGATAATAATATATTCTGAGTCTACTTCATTCATGACACTTGTGTCCCACCTGTTTTTAGTCCCATGTACTTCTAATTAATTTTAGAACATCAATTACATTTATTTTAATTAAATTAAACCATAAACCTAACTTTGTGCAATTTTCTAATTATTAGGGCACTTTTATGCAAAATTATATTAAGGTGTCCACCCCATTGGACACAACACATGAAGAAACCCATTTCTCTTTTATGAGAATTTTTCTATAATTTTTGGGAGTGTGTAATTCAACATTAACCTCCTTAAACCATGGCCCTCCAAACTTTGAACTAAATGCAATCCTAGCCCTTCAATACCTACACAAGAATCCAAGCCCTTTTTCCAAGGAGTATGTGGACCAAGCCCAATTTTCTAGGTCAACCCAACTCCTTTACATGAATATATATATATATATATATATATATATATATATATATATATCATTTTCCTTTCTTTATTTTCCTTCTTTTCTGTAAACCTAAAATAAACTCCCAGCCGACCCCAACCATCTTCCCTGTTCACCCATCATCCCCCATCCTTCATTTCGTCGGAGTTCACCATCCCCCGCCAGACCAGAGCCTTCCGCCTGAAACCACTCTACACGATGCTACACCCGCCTTCTCATCGACCCTCCAAACCGTTCGCCTGGACCGTCGGGAACCTAGCCAACCAGCCGTTCTCCTCCACACGATACCACCCACTGCACTCGCCTGCACACCGCCGACCTGAACGCCGTGAACCTCGTCGGAGTCCCCCACCGCTTCGCCTAAGCATGAACACCCCGCCTTTCCACAACCCACCGCGGAACTCGATGTCTCAACCGACCATCCCGCACTGGCTAGACCCGCTGAACCCGGTGTCGTCGATCCACCTGAATGCAGAACTCGCCAGAGCCGACATCCAGACCCGCCTGCACGACCTCCAGCGTTCTCCTGAACGCCTGAACTCGTGGCACGCCGGACCTCGCGAGCCCCTGACCCGCTCGACTGAATTGAGCACCCCGTCGACGACCTTGACACGAATGCCTCGTCCCGCGTACACAGGTTCGAGTTCTCCCTCTTGCGTACATGTACACGTACACGCATACGCGTAAGTTCTCATTAGTATACATACGTATTTTTAGTTATGGTTTAATATACGCGTATTGTATATTTGGTATGAGGGTGTATGTATTAGTATATGTATTTAGTATATGTTTAATATGTATATTTGGTATATATATATATATATATATATATATATATATATATATATATGTGTATATATATATATATATATAGTATATGAATTCAATTAGTATATATACACATATATATATGGTATATGTATTTATTTGGTGTACATATATATTATAAGTATTAATGTTATATGCTAGTTAAGACTATGTATAATTATATATGTACTAGGTGACCCGAGTGTAATTACGGATATCCTGTAGTTACATTGACCTGTGACCATGTGAATTGTTAGTAGACTGCCATATGTACACTGACGTACTGGCAAGACCCATATTAATTGACTGTCCGTTATGCACAACAATTACCGATGTAACACCGTGCAACTAGACGCACACTTGACCCTGTAGATGACAAGTGTGACCCCCCTAGCGTAGTCTCTAAGTTCATTGTGTTTTGATTGTGTGTGTTAGTGTAATGTCTGATGCAATATTGTATTATATAATATGTCTATAGGACTGTTGGATCATTCAGACGATACTTTGGAAATAGGACATTGGTATTGCCAGCTAAGGACTACAGGCGAGTATATTCTCTGACAGTTTTCATTATGTTAATTATCTCTATAATTCTAGTTGTATAGCGTACATGATCCTGACACTATTGTTTACACGAGTTGGCATCATCGAGACCTGTCACGAGGAGTCATGATTTGGAATCCATCGTGCTATCTGGGGAAACGGGGAAATATTAGTAGCTTATGTGATCATACCCAACTCTACATGCATCATAGCTAACCCACACCTCACGTTGGTACAGGCTGACCATTACATGACTCAAGCCTGTTACATGTGATTAGCCTGACTATTGCTCGCATCATAGCTCTCCGGATGGTTAGCCTGACCTTACATGAATCATAGCTAATCATATGTAACAAGCCTGATCAGTCCCAAGCCGATCACATGATATGCTAATGTTTTACACACTTAGCTAGATGTTCTTGACATGTATCTCTTGTATATTGATCTAGCATCTCTATATGTTCTAGTTATTGATCTATCGTTTACTTATATTCCAGTTCATTGTTCTAGCATGCACTTGTATTTCTATTCATTGCTAGATGTACATTGATGATGACATATGCTCCAGTATTTCTTTATTTTAGTACTTCTTTATTCCAGTATTTCTTATTGCCAGTATTCATATCTATCTTGTATTTCTTTACACTGTGTTATAGTTTTTATCAATATATATTGAACTGCTGTTAGTGCTTGTACTTCGCTCCAATCCGGACTGGATATTTTTTTCAGAGGATCTTAAGGATTTCTGTACCACACATTACGGACCAGGTATAGATGCAGACTATATACCAGAGATCTTAGAGGAGACTATTCCTTTAGAGGAGACATTACCTGCAGTTATCTAGACAGCATTCATTTTATGCATTGAGACTTATTTGAGATTTATTTCAGTTTATGTTTAGACTTATTCTGAGATTATGTTAGGACTTGTGGAGAATTTATGTTGGACAGCTAGACTATGATTTATCTTTATTTTGAGACATGGTATTTAACTATGTCATTCTTCTTATCTTTTATCGTGCCTTTTTACTCTTATAGTTTTTGTGATTGAGTTTGCATTATGAGCTATTATGAGATGTATATTGTCCTCCTTATGGAGTTGATATCATTGACAGGTTATGAGTTATATTAGTATTTATTGTGACCTAGACAGTGTTCTACCGCCGATGCTGCGGCGTAGGCTGGACGTACCCACGACTCATGCCCAAATTTTGGGTATTGGTCGTGACAAGGAGGCATAGTATGATCGATCCAGACAACAGCCCAAAGGACAGAGGCATGGACAGGCCTTTGCACTAGCAGCAACTGAGGAAGAAACAGAAGGGGAAGCTATCACAGGTACCATTTTAGTTGCATCATTACTAGCGACTGCGTTGTTTGATTCTGGTGCTATACTATCTTTCATATCTAGTTGTTTCGTAGCCATGCATAGAGTAGCTACTTCCCCCTTACCTAAGAGTTGGAGTATTCTTACCGAAGGAGGCATCGTACCTGTTACCAGCACTATTAGAACTTGCTCGGTAGTCGTGTGTAGGAGGGAGATGAGAGCGCGACTTTTGGTATTCCTGATGCCAAACTTTGATGTTGTGTTAGGCATGGACTGGTTGAGCCAGTACAATGTTGTACTAGATTGTCGGAGGGGTAGCGTCATTTTTAGACTGCCAGATCACCCAGAGTTCGAGTACATACGAGGGACCATCGAGCGAGGAGTAGGACTGGCAGCTGGAGCTTACATGGTGATGGAGATGATACCCCCACTAGTAGTTACAGAGTTTGAGGATGTTTTCCCAGATAAGTTGCCAAGATTACCGCCTTATAGAGACATAGAGTTCACTATTGAGTTAGTACCCGGAGCAGCACCGGTATCCTCAAATGTGTACCGGTTGGCCAAGAAGGAACTGGATGAACTGAAGCTACAGTTAGAGGAGTTGCAGATCAAGGGATTTGTCCATCCTAATGTATCATCCTGGGGAGCACCAGTGTTGTTTGTACCAAAGAAGGATGAGACAGTCCGCATGTGCATTGATTACAGAGCCCTTAATGCTTTGACTATCAAGAACAAGTACCCCCTGCCATGGATTGATGAATTGTTCGACCAGTTGACGGGAGCAGTGGTATTTAAGAAGATCGACTTGAGATCGGGATATCATCATGTAAAGGTGCGGAGAGAAGATATTCCAAAGACGGTATTCAGGACTCGTTATAGTCACTACGAGTTCTTGGTGATGCCTTTTGGATTGACGAATGCGCCTGCAGTATTTATGAACTTGATGAATAGAGTCTTCCATCAGTATTTGGACAAGTTCATGGTAGTCTTCATCGACGACATCTTGGTGTATTCAAAGAGCCACGAGGAGCACGAAGAGCACTTAAGATTAGTGTTGGAAACGCTGAGGCAAGAGAAACTCTATGCCAAGTTGAGCAAGTGTGAGTTCCTCCTAGATTGTGTCGCTTTTATCGGGAACGTTATCTCAGGAGATGGTATTTCGGTAGATCCAGCAAAGATTTCGTTAGTACAGACATGGCCAACCCCTACCAATGTCTCGAAGGTGTAAAGTTTCCTAGGACTTGCCGGATATTACCGGAGGTTCGTAGAGAACTTTGCAAGGATCACCGACCCGATGACCCGCTTGACCCGCAAGGAGCAGGAGTTCACCTGGACAGAGGAGTTTCAGACGACATTCGATGAGCTGAAGAAGCGTCTGACTACTGCATCTATCTTGACTATACCTTCTGGAGCCGGAGGATTCGTGATCTATAATAATGCGTCTGGGAAAGGATTAGGATGTGTCTTGATACAACATAGGAAGGTTGTGGCCTATGCCTCTAGGCAGCTGAGGACCCATGAGAAGAATTATCCCACTCACGACTTGGAGCTTGCCGTAGTGATCTTTGCCTTGAATCTTTGGAGGCACTACCTATAAGGAGAACGAGTGGAGATATTCACAGATCACAAAAGCCTGAAGTACGTCTATACTCAGAAGGACTTGAACCAGAGACAAAGATGTTGGCTCGAGGTGATGACAGACTTTGAGATTGAGCTACAGTTCCATCCGGGAAAGGCCAACGTAGTAGCTAACGCATTGAGCAGAAGACCCATGGCATTCTTTTTGACTACCCAGCAACACTTGTTGAGAGATCTAGATCAGTTGGGTATAGAGGTAATTATGCCCGGAGTAGAAGGCCAATTGTCGAGTTTCCAGTTACAATCGACATTGGTTGAGAGGATCAATGCTGCCTTACCAACAGATGCCAGATTCCAGAGGCTTCGACAAAGGACAAAGGCCGGGATGCATACAGGATTGCGCATACACGAGGGACTTTGAAATGTGGAGATCGTCTCTATATTCCGAATGGAGAACTTTGACAGGAGATGATGTCAGAGGCGCACAGTTCAACATACTCGATTCATCCAGGAGGCACGAAGATGTATAGAGACTTGAGGCAGTACTATTGGTGGCATAGAATGAAGAGAGAGATAGCCCGCTTTCTGGCAAAGTGCCTGGTGTGTCAGCAAGTCAAGGCTGAGCATCAGAGGTCTGCAGGTTTACTTCAGCCGCTCCCGATACCTGAGTAGAAATGGGAGTATGTTACTATGGACTTTGTTACGGGATTCCCGAGGAGTCCTAGTGGTCGCAATGCAGTCTGGGTAATCGTGGATAGACTCACCAAGTCCGCTTACTTTTTATCCTTTAGAGTTGGGCAGTCTACTGAGGTCTTAGCAGATATGTATATGAGGGAGACCGTGCGACTACATGGAGTGCCAGTCAGTATAGTGTCTGACAGGGATACGAGGTTCACATCTTACTTTTGGCGAAGTATACAAGAGAGTCTCGGTACTCGCCTGAAGTTCAGCACATCGTATCCCCCGCAGACAGATGGCCAGTCCGAGCGCACCATTTCGACATTGGAGGATATATTGAGGGTGTGCATGCTTGATTTTAGTGGATCATGGGAAGACCATTTGCATTTGGTCAAATTTTTCTACAATAATAGCTATCAAGTGAGCATTCAGATGGCTCCCTATGAAGTATTGTATGGCAGGAAGTGTCGTTCCCCAGTGTATTGGAGGGATGTGGGCGAGAGGCAGATTCTTGGACCAGAGTTGGTTGTTCATACAGTGGAGAAGGTGAAGAAGATCCAGGGACACCTGCGAGCAGCACAGGACAAACAAAAGTATTGGGCAAACGTGCATCGATGACCCCTAGAGTTTCAGGTTAGAGATCATGTGTTTCTGAAAATCTTACCTACCCGAGGAACCATTAGGTTTAGAGGCAGAGGAAAGTTGAGTCTGAGGTACATCGGACCATTCGATGTATTGGAGCGCATTGGAGAGGTTGGTTACAGAATAACGTTGCCACAGATATTAGAAGGAGTTCATGACGTCTTCCATGTATCTCAGTTAAGGAGGTGCATGCCAGATCTGAGTCATGTGCTTGACCATTCAGAGATCACAGTCGGGCCGAGTTTATCATATCAAAAGGAGCCTGTAGAGATTCTGGACAGAAGCGAGAAGGTGTTACGAGGTCAGACTATCCCACTAGTTCATGTCGCATGGAGGCATCATGCACCAGGTGAGTTGACTTGGGAACGAGAGGATGATATTCGATAGCGTTTTCCCCACCTCTTCGAAAGCCTAGGTATGTAGTAGCATTTAATTTTAGCCAGTAGTTTTACCATATGTTTGTTTTAATTTCGAGGACGAAATGCTCTAAGTAGGGTAGATTGTAAACCCCCTCGACCAAATTTAGGCCTATTTTAATTAGATAGAGAGACTAGGGTTAATTTGAAGACAATTAGAATTAGAATACAGTGTTTTAGGTTATTGTGCAATTTATATCACTAGTGCACCTTACCGTTGCTTCGATAATTGGAGCACTATGCTAGCATTCACCTTCAAACAAATTTCACACACTTCTCCTAGACAAGCCAGCCTTCCATTATACCATTTGTGTAGCTCATAAATACTCTATACTGCGCTTTATTTTAGTCGCACAATATTCTTTACAAACGCCCAGTTTTAAATCCCAATAAACCCAACCTTGAATAATTGTTCGTTCTAATTAAAATTGGAGACACAACCTCAACCCATTTTATACAACCCAAATTATGACTATATCTTATTCTGAGTCTACTATGTCCATGACGACTGAGTTCCACCAAATTTTAACCCCATATAATTCTAATTAATTAAAAAACATCACTTGCATTAATTTTTATTTAAATTAATATAAAGACCAAATCTCACCCCAAAACTAGACCCAACCTAGCCCATCTACACCTTAAATTCCTTCATGTGAACATGTTCCCCACCCCAAGAAACCCTAGCCGGCCCAACTCCCTAGGAGGACCCCCTTTCCCTCTCCCCTATATATATACAACCTGTTCTATTTCTCCAACCATAATAACTCCTAGCTGAACCCCTAATTTCTACATCCCCATCACCCACACCCTCCTTCCCCGATCACACCGCCGCCTGCCACCACCTCAGCCACTATCCCCACTGCCTAACCACCGCCCACCTCCGCCTGCTCCCTCCCCATCAACGGCCCAGCAGCCCTTACACAACCATCAACCATCACCAGCACCACCACCAACCATTCCCAACCCGACACCATTACCAACCCAACTCCACTGTCACCCTCCTCATCACCTCTCCATAGTCCGACCACCGCCACCCTGATCGCCGCCTCCCCTACGACCATTCCCCATCGCCAGCAACCCGCCACCTATGCACAGCCACCGCCGTCTGCCGCTAAAGCCACTGCCTAGGTTGCTACTGCTATTGTTTCATGCAGTGACGCCGGAGCTCCGCCCCTCGCCGGAGGATAGGCCGCCAGACGAACCAGACCCCCCCTCTTGGCCACGACTAGGTATGCATGTTTAATTCATCCTATTCTTCATGTATCGTGGTGTCGATGCGTCATTGAACTGACACAAGAATTACGAAACCCTAAGAACAATGCGCATGTGTATGTTTATTTTAGATTAGTAATTAATGTTAAGTAATTACTCAAATAATAAATGACTTGTTAATGTGAATACTGTGATTGACCTAAAAGTACAAGCATTTACCTGGTGTACTCTAATATGATAGTTAGGACTGGTATTTCTGTACTATGCGTAATTAGCTTCGTAACATATTTTTCGTTTTCCATTGCCTTGTTGTTCACGGCAACTGAGAATATGACACGTGCACGTCTTAGCTGCGGGCACACGCGATCCTGTTAGTTGACCAGTTGTGACCCCTTACGTCAGTTCCTAAGAGTAGCGTAGTATTTCTATATATACTATTGTAGCGACTGATGATCATATTACTATATTATATTATATGTATAGGGTCACTAGACCGTCCAGGCAAGACTTCAGGAGCAAGTTATTGGCACTCGCAGCTTGAGGACCCAAGCAAGTTACCTTGCCATATTTACTGTTTAGTTTAAATTATGTAATGTTGTATGATATCTTGTTACATTATTTCATATTACTGTGCGCGTCCGAGAGTGACTCGGGTGCATTCGACGAGTGCGTCGATATGTAGTGTAGTTGCCTTAGTCACTAGCAGACTCACCCATCATTGTGAGGATATACTGATATCTTCCTAGACCTGACACTATTACACGAATCACTATGACAAACTCATATTGGGATGTGGGTTTATGTACCCGACTAGCTATCGGTGCGTGTGACATGCATCACGGTTTAGTACGTAAGTAGGGTAATATAAATTAGTCGAGACTTGGCATATAGTTACGGGGTATGCACGTCGTGTATTCGACTAGTATATCTATATTGGGCGGGGAGGACAACTGGTAGGCTTATGGGATACACACATTAGACTCGTAGTATCCAGAGGAGCCACGGATCCAATGACTTCCTTTATTTAGATTCCACGTTCGACGGAATGATATGGACGTTATACTATTCAGATTCTACATTCTACGGAGCGATATGGACGTTATACTATGCATATTCTACGTTCTCCGGAATGATGGACATTATATGTACAGATGCCTTGCTCTTCGGAGTACGGACGTTATGCCTACACCTACCCATACGTTCCAAGGTTGTCCTCACATTGCATTCACTTAGATAGTTAGCACACCCTTTATTTTATTCAGTATCTATATATGTCATGTATTTTTGTATCTTGTTACATCCATCCGAGGACCTGGTTCCCTTTCAGATTTGGACGAGACATATTATCCTACTGTGTACGGACCTGGGCAGGAGACGAGGTACGCATCCGAGGAGGAGCTTGAGCTGTTACCGTCAGAGTTCCCTTGATCACTGGTAGGCCTTTTGCCTAGAACTGGAGCATCCTTATCTAGTCAGCCGATGCCCTAATCATTACTCTTTTATCTGCCTTTCAGTACTCTTATTTCGTCATTGTAGTGGGTTTGTTCCCACTAGACATATCTTAGATTATACTATGACATTTCAGACTTGTATTTATTTTCCAGTATTTATTTCAGTACTTCTTGTTTATATTGTGGATGAGAGTAGACATTACCTGTTGTATGTTAATATTGGACTTGTTAGTAATTTAGGACAGCGTAGTACATTTTATTTGATCCATTAAATTGGGTATTCCCTCGGAAACGTATTAGCTGGCCATTGCAATGTGGCCTGGTCCTGTGTATTTTGGGACTGGGATGTGACAAATACTTACAAGAAATTTTGTGTTATATTTGATGAAGTAACTTCTTTTTGTTGTCATGGAAAATGAACAGCTACCAAAACAATCGCAAGATCAATATCAACCTCAACCTATACTGCAACCTCACGGGATACAAGGGCCTCAAGCGACGTTGCAATCTCATAGGGCACAAGGACCATAACCCGCACAACCTTAGTGGGCACTAGACTACAAAGAATGATCAGTGAATCATAATTGGATGAGATCAAAAGTTTGGCACCATGTTTGTGAGAAAAAGTTTTTATATAAAACTTTTGTCTTACAAACTGTTAAAAAGAACAAAAGAAGATCCTAAACAAGAATCTAAGTACAATTTGATTCTGGGGAAATATAGCTCTAGAAATACACACGACGGTGAAGAAATGCACACGATGACAGAGAAGTGTAAGAAATGCTACAAACAACTTGGAGAGTTGAACAACAAGAAAGCTCTGACATAATGGTGCGAGAAGCTTCTGTTTCTCTCACCCTGCACTTGAATTTCAAAGACTTGAAGATTGCTATGAACAACTTGGAGAGTTGAACAATAAGAAAGCTCTGGCACAATGGCACGAGAAGCTTCTATTTCTCTCACTCTGCTCTTGAATTTCAAAGACTTGAGAATTCTAGACCCTTTCTCCCTCTCTGTGTATTGTGTGTCCTCATGGTTGCAAAGAACCCGTATTTATAGAGTTTATGAGCGGTTATGAGAATATGCACGCACTTTTGACAATCAATACTATTTTACCATTGTGCGCACAATTTTGGTGGATTAACATCCCACATTCTACATGAGTGGATTCACAACTTGCTACCTACTTGACACACAGCTTCCTATACGAGAAAAACATAGGTCGTAGGGGACACTTATTTGTACACCTTTTACGAGAGGTACGACATGTATCACACGCATTCATAACTTCTTACTGTTGGTTAGGATAGTATGCACACTTTAGAATTCGTCTGGAGACTTGCATATTTTTGATGGAGTGGCACTATGGCACACTTTTGAAGAAAATGACACATTGACGCACTTTTAAAGAGATGGCACTGCGGCACACTTTTGAAGGAGTGGCATTACGGTGCACTTTTTAAGGAGTGCATTACGGTGCACTTTTGAAGAGATGGCACAGCGGCACACTTTTGAAGAGATTGGCTGCGGCGCACTTTTGAAGAAAGACACAGTGGAGCACTTTTGAAGAGAATGGCATTGCAGCACAATTCTGAAGAAAATGGCACAGTGGTTTCTGATGTCTCTCCAGTTTATTCAAGAGCTTTGATGATACTGATAGTGAGAGGCTTATCGAGCCGCTTCCCTCACCCTATTCACGGTAGAGGGGTTGAATCGAGGTTTATGGCTGCATTCTGGAGGTCAAGTGTTCTTTCAAATCGAAAATGAATTTTTACTTTAGTTGATGGATCTTGGTATTCTACAATGCAATAACTTTTGAAGAGATTGGCCCTACGGCGGGGTCGCTAAATGACAACTTGGGTCTGTGTGCCGCAGCTCTGCTGTAATGATAAGTTATGACTCTTCGGTTTCTACATATGTCAGTTGTCAGTATGCTGCATTAAATGTTGAAAGAGGGAAGATCATTTGTGCGCTAGCTTTCGTAATATTTAGAAAGTGCACAACTTTTCTGCTATCTGAATAGTGCACCATCCTCTGAAATTAGTAGACATTGCGCCAAAGTAAGAAAATGCGTGTCTTTCTTCCGGAACAGTAGAAAGTGCGCCATTCTTCTACTGTTAGATTTATTTATAGAAAACTGCGCCATCTATCTGAGGAGCACTTATTATGCTTTTACAAGACACCTTCAAATTTTTTAAATTTATTTAGGTGAATTCAAAATTACTTTTAATTAGAAGCATAGAAGTTGTTGAGATATTTTGTGTGTGCACTCCGGACAGAATTCTAACAAATTTGCTGACGTGGCTGTAGTTATGATTTGCTATGCGGATCCCGAAGAGTCTTAGCATCCGAAATGTTTCACCCCTCCCAAATCTATAAATAGACAGGTTGAGGAGAGAAAGAACTTTTCCACTGCTCTCAAATCTCTTCGTCTCCTTCATCCTTAAGAAAACCCTAGATTTCTTCTTCCTTCGAAGCTTTTAGCAATGGCTCCCAAGCAAACTCAGGCGACCAAGAAAGGTAGCAAGGGGAAGGAATTGGCCTCCTTTTCTTGAGCAACAACGACGAGGTCAACAGCGGCTCAGCCCACTAGAGAACGGCTCAATATGCCATCGTCGACCAAGAACGGTAGCAAGGGGAAGGGATTGGTCTCATCTTCTCAGGAGATGTAGCACATTCTCCTCTGATAGGCATGTTGGATTTCTTATTCTTCCCTATTTTCTTAATTTTTTTCTTTTTACGTGTACAATGTAAACTTTCTAAAAAATTGTAGAAAGATAAAAGAAAGAAAGAAAAAGAATGAAGACCTAGAACACAGAGACACGTGTACACGCGCACTTTTCTCTTGTTCAGAGAAGAAATAGTCACTTTGGTGCACTTTCCTTCGTTCAGAGCAAAAATAACCATTTTGGCACATTCTCCCTCGTTTAGAGTGGAAATGGCCATTTTGGCGCACTTTTCCCATTATTGGTGAGTCGGCACAATTTCTGTCTATTTGGGCAGATTGGCACGTAAAATGTGCTTATCTCTTGAAGTATTCGTAAAATGCGCATAGTTCCTAAAAAACTTACAAAAAATGTCTCCTTTAGAATCTTAAAAGACTCATAGTAGGATTATTTTTACGTACTTTCCTTCATGAGATTTGTTGACTCCTTATTTGTGGCTTTTGCAGTTGAGTTGGGTATGGATCCTTTGGCTGAACAGATGGGATCCACTGCTGGACTTCTCCATACCAATTATTTAGAAGACTTATCGCATACTAGTTTCCCCAATCCAATAAGAAGATGTCCAGTACCCATCAATTATTGATAGATGGACAAGGGGAATGAATGTTGACATCTTTGATAAGCGGCAAACCTCTCACTTCCTTTGTGATTGAGACATATTCTAAGCTAGCTTTCTTGTTTGGTGATACCATTCATCCATCTTTTCAGCCTAAGAATAAGAGGGAGAAGTGGTTGTTCACTGTTTGTGGTAGGGTCATGTATCTCCCCGAGATGACAAAAAGTTTTTCGCTGTCTGCCATCTTCCATGCTAAATATCCATGGAAGATGGAGTGGGATTTGACTCCCATTACTAATGGAGCAAAGCCAGGGAAGATCAGCTATAAGCAAGGTCGTTTCTTCAGTTTTGGTGATGGACATTCAGTCCAAATGCGAGGACTTCATCCTGGGAAAGAACCCAGTAAAGATTCTTCGCTGATTCAACCTATCTAGTCTCCCTTGTTCGCCAACATTTATACTGATGCCGAAGGGGTTTAACCTCAGAAGAATATTTTGTTGCCAGGATGGTTGACAAATAAAAAATATCTATTGGCGTAGGGTAACGACATGGATATTGGATGAATATACCGAGAACCTCATATGTTCGGGTTTATACAATGCCTTGTTAGCGACTTGCTATGGCATTGCGTCCAGTGCCAATATGTTCTTGGATTTGCTAAAGCGATATAACTCTAGCCTTAGGACTATTTTCACTCCTCCTGGCAAGTTGGGGTTCGTGCTACACGAGATGAAGCACGTATCTGTATTGCCCATAGGGGAGGTTCCTTATGAGGAATACGTACCAACCAATATAGAATTGGCGGATTTAGCACAGACTAAGCCACGTCTGGTTGAAGTATATCAGGAGCTGATGTGCCACTACTTGGCCTGCAATCATTATCACAATACTGATCCTGGCACTGTCTTCATCAAAAAGTGGTTCTAATACCTCTTCAATGAAAGAAGCGAGAAGGAATGCACGGAGATTCGACCGCTTCGACCTTTGAGCTCTACCAGAGTTAAAGAGCTCATGGCAAGTCATAATGCCGAAGATAAGTTCTTCGAGGATCATGTAAAAGATTTTATAGCAGACACACAGGCTATGAGATATCTCAGACTTACTCGTACAGAGATTTTGTTTGAAGCTTTGTTGACCAGATATCTCTCTTTATCGTTCCGAAGAAGGATAGTCCCCGAAAGTTCAAGCTCAGTGGACCGTCTTCATAGGAATATTTTGTTTCCTACAGTGCGTCTGGTATTCAAGCATCGACTAGCCTTACTACCGACTATGGTGTGCCATTTGAACGCTGGTTTACGATAATTTGCCCATAATTTGGCAATAAATTCTCGACGAGAGGAATTTCCTCGAACAGAGCTTTCGTTCACCTATCTGAAGGGTTGGTTGATTTTGCACAATTAGAATTTGATTGTGTAGAAGCATAAAAAGTGCGTCTCAGATAGATGACGTAGTTGTCTATAAATAAACCCAATAGTAGAAGAATGACACACTTTCTACTTGTTCCAGAAGAAAGACGCACATTTTCTTACTTTGGCGCACTTTTTATTCATTTCAGAGGATGGCGCACTATGCAGAGATTAGAAAAGTGGCAAACTTTCTCAAATGATAAGAAAGATGGTGCACAAATGATCTTCTCTCTCTCAATATTTAATACAGCAGACTGACAACTGACAAAGGCAGAAACCAAAGAGTCAGAGGTTAACATTACAACGGAGATACAACAGGCAGACCCAGGTTGTCGTTTAGCGACCCAGTCGCAGTGCCATTATTCTCAGAAGTGTGCCATAATGCCATTTCCTTCAAAAGTGTGCCATAGTGTCATTTCCATCAAAAGTGTGCCACAATGCCATTTCCTTCAAAAGTGTACCACAGTGACATTCTCCTCAAAAGTGTGCCACTGTGCTATTTCCTTTAAAAGTGCACCGTAATGTCACTCCTTCAAAAGTTTGCCGTAATGCCACTCCTTCAAAAGTGCGTCGTAGTGGCACTTCTTAAAAAATGTGCCAGTCTCCAAATGACTTCTAAAGTGGGCATACTATCCTAACCAACAGTGAGCAGTTATGAATGCGCTTCTTACGTACCGTACTTCTCGTGAAAGGTGTACAAATAACGATTCCCCACGACCTATGCTTTCTTCGTATAGGAAGCTACGTGTCAAGCAGGCAGCAAGTTGTGCACCCACTCATGCAGAATGTAGGATGCTAATCCACAAAAAGTGTGCACACAATGGTAAAATAGTTTTAACTGTCTAAAGTGCGCACATATTCTCATAACCGCTCCTAAACTCTATAAATACAGGTTCTTTGCATCAATATAACACACACAGACAGACGAAGAGAAAAAAGGGGATAGAATTCTCAAGTCTTTGAAATTCCAGAGCAGAGTGAGAGAAATAGAAGTTTCTTGTGCCATTGTGCTAGAGCTTTCTTATTGTTCAATATTCCAAGTTGTTCGCAGCAATCTTCAAGTCTTTGAATTTCAAGAGCAGAGCAAGAGAAACAGAAGCTTCTCATGCCATCATGCCAGAGCTTTCTTGTTGTTCAACTCTCCAAGTTGTTCGTAGCCTTCCCTACATTTCCCTTTGCATGTGTATTTCTTCATCTTCAAGTGGTCAAAGGAGTAAAGTGATTATTTATCGATCTGATCTCTACAGCTAATCAGAATCAATTGTACTTAGATTCCTGTAATTTTTAATAGTTTGTAATACAAAAGTTTCATAATAAAAAGCTTTTTCTCGCAAACAAAGATGGCGACTATGTTGGAGACTTCATTCTCCTCTAACGAGAAGGTGATAGCTCAATTCTACACAGCTTCTGTCGGCTCAACACAGAAGACCATGGTCGTAAAGTTCAGCCAATTGGCAAAAGAAGAAATTCTCTATTCTGGGGGTAGTGTTTACCCCTCATTCGCAATCAAGTCAAGGAATACTCGCAAAGTGTGGGTGCCTAAACCTTGTCATACATATCCTGAAGTTGCTGCCAATAAGGGAATGAGCATTCTGATTGACAAGAGTTCCCCTGTCAATACTACTCAGATCAATGACATGGTGGAAAATTCTCTTGCGTTAAACAAGGGATAGAATTCGCGCAACTTGCACAATCTCAAGCAAAGGGTGATTCACCCAAGCTTATGAATCCCTTGCATTAAACAAGCGATACAATTCGCGTAACTCGTGCAATTTTGAGCAAAGGGTATTTATACCCAAGCTCCTCAACCCGCGTATATTCGTCGTAATATGCGAGGCAAGCAAGGCGTGGTCACCGTTGTCCAAACCAACCAGCGCACAAATGAAGTGTTGGTCAGGGAGAGTCATTCTCCTAACATCCTGATCATGTGCACAATGGAGAAAAAATTATGTGCCACTCGTACGGCAGGACAAGACCTTCGTGTAAAATTAAATGCATAAATTGTGCCAACTTTGTCTACACAACAGAAAGTGCACCAAGCAGGACCAATCTCTTCACAACATGCAGATTGTGTGCTTATACACAAGGGGACTGCTAAGGACAACATTTTGTCCTCCCTAAAGAGCAAAAACTAGAGATATGAAGAATCACTTGCCAACCAAGCCAGCACATCACTCGATACACAAGGGACCAAAAATATGCAGGAATATAATATTAATATTAATGGGCCATGTATATTTATTTGATGCTTGTATTAGTTATTTAATTATTAGAGTGCCATATTTAATTAGAGGCTTGTAGCATTTAATTTAGTTAGTTGACTAGCCTATTTAATTTGACTTGACATTAGTGGACCTAAATTAGACTTGTCATGACAGATAGTGAGCCAACATGGACTAGGACCATGAACCCATTCCCACTAATTAACTAAGGAGAATTAGTTTAATTGTAATTAGTTAGAGACTTCCAAAAATACCCTTTCTTAATTATTTCTCATATTAGTATGTAGGGGCATAATGGTCATTGTACATTGCTTGAAGAGGGGGTAATGAGGGGCCGACCACATATAGGCCATTTCTTTCTCTCTCTCCTCGCATTTGCTCATTCATTCTACATCTCAAATTCTAGATCCCCAATTTCCCATTTTTCCTCCATTGATTTTCTACACAATTCCTCCATCAATTCTTCCCAAATTTATTCCATGCCCTCTCATTCTCATCACTCAAGGAGCATTGGAGCTTGGAATTAAAAGGAGCACAAGAGGAGAAGGAGCTTTAGCAAGGAGATCATGTCCGGATCGTGTCTAATTGTATTTTCTTTGGGAATCCATCTCCCAATTGGTAATTCCTAAATTTCCCTCTTATTATAGCTTCTTAATTATGCATTTGACCATTAGGAATGACCCTATGGCATATGACTACCTATAGGAACAAGTTCTAGGCTATTTGGCTATGTATTATAAGTTGTATGTGGTATTTTGTGTAAATTTTGGAAGAATTTCGAGATTAGCACATCATGTGTTTGTCAATAGGTCAATTAGACCAAATTGATATGTGTTTGATTGTGTGTGACTAGTATCATGTCCACAATTGGATACGTGTAGGCCGTATCCCGATAATTTGGAGATGCGGGTTGATTTGGGGGTTTTCTTCCGACACGGGAGTTTGAGCATGCCACATTTTGACACGGGCACGTAGATGAGTAGATAACACCTAGTATTGCTTCTAATTATGATTCTAGACTTTCTCGTGTCTTTCGGGATACGTTTGGTGGTGTGGTGGAGCCGTATCACAAAATATCATAGATTGGGTGTGATACGAGTGCGGTGCACTCCACGTGTTTGATACTTTGCATTATAATTCAATTTACCTTAGTTACAACTATTAGAGTATTGTAATTGTAATTGTTATATGATATGATATGATATGATATGATATGATATGATATATATATATATATATGTATATATATGTTTTCTATTATATATATATATATATATATATATATATATATATATATATATATATATATATATATATGTATGTGTGTGTGTGTGTGTGTGTGAGATGTGTAAGCATATATATATATATATATATATATATATATATATATATATATATATATATATATATATATATATTATATATATGTGTGTGTGTGTGTGTATTGAGATGTGTAAGCATATATATATATATATATATATATATATATATATATATATATATATATATAGAGAGAGAGAGAGAGAGAGAGAGAGAGAGATATGTGTGTGAGTGAGTGTGTGTATGTGTGCTAAGGGGAGTGGGTGAATAAGCAGCAATAAGCAGAGAGAAACAAAAATATAAGCAGCGTGAAGCAGGCCGAGATAAACTGCAGCAGCAGCAGAGATAAGCAGCGGCAGTAGCAACAACAAAAGCAGAAGCAGCAAGCTGCAGCAGAAGCAGTACGCTGCAGCAGCATAGATAAGCAGTAACAGAAGTAGCAAGTTGCAGTAGCAGTAGAAGTAGTAAGCTGCAGCAACAACAACAGAGATAAGCAGCAGCAGAAGCAGTAAGCTGCAGCAGCAACAACAACGATAAGCAGAAGAAGCAACAACAGCGATAAGTAGAAGCAGTAGCAATAAGCAGCAGTTTGAGTGCTTAGAATTTAAGTTATAGATAAGTTAAGTTAAGCTAGTTGAGAAGCTAGTTAGTTAATATTGTTCGTTAGTTATGTATATATATATAAATTAGTTAAAGTTAAGTTAGTATATAAGTATGTTAGAGTAAGTAAGTTACTGTATTTATAAGTTAAGATAAGTTAGTACATATCAGTTGTTAGTAGTGATGTTAGTTAAGTTAGTACTAGTTAAGTTAGTTAATATTGTTAGTTAGATAAATATATATATATATATATATATATATATATATATATATATATATACACTGGTTAGCATAAGTATTAGCATTGGTTAGTATTATTTCTAGATTATCTTGAGTCACACCAAGGTAATGAGAGTTGAGGTATCTTTGGTATGGGTATTGAATATCCATTGGGTATGTTAGTTATGTTAGTTGGTATAGTATTATTATAAGTTTAAGTACATGTTAGTGTATAGTGAGGTATGTTAGTTAGTTAGCTAATGTTAAATAATTGTGATACCAAGGTAATGTCAAGGTATTGGTTTATACTCAAGGTAATGAGTTTGTATATCAAGATGGGTATGTAGGTGGTGTGATACCGCTTTTGGCTCAAAGCCAAGGTATCCACTTAGCATTAGTTTAGCTAGGGGTACTATATATTTTGTCTTGTATATATATTATAATATTTTCATATCTACTAACTTGCGTATCTTATGATACGGTATAGTGTTGGTATCCTAGTATCCTAAATCTTGAGTTGGACCTGTGATATATTTTCTTTTCTTTCCATTCCAAATCGTGCTTAAATCTTCCTTTAGTATTTGTATGTGATTGAGTATTGACTACCCTTTATATATCATCATATTGCTCCTTCATTTGGAGTTGAGATGGCATAACAAGTATTATATATATATTGTGTGAGATGTTAGATAGTATAGAAGACTGAGACAACGTTCTACCGCCGATGCTGCGGCGTAGGCTGGACGTACCTACGTACTCGTGCCCCTATACCGGGTGTGTGTCGTGACCGTTACATAATCGACAAGATATGCACTGTCCTGTCTAGTAGGCAAGTATATTCGTCTTATAAGCTAAGTCAACTATATCTCAATTCACGTAAAGTAGTTCATGCAAAAAGCGAACCAAGTATACTAAGGTTTTACAGACCATAATACACTGATTCTAATTTGGACAATGTATTAGTGTGGGCCTCCAATAATGCATATCTCATGAACCAGTTTGATAAGGAATAAGCTTGCAAAACTAGGCTGTAATAGCAGAATGAGTCAAGATAGTCCAAAAATATAAGTATGTGAGATTATGATGAATAGTTTAAGTTCATCAAGAATCTAAGACTCGTCAGATGGTTGTGCCTCTATAGTTTCCATGCTAACTTCTTGTCCAAGTCTCTTGTCGACCAAATGGGGGTATGGACCTCTAAAGCTTTACAGTCTGGATAAACACGATCTTCATATGCTAGCCTATAGTTGGTCTTATTCACTTATAATTCATTAATGGGTCAAAAGGGACTATGGGATACTAGGTTGTAAGGGATGCTACCTAACTTACAAGAATCAACTAATATTGTAACTGCCTTATAGGAATTCTACAAAATAACCTTGTTCATGTAGATAAAAAATAGAACTCTTATTAGGGTATACGAGGGAAGGATCTTGGTACCTATTAGGGTATCATATTGCATTCAAAACTTCATAAGGTGATAGTTATCTTAAGTCTTAATCATAGTGCTTATAGAATAAAAAGAGTTAATATTAAGAATGGAGAAGTTACTGGCTCTCAAGTGAGGGATAATATAATCTGTATACATATAGATAAGGTTACAAGATTTAAAAGATGATGGAAAATTTTAGTCATTGCACAAATAGCAAGCATTAATGTTTCGGAGAAACAAGATATGAAATTAAATAGAGAGACACTTGATAATATTATGGTTTTTTAAGGGAAGGTGGTATGCTAGTCTCTGTGTTCGAGATATGATCAAAGGAAAGGTCCTAATCATTCAATAGGTTTTAATTGGGGTAAAGAGTTATGATAATTAATCTATAATGGAGGGATGGATTAACTCAAGATGGGGAAAGTATATAGATAGTTGGATGAGATGGCACGGTCGATGACTCATGAAGACTCAAGTATGATTCAATAATGATCATATATTCTGTCACGCCCCAGTCCCAAAATGTCAGGAACTAGGCCACGTGTCACTGGCCAGCTGACACGTCACTAAGGGTTTAATCCAATATAATGGACCCAAAGAAACGTGCTACGCTGTCCTAAAATACTACAAGTCTAATACAAGTAATTCTATCTCATCCACAACAAAATATCAGAAAAATAAGTGCTGAATATATATAAAAGCTGAGTCTGATATAGTACACATCTGGTGGGGACGAGCCCACTACAAAAGCTAATAATAGCGCAGAAAAATAAGATAGACTAAGTAGCGTCTATCTGGGAAACAGCTCCATCTCTAGGTGGGCAAGCCTCTAGGGTCAGGCATACTCTGAGGGTGTCTCCTCTAGCTCCTCCTCGGTAGCACATCTAGCCTCTTGATCAGGTCCGTATACCGTGGGGTAGAAAGCCTCGTCTAGATCTGGCAGGAACCAGGTCCTCAGTGCGACGTAACAAGATACAAAAAAATGACATGCCATGTATGTAAATACTGAATAAATAAATAAATAAACACAGGGTGCTAACCATCTAAGTAAAATGCAAATAAAGATCTTGTAGTACGCATGGGAATGTGTCGGCTAGACATATGCTGACTTAATTCACCAATCGTGGTGACTTGCTAGTATATGTGTTCATATGCCCCCTAACTCAAGGGCACTCTGCAATCGACCATCTCCAAGGAGCATGGTACAAAGGTATAAAACATACAAGGAGGGGTGTCCCATACGTCTACTAGTTATCTTTCTCACCCAATGTAACTAAATGTCAAATCGTACTTTTCCTGATTTATTGCTAAGCCGTGATGCTGGTCATACATACTTGTAGCTAATCAAATACGCAGCTCGCATCCCAATATGTATTGCAACCTTGTTGCGTGTTTCCATGATAGGGTCTAAGAGAATATCAGGATACCCTCACAGTTATTTGGTAAGTCTGTAAACTAAGTTGTTTACACTACGTGTCAACGTATTGTTGACTATACCCAAGGCAATCTCAGGTACTCATATTCATATAAAATTCAGGAACAATAACATAAAACAATATTTTGAATTAAACAGTAATCTTGGCAAGGTATACTTGCCTACTCCCTGATTATGTGGAAAAACCTGATCTCACAGTCAGGTTTGAAGGTGCTTGTGACAGGGGGTCACTGGCTGTGCTGGAGATATTTTCTGTTAAAACATACAGGGTTCGTGAATATCAGGGATATAATAAAACGTACATAAATACATATGTACATATATGACAATATATATATAGAATACACATATATATAGAGTATATATATACATATAGTATATAGTAGTAGTATATATATAGCATATATATATAATGCAGGAATGTAAATACGTATATCTATATACTGTATATCTAGTATTATATATATATATATATATAATAACTATATGTATATATAATACATATATAGATAATACACATATATATATATATATAATATATATATATATAAAGTAAAAACAAGTGCAGAATGTAAATATACATATTTATATATATATATGCTGTATTATCCAACACTACATTATATAGTATATATTATATGTAGATAATATATATTTATAGATATTTATTTATACATATATATATATGTATATATTAAATTGAAAGACAGAGCAGGAATTAAATATATATATAAATACTGTATACCAGTATTATAGTATATAATATATATTATATATAGCTAATATATATATATACATATATATATATATATATATATAATATATATATATATATATATATATATATATATATATATATATATTATATA